>NW_019379847.1:212289-222516 GCF_000648655.2 Copidosoma floridanum | reverse complement strand
AAATAAGTTATTTAATAATATCTAATTTTTCGTAAAAACAAAAAGTGAGAGCCTTATATAGATCTTATAAATCCAATTGAAAGTGATTTTTCCATAAGGATACCCGTTAAATTGCCAAGTTTTCAAATTAAACTTGTAAAAAGGGTACAGTTAAAGGATCTGCTGTCTTATAAGGGTATTTTTTATTTTTTTGGGAAGTTATTTTAAAACCCTTGGAAAATTTGATGAAAAAGCACAGCCTTGTACTGGCTAGCCACCATATTGCTTATATTGTATTGTGCCATGAAATATTGATTATAATTGTTCTGTTATTAGATATTAAGATATTTATTAAAATCACACCCAACTAACAAAGGTATACTCATTCCGACGATAATTGCACCACTTTTGTACATGATATCGCTTCGTACGAGATATACTTATGTTTATAATTATATTATTTGTCATATAATTTTATACAAGTATAACTTTTTACTTGGGTATCCAAGCACCCACTGTCTACTTGTTTTTCTTTTATTTTTGTTTGATTCACTATTGAAGCAAGTCTACAGCGGCCTGGTTGAATTGAGCTTTTCTCACATAGCTCAGTTACCGAATTAAATCTTATGCTTGCTGGAAATGCACACTTCTTACAAGCAGCTTAATCACCAAATGAAGTCTGACATTTGCTCAAAAGACTCAACAAAACTTACTTTCTAACCTTTGTAATTACTTTAAAGCACTTGATCGCAAAGAAAAGGCGAATATTGATACGTGCAAGGAATTTTTATACTAAAATAAAATAATTTATACAAATGTATTGGTAACTTATTGCAACACTCTGCTACATAAACGATTAAATTAAATTAAATTGCTCAACAGTTTTTAGAGTTTTAGCAAAAAAATGAGATCTAGGTTAAGAAACAAGTCATTAATTAATAAAGTTATTGCAAATTTTTATAAATAACGTGTAACGTTTTCTTACGAATATTTTTCATCTAATGTCACAAAAAATTAAGTTCTTATAAAAGAAATCAAACAACCACTCAAAGAAATTATATATTAATATGCATAAAAATCTGGGTAGTCTCTATAACGTTGAGGTTTACGTCTTAAGGAGATTTAGTCGCTTTTTCTGGAGTGGTGAGCAGGTGTGTAGGGTCTTTCGAAAGAAATTATATATTAATATGCATAAAAATCNCATATTGTAATACATTAAAATAAGTGCTAAGTTTTCTAGAAAATTGTTACAATTTTTTTTTATTTGTTGAGAAGTAATTAAGTTATGATTCTTATTACTATCGTTTTATGAATATTCAGTCCTATGAAGTTTAAGTCTTTCAAAGGCTCATGCTGTCTATTTTCTATAATAATAAGATGCAAAACATAAAATTATTGTCTATCATCGCACACAGCATCTAGCAAGTAATACTTTGGATAGCTTAGGGGACCAAACGTCATTAAAAACTAGGTATACTCGTCCAGATTTATTATGGCTGGAATCTTAGATACTTCTTTCTACCATAGTGGGTCATAGTTTTAAGGAGTATCATTCTTATTGTTTTCCATATTTGTAATCTGTATGACTTTTGGCTGCAGGGTTATACAACAACTATTGTGTGGCATATCTCTTCCACCTACTCAACAATTTTATGTGTTGTTCTATCGGAAATAACGTCCTCCCCAGTTTTTTGTTTGGATGAGAAATCAATATACTATATTGGATATTTGTGTTGCAAAAATTTTACCATAAAATAGGTATTGTAGAATTTTTTTTCCTAGACCTATTTTTATCTGGTACGACTTACTCTGACAAACCATAGTATTGCAATAAAATCCTTTTCATTATCCTCTGTAGAAGTTTCCACTGTTATAGTTAAATTTATGCTTTTTTTCTGCCCTTAGGTTCTAATATCATTTGGCACTTGTACTTTTAACAATCATAATTGATTTCTCCCTTCAACTTAAATGAACGATGTTTTTTAGGGCTGCAGCTGCAACTGCTTTATTACATAAATAGTCATATTCAGCATCATATTTGGTGTAAGATTCTTGGATATTCTTTGCAAGGTAACATAGGACCAAACTTATTAGGGTATTCAGTTGTTTGATGTTTATTGATCGGCCCTTGAACTCTTATATTTGACGCACGCTCGTTTGCTAATGTATTATGAATTCTGATAATTTTTTCATTTGGTTTGTTTAAATTTTATCAGTGCCCTCCGAAGAAATTGAAAATTCAAGGTGATCAGTGATCCATTGGGTGCGAGATGTGAGAAATAAATAAACACAACTAGAGTGTATTTATATTTTTTCCTTACTTTATTTCATTAATGTGCAACGTTTCGCCAACGTATGTGCCAGCCTCATCATTTTACAAAATTAAAAATCAAAAATTATACAATAGGCGATTTGGTAGACTCATACACAAAAACACAATAAATTCACAGTATAAATTATTACCGCAGGCTCGCGAGAATTCGTAAGTGTATTGACTTACTCGTCACCTGTCGAACTATTGACTGACAATAAATTGTACAACACGCCAGCGCTTATATAGGCGACGGTAAAGGGCGATGAACTCGATCGTGACATTTAAACTTTCTCAGTAAAGGAAGGTACGCTCGATTTAAGGAAAGCACGTCTTCCTTTCTATTGATGTTATGTTTGTCCAGTTTAATATAAAGCATTTCAGAAATAGTTTTTTTTTTGTAGTTGGCTTTTTTGTCAAGGATTTTGAAGTTATCCCAATCGAATTCGTGATTATAATTAATTTGATGTGCGGAAACAACTGAATCAGAATTTCGATTTTTAAAGTGCTCACTAATGCGGACTCCAGCAGCTCGCTTTGTCTCACCCATATATGACGGAGGACAATTTTTACAATAAAATTCATACACTACATTTGTCTGCTTATGTTTTTCCGTTTTATTTTTTCCTAAACAGACTACGTGGTTGCTTTTTTTGTTGATAAAAGAGTAGGTGTGAATATTATAGGGTCTTAAAATGGTTGAGATTTTTTTAAAATTATTGTCTATATATGGTAAAATAATTTTGCTCAAAGGGTACGTGTTACTGGTGCTTTTGTTGTGATTCATATATTTGTGTTTTTTTAATCTAATCTTNAATACTTATTTTATTTTATTTTATATAAAATCTACGTTCCTTTTTTAGGAAAAAATTTTAAGACTCTTAAAAGAGTTATACTTAACGAAAATCATCCCCCACCAAAGCTGATTGTGTACTTCGTGGGTATCGGAAGTGTCAAGTGACAACTGAAGTGAGCCACCAAGTCTAAACACATGAAATCAGCAAGTACCAACCTCATAGTATGTAAGACAAAGAAGTTTAAACTAAGGACTCACGCAAGGTGGTTTTCTTCTCCCAGTGTTTAAGTTAGTAGATTTCCACTGGTCATTGAGTAAGGACAAGTTCCTTTTAATTTTTCGTCAGTGATACCACTAACCAGGTTATTATACGTGGCCCATAAGTGTTTGCCATTTGACCTGATTAAGTATATATATGAAAATAAAAGCTATAGTTAATTTTCTTAAGAGATACATGATCTTCACGGAACCAAAAAAATTAGGTTAATAGATTTAATATTCTCAATACTGACCTACACACATTGTGTCTACTCTTCTCTCTCTTATATCTTTCGTAATATCTAAACAATCTGATAGTTGTAGTATCTGCTGGTCTCGCAGCCTGTAAGGGAGCGTGAAGATACATTCCAGAATCTTAAGTTCCGAACCAAAGGTAAGATTGAATAACAGTAATAGTTATTTTTTTCAAACGGTAGCAGAGCGTTATTTATTTAGTTACTGTGTGTTCTTTTATTACTTTTTATTGAAAAACAATCAACATCACTTAAAAAAGCGTGTTAATAAATAACGTGTGACACCTTATATAGTGCAGTGTGCGCAGAGACAGATTTGCTGTGGCTTTGCCGAAAGCATAATATATGCAGTATTTTGTTATAATCTAGGAAAAGAAATAAATAAATTTTAAAAAAATAGCACAAGAATAAATGAACGATAAAATAAACAAGAAAAGCTTACCATCATAAGAATAAAAAAATTAAACGTAACATAACAGTGTTTATAAAGTAATAGTAGAAAAATAAAACTTAGTGATCTCTTATACCACACATACAGATACACACCCTACATTAGATCTGCTAACTTAAGTGGTCTATCTATTCCTACCCTAAATCTGCCCGTCAAAGCGATTTGTTTCCTTATTCCTGCAGGCTTCAATAGCGAACATTCTTAATCTAGGATCTGCTTATCAGAGCGATCCTTTCTCAATTAACAAAAACGTGATAACATAGTGAATAAATGAAAAAACATTCATGTACAAAGATTTCAAGTACAAATAATACCAGCACATGAATTCTCTAGCGTAGGCGAGTAACGAGAAAAACAAAAGAGTTGGCCAAAAACCCCTACACTAAATGTTTTAGCGCATGTAATGAATATAGCAACAGAACTTGAACTATCCACATCGTTATGTGCCAGAGACTTGGTGCAGACGACAAGCCTACAAGCATAAAATTGTTAGTCCTGGAAATTAACAATCGCTGTATCATACTTATGCTTGGTAAAGGCCCCGCCAGAAACCTGATTAAATCAAACCAGTTACACACATATTTAAGTGAAAAGATTAGTAAAATTATTTATCTTACCGCAATTGCATCCCACGCAATTTTTACTGAAAAAACGTACTTAACTATACAAAGAAAGCCTACTATTTTTCATGTGATCCCTAGCGATTTTTCCATCAAAGAAAGCAGTCTATTAGGTCGGAACTTTTTTAAAGAACGATGAGCCACATTGTCAAATCAGTACGAAGCTATAGTATTACATGATAACGTCATGAATCCCATTTCCTTTTTAAAAACTCTTAAAAGAATAAAGCAATTGGGAAGGAACGAGAAGAGACAGAAGACAATAAAGCTTAAAAAACAAGCGCATTAGCATTAAATTTTAGTCGCTTTCCTAAATACGAACAAAAAAACAGAGTATCCTAAGCATAAAATTGACCAACAAGAAATTGATGATGAAAACATCGTAGGCTGGCCCAAAAAGTCAAATATACCTAAATACAGATAGTTAAGAAAAGTGGCATACACAGTGAAACAAGAGAATTAGACAACCAAGATACACATTAACAACATACCATTGAATAGAGTATGAAAATACTCCTAGTGCAGAACAATGTTTCCTTTATAAATAACAAAAAAAACACTAACAAATTAACTCAATACACGATTAAGGCTCGGACACTTTAAATAGTAAGGATTAATTTATTTAATACAAATTGACCTTGAATATACTTGCAACAGACTGACGTAGGACATGATGATGTGTATCTACAAAAAGGGATAGTAAGAAATAAAAACAGTTATTATAATTTAATGGCAATAAATACTCATGAAAATAGTGTTACTATTAAAATAGATCCAAGAGAAATTCTACAGATCGAATACATTGTACCTTAATTTAACCTCGACACTAGTAGTAAATGTAAGAGAACAATTATCAAAAAAAACAAGATAGAATGAAAGACCTGAAAGAACTTGTTCGTACTAGTCACTTATACATAGAAAAATCATAGAAAACAACGAGGAAAAAAAAATAACGACGAAATAATTCAGCCTTTGTTATCGCTGTATGACTCACCTCTGTGGATCGTTCCAAAAAAGCCTGATAGCCATGGAAATCCAAGATGAAGGGTAGTAATGGATTCCTGAGAACTTGATAAAAAGAATTATGTCGTTTGTTTAACATGTCATTCTGCTCTTAGTTGTTTCCATGATGACTTAAGAGTCAGTGCCTAAGCTTACGATCAGTAAGAGCTAATTTTGGGAGTACGAATAAAAACTCCAAAAAATCAGGTGTTAGTTTGAGCACCCCAACCTCATCAGGCTCAGTCTACATCGTTCAGATGATTGTAACAGAGTCTGTTTAATCGAATTTCTATGGCTGAATATAATTAGTTTAAGAGAGCATTAATGACACCCTATAGACATTACTGATACAGACAAATGGCTTGAAAAACATGCTATATTCCGACGACTAACAGATCTCATATTTAGTGGCGGAGTAAATAATATAATGTTAGTGTATTCAGATGCTATAATTATTTACGCAAAAGATCAAGTAGATCATGACCGTAAACTTAGGTTTCTTCTCAACTGGTTACAGTCAGTGAATATGGTAGTCCAGCCAAATAAAGTTGCATTTTTGCGAAAAGAAGTAATATTTCTTGGGTATATGGTCTTGAACAACATCCTAAAACGATACAAGTGGTTAAGAAAACTTATCCAACCAAAAGCTATGGAAGATATAAGACAATATTTAGGAGTAGTAGGGCACTAAATACGTTTTATTAAGGACTTTTCAAAAATAGCTAAGCCATTATCTAATTAATTGAACAAGGAAGAAAAATTTCAATAGACCAAAGTGCAAGAAACGAGTTTTCAAATACTTTGAAACCGATTTAAAAAATTTTTAATTACCCCTTGTATTCAGAAAAGTTAAGTTTTAAGTTTAAACAGCCTTAAGTTTAAGTACACCGATGTAGACGAGTACTTCGGTTACTGCAAAAAACATACGGCCTACAGCACCCAATTTAGAACAAATAACACAAAAAACTCTGAATAAATTCAGTAAGTAAATCATACTGATCTAGCTGACTTTATAAGAACTTTCTCTGAAATTTATGATGACTGAATAATTGGGCCAAATCTTCAGCTTTCACGTATAATACTAGTGAACATGCAGCAACAACTTTTACGCCCTTTGAACTAGTATTTAGGAGAGTAGCAAGGTTGCCCTTAAGGATATCTAAAGATAAAAGGTCAGGGACCCATTTATTATATTATCAAAATCTTATTAAGTGATTACAGCAAATGCAAACTGCGGTAGAAAATAACCAAATCATTATTTTAATACAAGCAAAAACAAGATACGATAAAAAATTAAAGCCTCGAAATGTCAACCTAAAAAATTGCATTTAAAAAAAAAAAATAAAAACTGAAAACAGTTTCAGAAGGTAATAACAACTTAATTAGAAAAAAAATGATGGTGAAATTATACAAAAACAAACTAATCAAATAAAACTAGTTCCTTCATAATAGCATTGTTGTAAGAATTGTATTTAACATGTTTTTCAGGAAAAAGAAATCAACAATGCAAATTATTTTTGCAATCTTAGTTAAAATAGTGCTTAAAGGGTAAGCACATTCAAACTATGCTAATCATGGCAACCATAGCATAGAACCACTGAAAAAAATTCCTGAAATATATTGTACACAAATCGGTATTACGAAAGTTAGAAGAGCTAATTATAGAGTTCAATATTAATAAATTAATATTTAAACACACCTTTTAAAAACTTAGATATTTTAAAATTTGGTTACTCTAATAGTAATAACTATATGAAAATAAGCCTCTGACAGTGAAAGATAATTTGATTGAGGAGTTTTAAGGCAACGCTATTAAACATAATAATACTACAGGATCAAATGCAGCAGCTACCGCTATTCTACCTCCTGACATACAAACAAAAAGACAGAAACCTTTTGGAATTATTAGAGGCATTGATTGGTTAAGGACTTTTCAGGTTAGTCACAGAAGACCATAGTAATGCTATAAATACTAACATTATTAAATAATTAAAATGCCGATCAAGAGAAATATATTGAAAGTATAGAAAAAATAGCCATACTTTTGCAGCTGCAGTCAAAAAATAAATATAAAACTTTGAAATGCCATAAACATATTCTAAGACAAGTTGCAGATATATATTGACTCCACGAAAAAATTTTACTTCCGATAAATATCTAACACATTTATTAACTCACCTAAGAAGGACTAAGGAAAAATAACATAATACTATTTGTTCCCATGAACATTTTTTCAACAGTTTGCGTGATTTTTAAAGAGGTGAAGCACATCTAAAGGTCTTTTCTCCAAACATATTTAGACCCACAGCTAAGGGTGTAAAAGACCCAGCAAAAAATTTTGAATTTATTACACCGATAGAGTATATTTGCTGTCAGAATAAGCACTCCAAGCAAAAAAAAAGTTGTGCATCAAGAAAACAAACCCATAGTAATGTTATATTTTCCCCTCATAGATCAAGCCCCATATAGCCTTTACAGAATACATCCAGTCATAATACCTCAAACTGGACAACATTGATTTGTCTGCATAAAACCTTCGTATACTTACTTAGCTCGAGCAGCAGACCATAATTTGTATTAAAGATTAAAAGAAGATTCCTCGTTTATACACAAATGTATATTTTTTTACGGTATTATAACCTGAAACAGAAGAATTTAAATCCTGTAAGAACATACTTTCCCTAGAAACAATAAGTCAATGCATTAACTTACCAGCTCATAATTTCTGGTTATTTTCGACACATTATGAAGAAAAATGAGGCAATATCTACACTTATAAAGTAAATTAACAAATGAAAAAAACGTATATAAATTAATAACAGGTGCACAGAGAGAACACACATACTAACCCTACCTTGTGACCATAAGATTAACTTTTAGATACAATATACCTTCCAACGTTAAGGGAACCTAAGCTTAACCATGTTACATGAACCCTTAAATGACACTAGTGCCTTCCGTAATGCTATAAAATTAATCCAAGGACTGAACTTTAATAAGCATGCATGTTTAGAAAAAGAATTAAATGTACAAAATATTCAAATATAATATAATAAATACAAACTCATATGATGGAGGTGAAATTAATTTTTATCTTTATTTTAATACGTAATGTTATAGAAGCTATTACTTTCATGACTATGATAGCAATACTTATCAGCAGGGCAAAAAGTTGTTTCAAGAAGACCATAAAACGTAGTGTTGTGATAAAATTTAATAGACTTATAAATCAAAAGTAATTTAATACTATTTTCCTTCCAGTTCTGACGACGAACCCCGACTACAAAATAACAAGAAAGACTGAAGTCAGAATAAATTGTTTTTCATAAAAGGTTATTAAATAATTAAAAAATAAACGGAACATTAAGGAGATCCACATACTCTCAAGTTTACATTGTTATGCACATTAAATTAGAATCACTATTTAAAATAGTGACTCGGTGAGTTAAAACCCTAAAAAACACTAAATAAAAAACGAGAAGTTCATACATTTTCTACTGTGAAGATAAAATTCATTATGTATCAATCAAAAAAGATCTCTTTCCCAACATTGCCAAAAAGCCACAATGATGTTCCAAACATGAATCCAAAAAGACTTATGTATCTTTTACCGTAGGATATAAAAGTACTGAAAATGAAAAGAGATTTTCTTAACTATTACTCGCAGTTTGCTTCCCTAGAATATTTTTATGCCGTTAGTGATTAGCAAAGAAGACTATTCCAAGGATATTTTAAATACAGAACGATAAACCTTAATATCGCACAAGATACGTCGAATAAATTAGAAAGAGTGCCAAAGGCAGAGTAAACTAAAAGTTGACTAACCCTCTATGTCAACAAAAAGTTGAGTTCATAGCATATCGGAGACATGTTATATCGTGCAGTGGACAAACATTTACACACAAGTGCGAAACA
The DNA here is from genome assembly GCF_000648655.2 of Copidosoma floridanum. The sequence goes on along the minus strand of NW_019379847.1, from coordinate 212,930 downwards.
TAGCTGACCTCTACCAAAATCATCGATTTACGACAGAAAGTCAATAGTAAAAGAAAACGAACACAATGCTAGAACCCTAAAAGTCGACAAGGTACATCCTACTTCAAGAAAACACATAATTAAGTTGTAAGATTTTATCAGGTAACTATCAGGTTAGTTTTCTGGCAAAAGTAATTTACAACGAACTCAAGAACTGAGTTAATGTTTCAAAATGACACATCAATAACAGCTTTGAATTAAAAAACAAACTAAAAAATACACAACCCACTGCTAACTACAGATTAATGTCTTTCTTTTTACTTTTAAACTTAAACACTTTTTTTACTTTTGACAACAATTTTTACCAACAAATTTTCGGCACGCCAATGGGTTCACCCATTCCAACTTTGCTCCCTGACCTTGTAATGAATGACCTGAAAAATGACTGTCTCTCCATTTTAAAAAATAATTACAACATTACTCTATCCTTTTATTTTTGTTACGTAAATAATGTATTACTTTTTATTAACGTTGACCAGATTGACCAAATAGTAAATGTCTTTCATTCGTATCATCCTTAACTACAGTTTACATATGAAATGGAGATTGACAATAAACTTAACTTCTTAGACTTGACCATAATCAGAAATTTGAATCATTTT
>NW_019379847.1:184327-196316 GCF_000648655.2 Copidosoma floridanum | reverse complement strand
AAAATGATTCAAATTTCTGATTATGGTCAAGTCTAAGAAGTTAAGTTTATTGTCAATCTCCATTTCATATGTAAACTGTAGTTAAGGATGATACGAATGAAAGACATTTACTATTTGGTCAATCTGGTCAACGTTAATAAAAAGTAATACATTATTTACGTAACAAAAATAAAAGGATAGAGTAATGTTGTAATTATTTTTTAAAATGGAGAGACAGTCATTTTTCAGGTCATTCATTACAAGGTCAGGGAGCAAAGTTGGAATGGGTGAACCCATTGGCGTGCCGAAAATTTGTTGGTAAAAATTGTTGTCAAAAGTAAAAAAAGTGTTTAAGTTTAAAAGTAAAAAGAAAGACATTAATCTGTAGTTAGCAGTGGGTTGTGTATTTTTTAGTTTGTTTTTTAATTCAAAGCTGTTATTGATGTGTCATTTTGAAACATTAACTCAGTTCTTGAGTTCGTTGTAAATTACTTTTGCCAGAAAACTAACCTGATAGTTACCTGATAAAATCTTACAACTTAATTATGTGTTTTCTTGAAGTAGGATGTACCTTGTCGACTTTTAGGGTTCTAGCATTGTGTTCGTTTTCTTTTACTATTGACTTTCTGTCGTAAATCGATGATTTTGGTAGAGGTCAGCTATGTTTCGCACTTGTGTGTAAATGTTTGTCCACTGCACGATATAACATGTCTCCGATATGCTATGAACTCAACTTTTTGTTGACATAGAGGGTTAGTCAACTTTTAGTTTACTCTGCCTTTGGCACTCTTTCTAATTTATTCGACGTATCTTGTGCGATATTAAGGTTTATCGTTCTGTATTTAAAATATCCTTGGAATAGTCTTCTTTGCTAATCACTAACGGCATAAAAATATTCTAGGGAAGCAAACTGCGAGTAATAGTTAAGAAAATCTCTTTTCATTTTCAGTACTTTTATATCCTACGGTAAAAGATACATAAGTCTTTTTGGATTCATGTTTGGAACATCATTGTGGCTTTTTGGCAATGTTGGGAAAGAGATCTTTTTTGATTGATACATAATGAATTTTATCTTCACAGTAGAAAATGTATGAACTTCTCGTTTTTTATTTAGTGTTTTTTAGGGTTTTAACTCACCGAGTCACTATTTTAAATAGTGATTCTAATTTAATGTGCATAACAATGTAAACTTGAGAGTATGTGGATCTCCTTAATGTTCCGTTTATTTTTTAATTATTTAATAACCTTTTATGAAAAACAATTTATTCTGACTTCAGTCTTTCTTGTTATTTTGTAGTCGGGGTTCGTCGTCAGAACTGGAAGGAAAATAGTATTAAATTACTTTTGATTTATAAGTCTATTAAATTTTATCACAACACTACGTTTTATGGTCTTCTTGAAACAACTTTTTGCCCTGCTGATAAGTATTGCTATCATAGTCATGAAAGTAATAGCTTCTATAACATTACGTATTAAAATAAAGATAAAAATTAATTTCACCTCCATCATATGAGTTTGTATTTATTATATTATATTTGAATATTTTGTACATTTAATTCTTTTTCTAAACATGCATGCTTATTAAAGTTCAGTCCTTGGATTAATTTTATAGCATTACGGAAGGCACTAGTGTCATTTAAGGGTTCATGTAACATGGTTAAGCTTAGGTTCCCTTAACGTTGGAAGGTATATTGTATCTAAAAGTTAATCTTATGGTCACAAGGTAGGGTTAGTATGTGTGTTCTCTCTGTGCACCTATTATTTATTTATATACCTTTTTTTCATTCGTCGATTCATTTTACAACAGAAGATGGTGCCTAATTTTTCTTCATAATGTGTCGAAAATAACCAGGAATTATGAGCTGGTAAGTTATTGCATTGACTTATTGTTTCTAAGGTAAATATAATCTTACAGGATTTAAATTCTTCTGTTTCAGGTTATAATACCATAAAAAAATATACGTGTGTATATGAAAAAGGAATCTTTTAGTGGCTATATAGTAAAGCAAATATAAGCATAAACTATTTTACCACATTGGTTAAATATAACTTCTTTTAATCGTTAATACAAATTATGGTCTTCTGCTCCAGCTTAGTAAGTATACGATGGTTTTATGCAGACAAATCAATTATGTCTAGGTTGAGGTATTATGACTGGATGTATTCTGTAAAGGCTATGATGGGTTTGATCTACGAGTGGCAAATATAACTTAACTAAGGATGTGTTTTCTTGATGCACCACATCTTCTTTGCTTAGAGGGCATATGTTGCCAGCAAAAACATTTTTTATTGATGCTACAAATTTAAAATTTCCTGCTGAGTCCTTGACGTATTTTGCAATGGTTTTCAATTCATTTGAAGGAAAGTCCTGTGTATTTGCTTTACCTCTTCAAAAATTACGCTAAATATTAAACAGATCCTTATGATAACAAGAAATATGATTTAAGGTTTTCTTAGTCCTTCTACGGTAAGTTTATGAATGCATTAGATATCTATTGGAAGTAAAATTTTGCCCTGGATTTAATATATCTGCAACTTATCGTAGAATATGCTCATGGCATTCCATAGAATTATATATTTTTTAACTGCAGCTGCAAAAGTATAGCTATTGTGTTCATACAGTTTAATATATTCCTTTAGATCAGCATATTAATTACACAGGACCACAAACAAAATAAGTGGAAGGGTCCCTTCCAGCATCAATGCAATTCTTATGTATTTTGAGGAGCTGACTTTATTCCTATTGTCTAAATTGCTCTATCATATCACAACTTTTTTTTAGTAACGAAAAACGTGTCCATAAGCGGCAATGCTTTTATTTTAGTAACTAAAGTAGTCCCCATGTTAACAAGTGTAAGAAATTGTGATGTGATAGAGCAATTTAGACAATGGGAATGAAGTCAGCACCTCCAAATACATATGAAATGCACTGTTGCTGAATCGGACCCTTCCACTTTTTTTTTGTGTTCCTGTGTTATTACTGTTTGTATTAGCACCAACACTTTAATTACCATTTTATTTACTAAATCATTTTCCTAATAACGTGTAAAATTGAGCTGTAATAATGGTACCTACGTTTCTTATTAATAAAAAATGAATTAGGATTTATAATATATTAGAGAATAAGCGTACGTCAAATATTATAATTAATGGGCCAATGGAAAAACATTAAGCAAAAGAATTTTTCAATAAGTTTGGTCTTATGTAACCTTTCAATGGAAATCCGTAAATTGCATCGTACATGACGTATAATGCTTTATATGATTAACTATGTCATGTAGCAGTTGCAGCTGCAGTCCTAAATGCAGCATCAATCATTAAAGTAGAATGGGCAAATTAATCATCAGTACGAAAAATACAAGTGCCAAGTAATATTGGACCCCAAGTGCCGAAGAAACGTATAAAACTAACTATAACAGTGGAAACTTCTACAAATGATGATGAAAAAAGAACTAATACAATACTACGATTTGTGAGAGTGGATCGTATTGGGACAAAAATAAGTGTACTGATAGAAAACCCTACAATACCAAATTTATTTTCTAGAATTTTTGCAGTACAAGTATCCAATAGAAAATGATAATTTTTTAACTAAATGACAAGTACAGTAAGTATTATTTTCGTCATTACAACATATGAAGCTTGCGACACCTCTTTTCTCTTAGTGAAATCGCAGTGTAGAGCTTATAAGTGATATACGTTACATGCCGCAAAAATTAAGAAATTAAGGTCTAGTACACGTAGTTATTGACTTTCACTACCTGTCACAGGGTGGGTTCGTTACCCAGTGCAAAAAAAATCAAAGTAATTTTTTAATCGTCGATAAAAGAATTTATTAGCGAAATTTTTCTATACTTGTTGAATAATCTTAGAATCCCTGCAATTTTTACAGTGATTGTTCTAGATTATTACTTTATTGATTGTATACAACTTTTTTTTTTCTTTTTTTTTACAATATAATCCAATCTTAACTTTAAGTAACAGCCGTCCACCAAGATAAATGAAAGTATTAAATCAATTATAGTAATTTTACGAAAATTTAAGATTAATAAATACTAATAATGAACTCACAATCACCTAAAAAGGGGAAAAGTTATTTTGAAATGAGTGATCAGGAAACTGAAATCAATAAAAAAATTTTCTTTTTCATTTATTATTAAACAATAAGGAGTAATATAAATAATAACAATGGACAACACCAGATAAAAACAATTCAGTCAACTCTTAATAGATGTCGCTTATTAAGATCTCTGGGGGTTCGTAAGCGCAGCTTACGATAGCTCTTCCAGATCTATTTCACCCTATTAAAAAGCGTTGCACTATCTATAAAGTCGCTCTACTACAGGGGTATCCTTTGAAGTATTGATCTCCCAGTGGGAACAAAAATATTTGATACCTTTAAATATGTACTTCCAAGCTCGTAATTTGTTTGACCCGTCTACTTGACACTTGATCGCCCTTGTTCAGGGGACGCCACTCAATGGGTCTTCTTGATGGCTTTTCTTCCCAATTTGTGTGCCATGAGCAATTGATGGAAAAGAAAGTAATTTGTTTGGAACAGGGGTTTTACAGAACGTAGAATGGGAAGGGATAACTATCATAGATATTATTTTTTATACAGGTGGGGTGGGTATTTTGAGGGTAAGTTGTTTTGGTAGTTGTGTGGATTTTAAAAGGTTTTTGAAGATTACTAGCGGTGGAGTTTTACACAGAAGTGGGGCGAGGGGAGTTATGGGGAGTAAAGAGTCCCTTAAAATTGGGTGGCAAGGCTCTGGGATTTGTTTAGAGTATGTTAACCCCTTTACCCAGCTCTTGATCCTAATCATCCTTTCCTTAAATGGAACTTGCTCTTTATCCTTCCTCAAGGTCTCTTGTGCTTAGGTGACTTGGCTGGTTTGTGATACCTTGCCTGCGTTTTGCTCCTTAAGACGCTCAATTAGTGTACGCTCCTTGTTTTTTTATTTTTTTTTATTTTTGTATACGTATGTACCTGCTGCTATCCTGGCTAGTAGGAAATTTAATTCATTACCTCTTTTTTTACTACGGACAAAAAAATTACCCTCCCCTACATCATGGCGTTATTGATAATCCTAGAAATGTGATAAGGTCCTTTGTAAAGTGCCATGAATTTAACCGTTCTCCCTTCGCACATGGATGAAAAAGGGTAAGTTTTTATGACTACCTTATCTCCCAACACACAATTAGTAAATGGTTTAATCATGTTATATTTTCTGCCGTAAGTCTCTTTTTTTATAATGAGTTCTCTAACGGACGCTTTTTTTCCTTTAAACTACCCGAAGTACTGCAATAAATACTGACACCAATGGCTATTGCTGTTAAAAACTGTAATTTATTCCTCTGACGACGTTTCTCTCCTCTTTAGAAAGCAGCCTTTTCAAGTTAAATACGTTTTTCTGTTTGAAAAATCAAACACGTCTATACCCAACGAAGGCACTACGTCAGAACGTCATCTACCTTAAGATGGTATGTTCTTTTTTTATGGGAAAATGCAGTGTACTTTAGCGATTCTTTATGTAAAGTACTTTACCAGAAACTTGTCGTCAATTCTATGTTTGTAATAACTCTAATGTTACTGGATTTTCTCAAGACCTGATCTATTTTTTTGGCCCCGTCATGATTACTTAGTAAACGTTGATTTAGTTTTCGTGCATCGAGACATATTTGGACTGAGCCATCAGACTTTGATAGTATCGTTAGGGAACTTAGGGAATTCACATAGATGCTATGTAAATGTTCTATGATATTAAGTTTGAGCATTCTTTCAATTTTATTGTCAATTTTTTCTATTAATTTAGTAGATATCGTGTGTGGGTATAAAAAATAACGTTCGTTATTTGTTACTTTCAATTTATACAAATATGATCTGAGCTCTTCCGGTTCTTTACGAAAAATGTGTATGTAACTTCTTATCAAACTTTTAAGTTAATTTTTTTGCATTTTATTTATATTTTTGATTTTTTATAATTTTTTAAATATCTCGTTTTCAGATATGTTTATATCCAGGACCCAAACTCCTTCATTGGCATTTTTAAGCTTTAATTTGTTATCTATATTTTGAACTAATTCTATTGTGTCATATTTTTGTGTGCATGTGTTGAACTTTACTATTTCGTGTTTGTGTTTGCCGAGAAAACTAATTTAATCTCAGTGTATGTGGATATTTACTCTAGCTTTTTTCAAAAAATTTATTCCGAGTACACAATGATGAAGAAGTTTTGGTATAATGAAAAAATCAATTTCAAAATAAATATGACGTATTTTTACTTCGGCTGAAAATTGTTTTTTAATTCAAAGTTATTTCTCACCCATGAAGCCACATGCTTGGAGTCCAACTACCGGGAGGGTAGAAAAATTTTTTCAAGAATTATTATGTTTGTCATAAGTGCACTCTGACATACATGTTAACTAACTTCCCGTATTGATCAATACCTCTAGTTCAACCCCTTTTATTTTAATACTTATTTCTAGGCTCATGAAAGTTTCATTAGTTAAATGTTTTTCATTGCGTGGTTCGTCTAGCAGTGTTGGTCTCAAATCTTCGACTACTGTATTCATTTCTGGTTTGATTTTTGGAATTATTTTTACTGTGATTTTTACGGTCAGTAGGGAAAGTGGAAATGAATATTTTTTATTATGGTACCAGATTTTTTGTAATTACTCATTTTTTTTAATAGTTTACCAAATGGAGACACTACTGGGTATATCCCGGGTATCAAACACTTTTGGGCATTTATTGGTAATTTTCCTTGGATACTTATACGATTATTTTGATACTGTTTTAATTGGTTAGTATTTGAGATAACCCCTTTTGTCATTGTGTCTTGTAAGGTATCAGTTTTGAATTCTTTTGGTGTCTCAGATACAACGACTATTCGTTTTCCTGTTTTGGAATTTCTTCAATTAAATTTATCTGTGCTCCCTTCTTTCTTTGATTGCATAAATTATTTTGTGGTCTCTCTTTGCATGGTTGATTTGGAGTGTTAGTGTTATTGTTTTGTCCTGAGTTCGTATTTAGGTTTGTATTTTTCAGTGCATTCTTATTTATGTTATTACCACGATCATGCCAATTTACAGTTCGTGAATTTCGTGTTGAAGTTAAAAAATTACTGTAATTTTTAATGGGATAAGTATTTGTTTGTCTGTTGTAATCTACGTATAAATTTTCTCTGACTGAGATAGAACTGTTTACTGTGCTTACTGCGTCCATGGAATCTAATAGTTTAACTAGATCGTCAATTTTGTTGATTCCTCAAAGAATAACAGATTGTTCAATTACGTCATTAAAATGGTTGGCAAATTTTTTGACGTCTTCTGCCTTGGTGGGTGTTTCCGATAATATTTTCACGTAACTATATAAACTTGAAACGTATTCGTTACAGCTCAAATTATTCGCGGCTTCGTATGCATTCCATTTTACTGCCCGCTAAACTTTAGCGTGTACGATTGCGTTTCAATATTTAGTCAAAAATAAAGTTTCAAAATCATTATAAGAGTTTGTTCTTTATTCCGCGTATTTAAACAAATCTAGGGCCAGGCCTTTCATTGCTTAAGATAATACTTATTTAATCGCGTTGGTTTCCATGGAAGTTGTTTCAATGTAAGTCTTCAAAGCTTTGAGAAATTTGATCACTTGCGGCTGCGCTAAAAGTATGCCAATCTACTTTTAATTGGGAAACTCTTCTGCCTTGTACGTTATTTAATATTCGGGTTATGACCTCCACGTCTTTTTTCTGTTAAGCGATAACATCGTATATACGATCATCTTCCTGTTCTAAATTTACTATGGCTTGTGTTTGTGCCGTGACTGTTTAATTAAGTTTTTAAAATGTTTGTGTTGTTTTTTCTATATTTAGTGCAAGTTAATCAAGTTGTTGGTTAAACTTATAGAGTATTTCTGACTGTCTGATGAGTTCTGCATGACGCTGTGCTTTTCTTGTGCGTATTTGATTTTGTGTTTGTGTGAATCATTCTATATGGGTATCTAGTGCATTGTATGTATGTGTAAGTCGCATTGAATGTTCTTTCAGTGTGTTTGTTTGTGTGATGACTTTATTTACTTTGTCGATGATTTGTTCTCGATTATTTTCAGGGTTGAGAGGTGGAATTTCAGGCATTTGTTGCTTTTGCACACCTTTTACTTCTAAAAGATTTTTATTATTTACACCCGCCATATTGAAATAAAATCACAATCCATACAGTTTAGTTGATCAAGTAGAAAATTGTAAAACGAGAGAAAAATTCAATTATTTTTAAAAGTACCATGCGTTCCTTATGCCACAAAATGATGAATGGCCCTAAAAGACCGTTAATTTGCAGCTTCTCTTCTATAATTTATGAACAGGGATCCGTTTTTAAGCTGCGAAGATTTGAAACTCACAAAAAATATGTTATTAAAAACAAATATCTTTCTTTTATCTCACAACTTTATTAATATGGCAACAAAGTTCTGGAGCTTAATCACTACATTTTTTATGGTCACAAAAATAATAATACATAATTTACCTATTTAAACATCTGAAAGATTTAAGTAAGTTGTATAAGGTTTACACTAAAAAGCTGATCTTTAACCTTATAATTCTTTATTTATCGATTTTGATGCTGCTTTGATCTCGATAAATGTTCAGCGTCATTTTTTTCATGCATAAAATTGTATTCATTACATGCATTTGAAGTTTTCCTTCCAATTCAACTTCTGGCGATTTTTGGCATAGTCAAAACTTTTGTGAGCCCTAAAGGCTTTTTTTTTAACCTTATTAGGTTGTTATATATATTTGTTGGCAAGGTACTTCGACGTCCAATGATCTTAAAATGTACCAAGAGATTTTTAAGTAAACTCTTTCTTGACTGAAGTTTCCAGCAAACTTGATTGCCTCCATACCTCAGGATGATCTTCTCTGGCCTGTGATTGTATCATTACACTGATCAGGAGGAAACCTAGAGCGTTTGAAGCTTCAAAGCTTATTGTAGAGCTCTTTCTCAACGGCTCTCGGGATAACGTTGAAGACGTTGTTGTCTATAGCACCTTATTTTCTTGAAGACTCAGTTGCTTTGGTAATCTTAGGTGGAGAGATAGGTTCATGATGCTTACCCATTAAAGACTGTCTGGTTGGCCCAAGTTTATTTTTCCTTTATAGCTGTTCGGCTCTCCCAGCGCAGACCTTGGAGAAAATCGATGATTCCTGGTTGAATGCTTTCATTCTAAAGGGTAATATAGGGACTTTATCACCAGGGTTCTCAGCCTTGTGACGAACAACTCCACTCATGACGTCTGCCAGTGAATGACTGACTGAGTTTAGTAGTGGCCGGCTTTACATAGACTTTTAGTCGACGAATCGTTTCTGGAAATGGTAGTAAAAATGTGTTTGTTGGCAAGGAAGTTTAAACTTAGGTGGCCCTTAAAAGAACCGATGAGATTGATGGTTAAGTAGGGAGCGTAAATACTTATAATGGCCCTTAAAAGGGCCCGTGGTGGAATTTCTAGTCATTCATTATTATTATTCTTCATGATAGAGAGCCAGCTGTGAGTAGCTTGACTCTCATCCTTGGAGTCTCTGTGTACGGAGACCGTACTGGAGAAAGGTACGCCACTGACCAAAGAATATATCGTCTTTAGGTCGTTCCTCGGAAAACCAACGGCTCAATCAAAGTCGGGAAAGTGGCCTGGAGAATACCTTCTCTGTAGGTATGCTGTTGGGACAACTACTGGGAAGGAGGCCGTTGTGGCTGCCCGTACTCTTCCAATGTCGGAAGTAGCACCACCGTTTTTGCATTTATGTAGCAAAAAGAGGCCTATTGGACAAAACCCCGAGACACGTGTCTCGTTTTTCAGCCCATCAGTGATAAAAAAAAAAGTTTGGCTTTAATTGCAATCAATTGCTCTAAGATGAAAAAAAATGGCACTTTGAGATGAGGTGGGGTCGGAATGGAAAAGCTCGGAATGGAATTTTCAATGTGTGTAGTGCTCGTACGACTCATGGAAGTATTACAACGACTTGTCTACTGACTTGTTATTTTACAAGAAAAACTACCCACTTACTCAGAAAGGGTCTCTTAATGTTTTTCTCAATTACTTAACTTCAGATTTAAAAACCGATCAATATCACGTATCATTAAAATAACAATCCAGAAGAAAGTTTCACCCCAGACAAAATTGAAAGTAGGAAAACTTTAGTCAGAGAACTAATAATTAACTACTTAGATAAATACTATTACAAAAAGATTCTAAATGATAAGGATCTCAAAATGATATTGAGTAAACTGCAAAATTTCAGAATAGCTAAAGCCAATATAACAGCCTTTTTAGTCAGAGTAAAATTATATTACCTGAAATTCGCTATTAAGTAAGATGTAAATAATTTTATTGATCGCTCCGATAACATTCTAAGAGAATATAAAAATTCAGACGGTACAATTGCCCTGATGAAGGAAGAAAAAAAGTTCGCATTTTATCAAGCTGTTGCTGATAAGTTCCTGGAACTGCGACTCTGACAATAATAAACTTGAACAAATACTTTTAAGAACTCCAATTCATTAGCAGTTATGATGATTCAACGTCCAACATACCCCTTAATTTTTACAGAACATAGTCCTATTAATATTATTCTTATTGGTACTGCTAAAGGATGAGCAATAACAATGACTACATCCTCATGACTGTTACCTAAGAAATATAATGTTGATATAAGAAATATCTTAAATTTATAATTTAACTATTAAAAATTGTTATCAATTACTATAACTTAACCATATAATATATGTCTATCTGATTTATATATAATTTCTGTTCAAAGTATAATTCCTATTTGTAGGGCCCTAACGCGAGCTTTTGTTCATCAATTATAAAAAGGAAATATAAGTCATATAACAAAACATGCTGTAAATGTTAAAAAATGGATTCCAATTATTGAAAATTTTCTTAATATAATCATTTTTCTGAGTTACCAAAAATTGATAGAATAAGGAGTTTTTTTAACAAACAATTCTTCAATAAATTTAGGTGAAGAATAACACAAAGTATAAAACAATATACATAACAAAGCTTTAATGCATTTGGTTTAATAACTTCCTCCTATAATGAAAAAAAAAAAATATCATCTTATTTGAACATAAAGTATAATACAAATAAATAAATAAATAAATAAACTAAATAGTAAATATAATACTACATCAATAAATAAACGGAAAAACAAATAAGAGTCAACTGTCATTAAAATAACAAAAAAATAAATAAGTAATAAGATAATAATGTGCTTTAATAATAATAGAAAAATAAGAGAATAGTGACCTATTATACTACACGCTTACAAGACAGAACAAATACACTGTTTCTACCCTGAATTTGCTAACCAGAGTGATTCATCCCTCTTGTCCTGCTGAAATAGCGGACATTCTATACCAAAGATCTGCTAACCAGAGCGGTCTTTCTCTTCCTACCCTGAATCTGCTAACCAGAGCGGTTCATCTCCATTAGTCCTGCTGAAATAGCGGACACTCTTTACCCTAGATCTGCTACTTAAAGCGGTCTATAAAAATAACAAATACATACACACAGACAAATTTGCACGTAATAGTGTTAGTAGAAAAAGAATTTAAAAAAAAACGGAGTAAAGATTTAATATAGTTAATGATTTCACTTATATACCCACAATTGTTTATAAGATAATATTTCATGAAACCGCCAACGAATAATTTTGCGAGTAATAAAAAAGGTAAAAGAAGTGGTAGAAAATTGTTTATGCAGAAGCTTATAAGAGAGAAAAACAATCTAGAAAAAAAATTAGATTTTATTAATAATCAGTTACAAAATTACTATAACTGTGATACATTAAACAGTAATTTATCAAAAAACAAAAAAATCGAAAAACAAGGAGTAAGTACGTTTCAGAAAAATAATTTTTATAATTCAGAAATTAATGTTCAGCGGAAATGCGATAATTTTAAAATTCGATTAAATACACAATTTGATGAATTAATTGCTTTCGCGAAAAAA
>NW_019379847.1:79402-175607 GCF_000648655.2 Copidosoma floridanum | reverse complement strand
AAAAAAAAAAAAAAAGCAAACTGGATTTAATAAGAGTAATAATAAATTTAATAATACAAATTTAAATTAATTTTTGAGTAGTCCTCTTAACAAAAATAGTAATTTATTAGTAAATCCTGCGTTTTATGGTGAAATGAGTTAAGTGCATGTATTGTTGAGGAGTATTTTGGCCAGAAAAAAAATCAACGTGTTATCGTAAGGGAACTGTTCGTTTGAGTCCGTTAAGTAAATATAGTTTAGGGTTAAAAGAACTTTAACTTTATGATAACAATTTCAAAATTGTTATCAGGTACTCCAAAATGTCTTAAGTTTTGCATCTTTAAAAGCTACAGAAATAGAACAAAAAGGAAAAGGTATATATTATATTGGAATTCAAGGACAAATTTTTCATGTTGTGCAAAACACATTAAATTCTGATCTTAATGAAAAACCAAAAAATAGTCAGATATATATGTGATGATGATGATAAAATTATTAGTAATCAAAGGTTAAAATCTATTAATAATAGTGAGATTCTTAAAAAACATATCGAAACTTTGACAAAAATTATCAAAAAAAATTTAATAGCAAAAAAGTAAAAACATCTACATTAAATATCAAATGTAAAGGAACTACCAAGTTATAAAATTATTTTTTTAAGAAAACCAGCCAGCAAAAACAAACATACAATAAAACATTGACAGCAAAGTGCGGCGCTATTATAGTTTCAGACTCTGGACTAGTAAAAAGCTTCGATCTTCGTGTATACCCGAAAGAATTATCTGCTAATTATCATAAAGAAAAATTTTCAAATAAACTGTCTCATTTTATTCATTTCATGGTATTTCCATTATTTTGTTCCCTTTGAAAATTTAGGATCGACTACCGGTTACTTAAAAAATTACTTAAATAAGAGAAAAAAACTAACTATGTTACAATATTATTCCTGCAGACTGTCCTACAGACCAAATAAAATAAATTTTTATTTATTATTATATGGGGGATGGCTGCCACAATAATTTTTCATTTATTCTTACATTATAATTAAATATTACCACTTAAATTATTTAAGATATAATCGAAAAAGTTTAAGAATTAAATGTTATCAAGGTTTGTCATACGCAATTGTTAAAAGTGCATTCAACATTTTTCAAAATTTTGAGACAAAGAAAAAAATTGGAAATCTTTTAATACTCCTATTATCATACATTAAAAGTTCAAGATATTTGCAGAAACACTATCAAGATGCAACGTCTATAATGAGGAAATGTGGTAGACCAGATTTATTTACAACAGTAACATACAATCGTAAATGGAAAGAATTAAAGTTAATTTTATCAAAATTTCCTAAAAATAAAACACAAAATGATATTCCAAAGTTACCTGTTTGACTATTCTATTTGAAATTAATGTTAGTTTCGGATAACATCATTAAAAACGATCTATTCATTGAAGTATTAGCATACGTCTATACCATTAAATTTAAAAAATGTGGTCTACCTTATGCACATATTTTAATAACTTTGCATTCTAATAAAAAAATTGGTACACCTGGAAAAATTGATGAGATTATTTTAGCTAAAACTCCTTCCGGTAATACGAAACTCACATAATTAGTTATGAATTGCATGGTTCATGGAGCTTATACAGAAGTCCTTGTATGATTGATAAAAATTCACAAAAAATTCCCCCAAATCTTTTACAAATGTAACTTCATTTAAAACAAATAGTTACTCTTAATATAGAAGAAGAGATAATACTTCCGAAAAATGTGTTTATAAAATTTGGAGAGAAAATGAAATTTAAGTAGATAATTCAATGGTCTTAACGTATAATAAATTTTTGTTAATAAAATATAAATGTCATATTAACGTCGAATTCTGTGTATCTATTCAAAGCATAAAATATATTTATGACTATATACATAAAGGTTGTGACAGAGCATACATCAAAATTTAAAAATTAAGAGAGGAAGATAAAGAGATATTTAATAAAATTAATAGTTTTGTTATTGCTAGATATGTAGGTCCAATGGAAGCAGCCTGGAGATTACAAGAGTTGCCAGTTTGCGGTAGAAGGCATACAGTTGTAAGTTTAGCTGTTCACCTTAAAAACCAACAAAACGTTGTATTAAAAAAAAATAGTATTAAAACGGTAATAGAAAACTACAAGACATAGTTAACAGCTTGGTTCATAAATTGGTTAAATAAACATAATGACTTTGCAAAATTCATAAAGTATGTAAACATTCCAGAATGTTACATTTTTAATAATAAATTAAAAATTTGGCGAAGAAGGAAAAATGTAATAAAAAATATAGCCCTACGTAGATTAAACATCGTATCTCTAAAAAATCATAAAAGACTTTTTTTTTAACTTGTATTGNCGGAGGGTTTGCCTAATAATTAATAATAAATTTTAAAATATATTATAAAATCTGCTCATGGTTTAATTTTTCTTCAAAAAACGCTTTCATCAAATCATTTAACTGATGATAGCTTACGAAAGTCATTCGGAAACAAAAAGAAATGTGTCGTAATAATAATAAAAGTATTGATAAAAAAAGGAATTGAAATTAATTTTGAAGCAATAATACATCTCCAAAAAACAAATTAAATGGAAAAGCTACCGATAGTTAACTGATAACATAAGTTATGTAATATAACAAATGATTATTATTATTCACAAAAAAAAGTTTCCTAAAAATGGGAAATTAAAATTCTCAAATAGTGAGAATAATAGTTAAACAGAAGTTGACAACTCAATAAGTAACACGTTAAACATAAAACGAAACAAAATGTTTTATGATAACTTAACAGTTTATCATTTTGAGGCTAAATAATTGAAGAAGTTACTGAATAATAGTTTATGTTAAACAGATGGAAATGGATCGTTCAAAATTTTTTCTGTTTTTTTTTTTACTATAAAGACTATGTTCGTTTAAGACAAGAATAATGATAGTTAGAAATGTCATAGGAAAATGGAACTTTCATGTAAATTTTATCATTGGAAATGAATATTTTGAAAATGTACAAAATTCATAAAATTATTTCGACATCATGAATGACTTATAGACTTATGGTACGTCAATGAAAATACCATGTTTTGTTTATGTAACAAATCTACACATTACGATTGTTATTCAGAACTCTATGAACGTGTTATATTTTGGTAATTGTTTAAATTATTTAAAATTGAAAATTCATTTGTCAGGAAGTGTAGATTCAGGTAGGTCAAAGTTTCTATGTCATGAAAATAATGGTGTCAAAAGATAACTACAAAATCTTACAATAATTAAAAAAAAAAAAAAAGCAAACTGGATTTAATAAGAGTAATAATAAATTTAATAATACAAATTTAAATTAATTTTTGAGTAGTCCTCTTAACAAAAATAGTAATTTATTAGTAAATCCTGCGTTTTATGGTGAAATGAGTTAAGTGCATGTATTGTTGAGGAGTATTTTGGCCAGAAAAAAAATCAACGTGTTATCGTAAGGGAACTGTTCGTTTGAGTCCGTTAAGTAAATATAGTTTAGGGTTAAAAGAACTTTAACTTTATGATAACAATTTCAAAATTGTTATCAGGTACTCCAAAATGTCTTAAGTTTTGCATCTTTAAAAGCTACAGAAATAGAACAAAAAGGAAAAGGTATATATTATATTGGAATTCAAGGACAAATTTTTCATGTTGTGCAAAACACATTAAATTCTGATCTTAATGAAAAACCAAAAAATAGTCAGATATATATGTGATGATGATGATAAAATTATTAGTAATCAAAGGTTAAAATCTATTAATAATAGTGAGATTCTTAAAAAACATATCGAAACTTTGACAAAAATTATCAAAAAAAATTTAATAGCAAAAAAGTAAAAACATCTACATTAAATATCAAATGTAAAGGAACTACCAAGTTATAAAATTATTTTTTTAAGAAAACCAGCCAGCAAAAACAAACATACAATAAAACATTGACAGCAAAGTGCGGCGCTATTATAGTTTCAGACTCTGGACTAGTAAAAAGCTTCGATCTTCGTGTATACCCGAAAGAATTATCTGCTAATTATCATAAAGAAAAATTTTCAAATAAACTGTCTCATTTTATTCATTTCATGGTATTTCCATTATTTTGTTCCCTTTGAAAATTTAGGATCGACTACCGGTTACTTAAAAAATTACTTAAATAAGAGAAAAAAACTAACTATGTTACAATATTATTCCTGCAGACTGTCCTACAGACCAAATAAAATAAATTTTTATTCATTATTATATGGGGGATGGCTGCCACAACAATTTTTCATTTATTCTTACATTATAATTAAATATTACCACTTAAATTATTTAAGATATAATCGAAAAAGTTTAAGAATTAAATGTTATCAAGGTTTGTCATACGCAATTGTTAAAAGTGCATTCAACATTTTTCAAAATTTTGAGACAAAGAAAAAAATTGGAAATCTTTTAATACTCCTATTATCATACATTAAAAGTTCAAGATATTTGCAGAAACACTATCAAGATGCAACGTCTATAATGAGGAAATGTGGTAGACCAGATTTATTTACAACAGTAACATACAATCGTAAATGGAAAGAATTAAAGTTAATTTTATCAAAATTTCCTAAAAATAAAACACAAAATGATATTCCAAAGTTACCTGTTTGACTATTCTATTTGAAATTAATGTTAGTTTCGGATAACATCATTAAAAACGATCTATTCATTGAAGTATTAGCATACGTCTATACCATTAAATTTAAAAAATGTGGTCTACCTTATGCACATATTTTAATAACTTTGCATTCTAATNTATGATTTTTATTTAAATAATACAATTAAAAAAAATTAATCAGAGGAATTAAAACCTACTTTAGTACAGATAACGCCACTTATGAAGGCGTTAATAAATCGGACGACAATATGTATCTAAATTTTACGGTAAAAATGTTGAACAATATTTGTAAAGGATAATAACCTTATGAACTTCATCTAAAAATCAGTATAATAGTAACATTACAGATAAATTTTAATACATCAGATAGACTCTATAATGGAGCACGTTTACAAATGACAAAATTATTACAGTATAATATAAAAAGAGAAATAATAACAATCAGAAGAAAAATTAGAAACAGAGTCTTTATTCAAATAATAATCTTAGACAGGGGACGTTACTTAACATTACCTTTTATTTTGTATCGTGAACAATTTTCAATAGTTGTAGCGCTTGCTATGACAATTAAAAAATCCCAAGGTCAAAGTTTCGATACTGTAAGTTTGTATTTGAAAAAACCCTAGTTTCCTCATAGTAAATCATATGTGGCGTTATCAAGATGCAAAGATAAAAATAATCTATTTATTCAAGTAGAAAGGCAAAATACAGAAATAGATTTTACATAATTTGTAGACTTTAATTCATGATTTTGATATATGAATTGGCAATATTTATGGCAATAACTTGAAAGTTATTTATTAATATTTCATCCTTTAACAAGTGTACATGACACGCCCATTATTTTTTTTAGTATAATAGTTTGAATAATGACCAAAGAAATAAATTTCATATTATTTGGGAGCAAAAAATAATATGTTCTTTATTGATGGTCCCGGAGTGTCGGGTATAACTTTTTTATAGAAAACGCTAATTTTTTCTTTTATTTCTCAAAATAAAAAAATCAGGTCAATGGCATAGACTGGCACTTCATTAATTTTGCTTTCGAAGGGTATGACTAGTCATAAAATTTTTAGACTTACTTCTTTTGGATCTTAATAATATATAGAGTGCATTTTTAGAATTCGAGTCAGATGAAAAAAAAAATTAGGAGCAATCGATTTAATTATTTGGGATGAGGCTTTAGGCTTTAATGACCCCCAAAAAAGCATTGGAAACAGTTGACAAAATTTAATTTCAACAATTTGATTATTACTATATTAAAATTTTGAATAAATTATTTATTAACATTTTTACATAATTGAACATGGGTGTTATGTTTCACCTATACGTATAAAGCCTTTCTATATGCTTCCTCGGCAATGTGAAAAAATAGATAAAAATTAATATTTTTAAAACTTAGTACAACTTATATTGATTGTTAATAGAGGTAATTTATACTTAATGAAAAAAGTTGTAAGTAGAAAAAAATGGTGTAGAAACGATTTGGGGGATAAAAAAAATAATGTGGGGGTTTGTGGGGGAAGAACAAGAATGGTGTGAAGGATCTATGTGGGGTCTGTGGGAGGACATTAAAAAATGTGGGAGGGCTGTGGAAGGGCTGAGGAAAAGCTGTAAAAGAGCTGTGGGGGCTGCAGTGGGTTTGAAGAAAAAATGAGAAATCTGGATTTAAAGGTAAAAACTGTCGATTTTTCAGCTTATTTGTGGGGGGTCTGTGGGGAATATATGGAGGGTCTGTGGAGGGGATATGCAGAGTCTGTGGGGGGGGGGGAAATGCCCAACACAAATAACCATATAGTATAGGGAAGTATGTATGTATAAGCTCGTCCACGTGGAACTAGACGATGGATTTTGAACTGGTCTTTCTGATGGTGATATCGGTTTTTCGTCAAAAAATATTTTTTGCAGTGAAAATCAAGTTTTAAGTTGAGGTCAATTTTTCTAGAAGAAGTTATTGATTTTTTTTTTTTTGTTTTTTTTATGTAGACTAATCCAGGAAGCAAGTCATACACTATATCTGTTTACATTTTCAAGTGGGCACGCCGAAAGTGTAGAAATATTAAGTCAATAAAGACTGTGGCACGTGGTTTCATGCGCTGCCAGGCACATGGTGTGGGCTAGCCGCTGTGGCTCTTAGGTGGTACACATTTCTATACTCACTTATAATCATGTTGCGTTTTTGTCTCTTTTTTCTGCTTTATCTTGCGTGGCTCATATATATTTTTAATAAGACAGCACGATACGAAGAGCTTTTTCATTATTTGCTTGACACTTTTAAAGATCTTCTTCGTTAACCTTTGGCAAAAATAGATCTGACCTGAGCCAGCCTCGACACTGGAGCTTAGTTCTCTTGCAAATCGAAAAATTTTTTTTCTTTCATAGATCGCTTTTTTTCATACACGTTAACTCTTCTTTGATTGCATTTTCTTAGTACTTGTGTTTTTAAAAATTGATGGTTTTCTTGTAGGAAGCCGTGTCTTTGTTCATATGAGCAAATAAAGCATACTGACTACCTTTCTTAGTAAGCGTTTGTATTTGATGTGGTCTTTCTTTCTTCCTATTGATATCACTGTCTCCTTGCATTCTCATGTTCTCCTTTTTCTTTCCTTTATTAAACTCAATTAATCAGTTTCTCTTTTCTAAGTATCCTTTCACTTTCTTTTTATCTTTGATACTGGTTTCTACATATATATTACTCTACACGACCTTCTCATTTAATCGGACGTCTCTACTTTCATAAATCTAGCGTTCTTTTAGAAATAGATTGTTCGAGTGTATTTAACAAAATTGGTTCTTTTTGCTTCAAAAATAAATTAAGGTCTTGTCTTTTTTTGGACTCGAACGTAGGCTAGGTATCTGAATTTTCTTGTCTGTGTCGAATCAAATTTGTTATACGGGGGCAATACTTGAATAGATATCTTGATATTATTGTACTTGCGTGCTTAGTTGTAAGCATAAATTATGGCTGCTAAAGCCAGATCCCATTTATTCTTTGCAAGGAGAAAATCATATGCAAATGCTTTTACTTTGCCTTGTTTTATTCGATTTCAGAACATAGACAATTTGTATTTTTGTCCATTGAAAGTCTGGCTACCCAGGTGGGTTTTTCGTAGATTCTATACAAAAGTACTGTATTTGACTTGGGGTCTAATATATCTATCCTTTATTGTCTCGTCAGAAACCCAGGCTTATACATACAACTTTATTTAACAATAACTGACTTCACGTTATGTCTGTTGCACAAATTACTTTTTCTTCCTTAATGCGTTTGTTCACCCTACTATGCCTCATCTTCCTTTCATTCTTAGGTTCATTAAAGTGTCTATATTTGCACATTTAAAAATACCTACAATCTTATTCTAAAACGTACTTTAAATGAGCTTTATATTTGTTAAGAGCCTGGTAGCACTTATGTCTGCAATAAGCTTTGCAAGTTTCTTAAACTCACTATAAATATTAACACTTAGGGATGCTGAGAATAGAGTTGAGAATTTAGCACATGTACCAGCCTTGCTGTTGTTGTTTTTATTTATTTATTTTTTTCAATACTTCTATCTAGTTTCTAGTCTGCTTTCTTTTAATTTCGAATTTTTTGTTTTCTGTCTTTTGTTATGATTTGCGTAACAGTGGTTGCCCTAATGAACATTGGTACTAATGTGTGGTCATAATATATGTGACCTTTGCCATGACACTTAAAACATTGGGGGAAGGGAGGGGCGGGTGGGGTGGTTGATTTAAAGTCTCGTACCATGGCAGCAGGTACTGTGAACGTTTTTTCTCTTAGTGTCCTCTACAGCTCAGCTTATGAAACATATAGCGGCAGTTGGTAATTACTGAGTGTCTCATCTATACTTATCTAGTATGAAAAGTAGGTTAGAAACTAAATGTCCAACTACTTTGGATAAATCATCTCGCTTTCCTTTTTCGGATAAAGGGGAATCAGATTATCATATTTACCTTTAAATTCATCCCAAAATGAGGAGGCAGACTTTCTTTAGAGGTTAAATTTAGTACTTAACAATCTTTTATGACCTGAATTTGTGAGCTCATTTGATTTACATTCTTCTTATTTTTTTATTTATTCTGATAACAACATGGGATATTCTGTATCAGCTGTTATTGTAATGTATGTTCCATTTATTATATAGACAAGTTTGTCCCTTACTTTATGCTTTTGGCTTCCTTTTTAATAGTCTTAAGGTTTTTCCACCAGTTTGGTATCCCTGCTATCCAGTACGTTTGACAGTCTGCAAGCCCTTTATGTGACATCTATCTATTATATAGCCTATTTTAAGTTTTACTGTCATTTTATTTTATGTTCTTCCTTATATCTTTCATTATTTTAACACCTTCTTTTATTAGTTTCTTTAGTTAATTCATTCCTGTTTACATATACATTTTTTCATTACATCTGGAAAACTAGTATTGTTAACCTTTTCTACTCCTATAATTATTTGGCGTTTTTATACTTCTGTTTGTTTCCATTGAATAATTTTGAACAATCTTTAATTTTATTTTATTCTTTTTTTTCATATTAGTGCAAGTCATTTTAAGTGCTAGCACGGCTAATAGAATGAATCCATCCTTTTTGCTGGGGAAGGGGGAGGGGCTGGTTACTTTGCTACCGTCAGCCATTTTAATGGCAAAAATTATCTTAAAAAACTGTACTTGGTTTTCATACAATTTTGAGTCTAAGATAATGAATAGTAGTACCTCTCTTTCATTCTGAGAATCTCCTGCTGACCAGTGGATACAAGCTGTATTAAGTGTGAGACACTACCATACAGTTGATGCATGTTATTATAACGTTAACACCCCTGATCAGTGAACACTACTATATTTGTGGTGAACCTGGCATTAAAGATGAATAGTGATACATGTATATTTAATAAAAACGGGACAGGAAAAGAAATTCAAATTTACTTGCATCGATAAAAATAACATAGGTCAAGTTTTCAAGTGTATCTCACTTAGTTTTACCAGCCTAAGGTATAAATTTATACTTAGCTATTTTCAAAAAATATTTTTCATCCTTTGTGATGACTTGTACTGCTTTCGTAAACCTTTTTTCTGTCCTAGTTATCACTTTCTTAACATAGTGAGCCAGTGATGTTGTCTGCCAACAAACAAATACTTAAATAAGATTTGTACATCTTATTCGCCACCCTATTCATCATCCTATTTATATGGATGCTTATTCAGATACACTGTGTCATAATTTCGAGAACGTCGTTATTGCATTGAAAATACATGCAACAGTCATCTGCGTCTAGCATGAGGCCCCGCAGGAGTAGTTAGCTTTTTTCGTGAAGACACAAAATACACGCATGCTAGTTGAAAGCTAAATACAAACCGCATTAAGATTTGCGTAAATTTTCGATTAGCCCACAGGAATCTTGTACAGCCCCACTATAGACCTATTGTAACTTGCAGATCGCGTACAATAACTAACTTTCATACTGCCTCCTTTTGTTGGACAAACTTAATGGATGCACATGTGCACGTGCTCCCATTTTCAAGAAAAATATCTGATTTTTACTATATTCATACACTTTTCAGCTCATCCATATAAATTATGTGGACTAAAAGCGGATATGTGAGTGAGAGAAAGAGTATTTTTTGTTAAAGTATGTGCAGAAAAACTATTGTAAAATTATAAACACATCACGTACCAGTCTTGTCATACTCCTGGTACATTTTTTTTCAGTCCATACTAAGGTAGCATACCTGTGTTAGCACTTAAATGGCTATAAAACTATGTATTAGGTGCATAAGTACTCTGCCATGGTATTCACTTCTACTAAGTAAATAATAATCATATTCTATAATACTCCTATCAACTCATTCATCAAGTATTTAGACAGCAGATCACTAAGCTTTTTTATTACGGTATACAGGAATTGCATATCACTTGTAAGAGTAAACAACCTACAACAGTGCAACGATCGTCGATGCCTCTAATTTTTGTATTTTTAGTTCAATGGAAAGAACGTAGTTTGTGTAACAACTTGACGACATAACTTGTGAACGTAGTATAACAGTAGTAAAAAAATTTACTGTTTAAAACTTTGAACTAAGTAGAGAACAAAGCAAACAAACTCACAATGTGATGTTCTACGGAAAGCTTTTACTACGTATAAACTCAAAAATAAAATTTGACACAAATTGTCAGGAAAAGACTGATTTTTTACTAAGATTTATTTTTGTCTTAACCTAGCTTTCTACTCAACCCCCGTTCAAACACATTTTATCTTTCTAGCTAATACTATCTTCTTTATTGAGTATTAGTAATAAGGTAAAGGAAGAAATGGTAATGCAAAAAATTAATATTTTGTTCTTGAAAGAGTTTTTTATTTACAATTTAGTTGGACGTCTAAGCACGCTTCATTGCCTTACTGTCTTGCACATTATTCTGAGAACAGAAAGTCTATCGTACGTTTTAAACTAACTTACTACACACATCCATGGAAATGGGTGGAGTGCCAGAAAGAATAGTCTCTTTGATGATAAGATTGTTATATTACAGAACTTATTTTGTCAAATTTTATAATAAATGAAACAGATAGTCACATTCATGTTTTATAAAATTATTTGTTCATACCTACTTGCTTAATAAGTCACACCAAACAGTTTAATACAAGTCGATTATATTTTAAGCCTTTTGAACATGTGTCTAAAATCCAATTTGAAAATGATGTAATTAAATGCAGACAATTCAAAGATTATCTTGTTACAAGAACTAAGTATTTTAGTCATTAGAATGTTACAGTTGTTAAATCAAAAAATATTTCTCGATACTCCCTTCGTTAATTTTGTTATTAGTTCATGTATTACACTTGTACAGAAAAACTAATGCTAATTTTCTTACGGTACAACAACAAAAAAAAGGGAAAAATTCGTAGTTATGACTCTTATAATAAGAAAAATAAAGTGATAGTATTGAAAATTATAGTTATCGCTAAGTATGGCAGAAATGGGTGGTTATTATCCAAGTTTATTTTGAGGTGATTCCCCCAAAACAAACCATGCGAATGATTATTCTTCCGAACAATTTTTTTCTAAATAACCATTTTTTGGAATAATTTTCTTCCTGAATAACCATTTTCCCGACTAACCATTTGTCCATATAATCTTTTTCTCTAATAACCTTTTCTCTGGATGTTTCTTCCCTGAATGTTTTTCTTTTTCGAATGTTGAAGGTAATTGCACTTACTGGGACTGGAAGAAAGTGCCAAAGTATCAATAAACCATCACGGAAAAAAATTCCTGACGTATAACCGCGAGATTACGACGAAGTAGATAAAAGTAGAGTAAACTTTTAGCATCAAGTTTGAGTTTGTAGAAGAAACGTTATTGGTAAAAAATTTTAAAATAAAATGAGCAAAAGAAAATAAAAAAAATTGTTCTCAAATCTTCACCTACCCATCAATATAGATAACTGGATATTTTTCTTAGGTTTTTACGATAGAAGGAGCAGTAAATTTAAACATAAAGACTGAGGTTAAAGAAATTGTTTCCTTATTATTAACGTCCATACTGCTATCGTCTAAGGAACGTCATCAATACAGGTCAGTTCTGCAAGCCGTGGTGTCAGTGGTAACAGAGTATGGAGTAAAACACTGTCAACCAAAACTGATAGTGTTTTACTTAGAGACTGCAATCATTAATCCCTGTAAAGGAACATTCTTCTATGTGCCAATTTCTAATTATTTTTTTATTGAAGCCAGTCTCTTCAGAAGAATGAAGACGTTCGGATTAGAAACCACTAACAATGCTCTTGTTAATAGGACAGTAACAAATTTTACACATATGGTGGCTGCCTTAGCATTTGTGTCAATCAGCGATGTTAACTGCTACTCCACTTGTCTGAAGGCGGAAGCACCGGAAACAATAGACAATTTTTTAAAATATTTTAATGCAACCTTTGTTGCTGGTATAACCAAGATATTCAATACATATTTGGAATCAAGGCAATGCCGTTATTATTGGTTTGGCGAAGTTAAATAACACATAAGAAGGATGGCAGATTAGGTTTTAGTTCTTAGTTTGAAAAAACAAACCTGGTTCCCTTAGTTCCTGACGGACATCAAAAAGAGCGAGGGGACATAAAAGATGCTATCCTTAAATCATGTCTTGGACAAAAAGTCAAGGCTGCACTAAAGAAAAAGTAGGTTGAAGTACAGACGAAGGTCTGAAAAATCGCTGTGAACTATGAAACATACAATATCACGAAATATTTGTAAGCTGCAGGACACACCGTTATAATGTTAATAAATTCGCCGATGTGGTTCTTCAGGAGATTGGTCATTCGGAAAATAATAATTTGAGAAAACGGTTATTCGGGAAACAGTTGTTCGAGAAAACAGGTTTTTGAGACAGTCATTTGGGGGATGGATATTCGTGGAGTGGGCTTTAAGAGAATGGTCGGCAACAATGAAACTCAACTTAAAAAAAAGTAGTGGGTAATGAAAAGGTGGATAAAAGGAGTTTCTAAATCTCTGCTTATCTTGTAAGAGAAAGAAAGAGTGTTAACAGTGTTTTTCTACACTCGCGCTACCAGTCAAGAACAGTCACGACATTTTTTTAAATATGTTTTATTACTTTTTCTAAATCAACGTGCTTATATCAATTCCTTTGTACTTTCTCCAAAGAAATTTTCTTATCAAATTAGTTATTTTCAAAAAGAAAAGAATCAATCATGCAATTTTTTCTACGGCAAATTTTATTAGTTTTACTGTAATTACCAAAAGTATAAAAATATTTAGTAATTAGGTATAAGAAGATAGCTTGGATTCGTTTAAGTTCATGTAAAAGTAGAGTTTTTTTCTTAGGTTCTTGTCTCTTGTGAGGTAAGACCACTTCATTCATTTGTTGATATTAAAGTGGTTCTTTCATGACTCCCGAGTCAAAGGTGCGACTGTCAAGTTGTCATTTATTAATGCTGCTTACATTTCAAACGATTATTTGTTAATATTGCTTATTGAGGTGAATCGAGAGCTGATTCAAAATTTTAAATCATTATTTACGATATTAAATTTTGTAGGAATGATTAACGAAAATTCGAGCTTAACCTTAAAATACTAGCAGTTTATGCTTGCCTATGCTTTAAACATAGGAAACAAAAATGTATACCTGTGTTTTTTTTAATATCTTTTAATTAGGTCTGTGAACACTATTATTAAAGATAGCCACATGTTTGGAATTGCATACGCTTAACTGTGATTTTTACTCAATTAGATTCTGTAAATAAATAGTTAGGCTACAACTTTCAGTAAAAAAATTCTTGGATACCATGAAAGCACATACATGAAATCTCATTTTCATTTATTATTTTCTTGCGCTTAAATTTGTCAGCCAACTTCGAAATTTCAAAAGATAGTGTAATGTTACGCAATAAATAATTCCTCGAGATTTAATGCCATTCTGTTTAAAATCATTTCCTGAAAGAACCGCCTTAAGTATACAGAGAGTGATTCATAGAGTGTTAAAAATGGAAATTTCATCTTATAATGCAAGGTACATTTACAAGTGTAACATTGTACTACAATACACGGTTTACTGAATGAAATCATTAAAGATATAGAAATGTTTCACACTTAAGCAGTTGCATATTATCAAGCAAAATTATTAAGTGTAAGGTTACAATACTTCACGAAAGCATTACTTATGAAGTTGTAACTAGTGTAATATTAGCATAATACAACATGATAAACTTCAACGTTACGATTATATAAATTAGGAATCCTTAATATGATGGATAAATGCGAGACAAACATGGGTATGGATAGGGCGTGGAGAGAGGGCTCCTCTACTTTTGAGTCACTAGAAAGGTTAAAATTTCTCCCTCTCGCTTAGTATGAGTAATCCTTTTATGATAATAGGTTTATTTAGTAGAAAGAGCCCAAAATATTTCTCAATTTTTTTTTCATGACATCAAAATAAAATGTGATTGATAAGGATGTGGTGTGAATTTTAAATAGGTTAAAACAAATGTTAATACATTTATTGATTTATTTAGGAATTAAAAGCCTCTACAAGTACAACTGTATAAAATAACGCAATATTGTACATAAAATCGCATATATATGTAATTCTTTTACAAGTCAAACGGATTTTGACTTTAAGATCTTTGATTCGGCTAAACATTTTTTTCTAGTTTTTATGTTAAATGATAAGAGATACGTGTAGAAGGATTTTTTTTATCGCTTATTCTCGATTTTTTAAGGTACAACAAATTTAATAATAGTGATTGGAGACTTATTTAAAACAATGTAAAGCTCTGAATCCTTTAAAACTACAAAATTTTTACCAACGGCACTTTTATAGCTAAAGAGTTTTCAATTGTTATTGTTAAAATATTAATTTATGTGGGGCGTAACGATAAAGGAAACTGTTTTTTAAGTACAAAATAAGGTATTAGTATTATATAGGTATTAGTATAAAATACAGGTATGTTATCACAATAAGTTAAGGTAAAAGTTGTAGATAATTTAAAAATAATGATAATTAAAAGATCTCTAACTGCTGTATTCACCATTTAGTAGTATAACCTCTAAATTTTGTATTATCATGCAAAAAATCGAGAAATCACCATCTTATTATTTATAAAGAGTAATTTCTTTCTTCTAAAATGAAGATGAGCAGTAACAACTTAAAAAATTATATTTCATTAAATAAATAAAAATGTGTAATAAAAAAACAATGTAAACATAATAATTGCTTAATATTTTTTTATTGATGTAACTTAATTTTCATGTATAAGTAAAACTCTTTTTACAGTTCCATAAAAAAATTATGTGACTTAGAATAGTATTCTGTCGCATGGCTCTTTCCCATGTAAAGTGAAAAGAAAATGCCACTTTGCTGCTATTTCAAAGTCTTTAAAGTGATGAGTAAGATTAATGAAGTTTTTTTTTTTTATACAGTCCACTCGAACTATCTGACATGTATATTATTTTGTTAACACACGGTTAATTTATCTAAATAAATTTAATTAACTGCTTTTGATTTAGATGTACAGCAAAAATGTCTTGATAAAGGCATCTAGAAGTGCAAATAAAACTTAAAATTTTTAATCCATCAAAGTCATTTCTTTAATAAACTTAAAATGGGTGTGCGGTAGCCTGATCGTTGTTCCAATGTATACTTTTAACCTAATTCTCTGAAAAGTTGCAAGTTACGATATACTCGTTTTTTGTAAGTTTATTTTTTATCCTATTCAAAAAATTTTTTTGTTTGTTAACTAAAAATGAATAAATCAACAGTTTTTTCAAACCTTTACTTAACTTCTGTAAAAATGTATCAACTGAAGATATAAGGGTCTGCAATGAGGTTTGTTCAACCATAACCCATTGTTTGTAGGTAATAATTTCAATACATTTTTCTTGAAAAACCTCCACCAGTTGCTAAGTAACATTCGTAATGCTTGGGCACTTTTTACAAGAATTTAATTAACCATCAGTCATTTTCTTTTTGCATACCATACGATCCAAATAATCCTTTTAATTGATCAAAGGCAGCTCAGAACCAGAAGTGATTTAAAATCGACACCATTGACTAATAAACTAAAATTTTTATGTATGAGACATGCACAAACAGAGTGAGTACTAGAGACACCTGCCTAAACACAATATTTCGGCCTCAAGCTAGCAAGCTTTGAGAAACTACATTTCATAGTTGGATACGTATTAGTAAAAATTTTATACATTTTTTCTAAATTATTTAAGACTAGTCTTTATTAAATTGGTACCGATTTGACGTCTACTTTTATAGAAACGTATTTCTTTTTAGGGCATATATTAAGTGTAGTCGTCAGATTGGTGCAAGCTAACAATGTATTGATAACATTATTATCTAGAGATGAATGTTATTTTGGTTTTAGATCTCCAATTCATCCATTATTTTGAGCAACATTTTTTGCTATGCCTATCACGTTACAAGTTGCGAAGGAAAATGTATCCTCAATTTTCTTATAAGACCGTGATCGGAGAAAAGTCAAAATTTTAATTTTATAAGTGCGGTCGGCCGAAGTATTTAAACTTTCTTGCAAAGCACTTATTATCGCAGACTTGTCGTCACCTGCTTTAAGACTATCTGGATCATCTCAGCTTAAATTAAAAATTTTTTATCAATTACAGACGATATTTGTTTAAATTTTTCTTGCAAATGCCTTTTCGACAATAGTTTTTGTTTTTTGATAGGCACAGATCATCAAAAGCATAATCCTTTGTTACAAAAATCCACTTGTTCACTTTGCAAAGATGTATTATCCCCTTAAAATCCAGATGTACCGTCACTGCTCCCAACTTTTATATCAGATTGATTTTTCACTTAAAGAGTCCTTCTTTTGTAGCGTCTGAAAAAAAGTTAGACTAAGACATTGACATAAAATTCTACGAGAGGTTAGGTATGTCTGAAATTAAATAATCAAAATATTGTACGTACAAATTCTGGTACTTCATTTCAACTCTCTTTTGAATCTTCTTTTTTCAACTTTGATAACTTCTAGTGGCAAGAAAAACAAATTTTCTGCTGTAAAGCATCTGAAGAAATTGCCAACTCCAGTTTTAAAAGTTGGTTTTTATTTACTGTCCCCAAATCAAAAGTGTATGTTGTTGTTGCATGTTTGAGATTAAAAGGATTTAAACATCTCTCTGATCGATAACTAGTATTCTGTATTTTACGTGCTTCTTTCCATGGCATTGTTACAAAGTAAAAATGATTGAACTTTAAACTACATCGAGAGAGAGTATGTATTAGTAGCGAACCAAAATAAACGCACAGCTGATCCAAAAGCCAACGAACTTGTAGTACGGGAAATGTACGCGAGTAGCGTGCGTAGCACTTTGATTCATAGATCGTACTGTACGCAAGCTTCCCCACGAAATTTGAAAGTTCCAAAAAATCGAAGAGATGGAAAATATATTTTTCATTTAAAAGCAGACAATTAATAAAACAGTAGAAAACAAAGTAGAAAATAAAAAATTTGAAGAACAAAAAACAGTTTACTTGTTGATAAAATAATTAATAAAATAAAAGATAGATAAAAATAAAAAAAAACTTCATTAATCTAACTCATCACTTTGAAGATTTTGAAATTGCAGCAGAGTAGCATTTTCTCCCCACTTTTTATGGAAAGGAGCCATGCGACAGAATAGGCAGGACTGTAAAACGACTAGCTGCCAGAGAAATTTTTCAGAGAATATACAATCCCATTCGAATGCCGTAAGAACTTCTTGATTAGACCACAGAATCACTGCCAAATATTACTTGTTGTTATTCTACAGATAATGATTATGAAGAAAAAAGAAAATTAGTGTCAGGGAGATTTTTAAGAGCAACTACGATTTAGGGAACGCTAAAATGTCATAGCATGATTCCACTATCTTGTTAATAATTAGAAGCGAGGCTGTTTTCTTTGCACAATAAAACAAATATTCTGAAATATTTTAAGACACATAATTTTGTTATGGAACTGAAAAAAAAGTTTTACTTGTACATGAAAATTTGGTTACATCTATAAATAAATATTAAGCAATCATCGTGTAACTTGGTTTTTTATTAAACTTTCTTATTCATTTAATAACATAAAATTTTTTTACTTATTATTGCTCATCTTCGTTTTAGAAGAAAGAAATTACTCTTTATAAATAATAAGATGGTGATTTTTCGATGTTTTGCATAATAATACAAAATTTTGAGGTTATACTACTAAATGGTGAATACAGCAGTTAGAGATCTTTTAATAATCTACTACTGTTACTTTTAACATTTTTTTATACGAGGTACAGATATTATTTTATAATAAAAAGACCGTTTTTTTTACCGTTACGCATTACATTATTAAGTATTTTAACATCAACAATTGAATAGTCTCCATATTTCAGAAACATGATTTTTACGTAAAATTTTGCGCAAACTTGATTTATTTTGTAAACATTTGTTAAAAATTGATGAAAACAATTAAATTCTTAATAAAAATATTAATTTGTTGATGATTTTTTTTTTCAATTTTTTTCCTTACAGTTC
Organism: Copidosoma floridanum; assembly: GCF_000648655.2. Next base: position 156,927 of record NW_019379847.1, on the reverse strand, counting down.
AACTCTTTAGCTACATAAGTGCCGTGGGTAAAATCTTTGTAGCTCTTAAGGATTCAGAGCTTTACATTGTTAAAAATGAGTCTCTAACCACTATTATAAAAATTTGTTATAACTTATAAGATTGAAAAGAGGGGATGAAAAAAAATTCCTCGGACACGTATTTCTTATTTTTTAATTCAGAGACTGAAAAAAAATTCTCAGCCGATGTGAAGAGGTGACGATTAATTTTTAGGAAAATCCGTTTAGTTTGTAAAAGAATGACCCATGTACTTTTTTGTTAAATATTCGTATTCTTTCGTATCTATAGATACGAGTTTTTTTAATACACTTTTTAAATCTGAATCATTGATATCTCTAACGATTTTCTTAACAATATTAGGTCTTTAATAATTAATCTGCTCTTTATACGTATTAGAAACTTGAAAAAAAAATAATTTACAAATTTTTGCTCAACATTACGCATTAAATCTGACAAATTCCTCAATACACATAAATTACAATCAATACATTTGACAACAAATTTACTTAAATCATCAAAGGTCACCTTTTTTAGAACTAAACTAACATGAAATTGTTTCGTGACCCTAACTTTCACACTTTGTTTTTGTCCTTTCTTAAGCTCAATAACCTTGTCGTTATAACTTACAGTAAACTGTAGGGACTAGTTGGAGCCATAAATTTTGATGTCATGCAAGTTGCAGTCGTCCAGGGTAACATACTTTTGAGTGTCTGTAAATGCCAACTTAAATTCATTCCAATTAAAAATTTTAAAAGAAATCCGTTTAAAATCTGTGCTTAATAGACGAACTACAGATTCCCAATCATTGTCAAGTAATTTTTTAACTTCCAGACCAACTACGATTTTTTTGCCAAATAATTTATTTAACCCACTAAGCTTGCAAAAAATCTGCAAAGGTGACTGTTAATACTGCTTTACGCTTGGAATATTAATTGCTACCGATTCCCCAATCCTTTTTATCTGGAACTCCATTTTTCTATTTAATTGTATTGACAGCATGTCGAGCAGTCAGGGACTAACGATTTAACCGACTTTTTATACTAGTTATAGCTCGAAAGAGACAGTGTTAGAAACGTTTAGAGGAGGTAAATCACGTTGTAGCATAAAAAATTACGTTGGCAATACATTTAGGATGAATAATAACACAGTATAGAAAATTAGTTATACAATATGTAAACAAAATATATAAACAATCATAAATACATAATATCCAAGACAAATCATAAACTAATAAGAAATGTTTAATATAATTACCAATGTAAGTGTTAGGATAACACGTGGCATTGCAAACGGAGCAAAAAGTTATTCGTACATAATGATCAACGTAAAGAAATTACATTTAATAAAAAGATTTTTGCTTTCACGAGGAACATAGTCAGAAACATTAAAATAAAAGACCATAAACTAAATGTAAGAAAGTAGACGCACATGTGAAATATGTATTGCAAGGTACACTGTAAGTACTATTGTGAGGAAAAATCAAGGCTGATAAACTACCAATGAAATGTGTGTAAAATGTATAAAACTTATTGAACGTATAAAAATGTATAATACAAGTGTAAAAAGACTTAATATTGTTTTCGCATAACTTTTCGCCCTATGTCTTGTAAAAAATTTTTGCCAGAGACATTCAGTTTGTTAGTATCAATCTGTCTATTTACATTATTATCATAAACAAAAATATGTATCATTTCAGAAAATTTGCGTTTGAATCTATTCTCCTCCCGGTCCAAAATTCTAACATTATTAAAATCAAATGAATGTTGAAATTGTATTGAATAAGAAGCAATGGCAAATTTATTTTCACTGTTTTTGACCATTCGTAGTGTTCACTTATACAAATGCCAAGCAATCTCTTACTTTGACTCACATAGCAAGTACCACATTCACACAGAATTGAATAAACTATGCCCCCCTTTTAAAGTGTAGGAGTTTTATCTTTACCTAATCGTATGATATCAGTAAATTTACATGAATTGGAAAAAATGACTCTAATATTAAATTTAGAAAAAATCTTACGTAAAGAACTTTCGAAGCACTGAAAATACGGAAATACAATAAAAGGTGTTTCAGAACAAGAATTGCGGTTCTCTAAACGGCAACGGTCACAATCGGGTGTTGATTTCTGAGATTTGTTGAGCAATCTATTGAGAAAGCTAATCCTCACTTTGATGTATTTTTAAACAAAATAACCCGGATAAGCATTCTCAGCAAGAACTCTCCTAACCTCACAAATGTTTTTGGTTCTGAAACAAGGATTAGCTAACCTAAAAACTTTGTCAATCAAAGAATAAACGATAGCTCTCTTCTGACAAACAGGATTATGCGAAAAAAAGTTTAATAATTGTCCAGAAGAAGATGGTTTTTTATATAGATAAAACGAGCAAGAAGAATCAAGAGTAAGTGTAATTAAAATGTCTAAAAATGAAATAGAATTATTTGTCTCTCTCTCTACTGTAAACTGTAAATAAGGATTATCATTATTAAAACGGTTTAAAATGTATTCAATATGTTCTGTTTTTATAATAAGGAGACAATCATCTACATAGCGCATATAGGACAAAATGGAATCTCCGCATTCCAGAATAGTGGATGATTCCAAAGATTCCAAAACTATTTCAGCTATCCATGGAGAAGAACAGCCACCCATAGGAGTTTCACACTTCTGCCTATATACTTAAATATTAAAAATAAAATAATTTCAATTCATCAGAAAATTAAAACCATCAAGGAATTCCTTATTATTAATATCCTAAAGGTTCATAAAGGAACCTAGTTTTTTGTTCAAACAATTTATTATTGAGTTGAAGAGAAGATTAGTATGGAGAGAGATAACATCAAAAGAAACTATAAAAAAACCTTCTGGAACAGTAATACTTTTAACACGGTCCCTAACATCATATGAATTGGTGACAGAAAAAGGGGACTTTTTAAGAAATTCATTAAAAAAGTTACAAAACTATTTATCTAACACATATAAAGGCGACTCAAGGAAAAAGAAAATCAGTCTAACTAGATGATCGACCTTGTGTACCTTAACCAATCTATAAGCACGTGATAAGGAGCTTATACTCAACTTATCAGGGTCAGGTGCAGGAATCTCAGATGCAAGAAAAACCCCTGTGTGTCCAAAGGTCAACAATTTTTTTGACACATTTAATTAGCTGAGAAAGGATCTTGTTGCTATCATTCCTAATAACCAACTCGTAATAGGTAGAATCTCCCAATAGGGCTTCAACCTTGTTAATATAGTCAAACTTATGGATAACTATTGTAGAACCACCCTTATCAGCATTAGTAACAAGCAAGTCATTATGTTCCTTAAGAAATGTTCTGGTTGAACTTAGGTCCCTGCTTATAGTCTGGTCAAAGCAAGAGAGTTTTCTGTTATTTAAAATAATTTTTTTTAAAATAGAAAGACAAGACTGTCTAATTTAAGAACAGATAGGATTTTCAAATTTATTAAAAACTAAAGTTGACTCTATGGCTTTCATAAAATTCACTGTCATTTTTAGGTTTGAATTTGTGGAAAAATTAAATCTTGAACCAATGTTAAGAATAAAATTGACAAAATCTGGAAGTTGAACATCCGTCAAGTTATTAACAAATTGAAAGGTAGTATTATTTCTAAACGCATTGAACATATTAAAATTGTCTCTGTGTGTGGTTGAAAAGTGATTTTTTTGACATACAAAATTACGATTAGGTTTATGGGTGTTGTGTGATGTTAAATAAGCAAACTTCTTATCAAGCTTATAGAATAAATTCATATGGAAATGTGTGTACATCCTGTAAGAGAACTTTTCCAAAGCTAATACAAAATTTCTACTAAAAATCCTTTCCAACCTCATTGAACATTTTTTCAGTCTACAAGTGAGAATGTAAATGTATCTGTGTGAATGAGAATGTAAAAAACTATCTTCTTCTGGACGATTATTAAATTTTTTTTCGCATAATCCTGTTTGTCTGAAGAGAGCTATCGTTTATTCTTTGATTGACAAAGTTTTTAGGTTAGCTGATCGTTGTTTCAGGACCAAAAACATTTGTAAGGTTAGAAGGGTTCTTGCTGAAAATGCTTATCAGGGTTATTTTGTTGAAAAATACATTAAAGCGAGGACTAGCTTTCTTATTAGATTGTTCAACAAATCTCAGGACTCAACACCCGATTGTGACCGTTGTCGTTTAGAGAACCGCAACTCTTGTTCTGAAACACCTTTTATTTTATTTCCGTATTTTCTGTGCTTCGAAAGTTCTTTCCCTAAGATTTTATCTAAATTTAATATGAGAGTAATTTTTTACTATTCATGTAAATTTACTAATATTATACGATTAGGTAAAAATAAAACTCCTACTCTTTAAAAGGGGGGCATAGTTTACTTAATTCTGTGTGAATGTGGTATTTGCTATGTGAGTCAAAGTAAGAGATTGCTTGGCATTCGTATAAGTGAACACTTACGAATGGTCAAAAACAATAAGAAATAAATCTGCCATTGCTTCTCATTCAATACAATTTCAACATACATTTGATTTTACTAATTTTAGAATTTTGGACCGGGAGGAGAATAGATTCAAACGCAAATTTTCTGGAATAATACATATTTTTATTTATGATAATAATGTAAATAGGCAGATTGATACTAACGAACTGAATGTTTCTTACAAAAATTTTTTACAAGATATAAGGCAAGAAGTTATGCGAAAACAACATTAAGTCTTTTTACACGTGTAGTATACATTTTCATACGTTTAATAAGTTTTATACATTTTACACACATTTAATTGGTAGTTTATCATCTTTGATTTTTTCTCACTATAGTACTTACAGTTTACCTTGCTATACACATTTCACGTATGCGTCTACTTTCTTACATTTAGTTTATGGTCTTTTATTTTAATGTTTCTGACTATGTTCCTCGTAAAAGCAAAAATCTTTTCATTAAATGTAATTTCTTCACGTTGATCATTATGTACTAATATCTTTTTGCTTTGTTTGCAATGCCACGTCTTATCCTAACACTTACATTGGTAATTATATTAAACTTTTCTTAGTAATTTATGATTTGTTTTGGATATTATGTATTTATGATTGTTTATATATTTCGTTCGTTGCCCTGAGGATGACGTCAGCATGACGTTGAAATATTGGCTTTTATGTTAGTTGTGTAAATAAAGTCATGCTCCAATAACCAATTTTTTATACTGTGTTATTATCGATTTTTGACTGTGGAGTAAGTGTTTGGAAGTTGTACCTTTGACATTTAGGATAACGTTAATTCAAGAAAGTATGATCGTGTATCGCACGTAGATAAAAAACACTGAATATGAAATTTTTTACAAACTATAATTATTCAGAAGTAGGATCGCAAGACGCTGACATCGTTTTTTTTTGGATTTCATATTAATGTATTATAAATTTCTATCCTCAGACGTTTAAGAATGCGCAGACTGCAAATTACAAGTATATCGATGGATACATTTATATTAAAAACATTTTACCGAAACTTTTTTGTTAACATTTTACCAAATAATTGCTACCACCCAACACCGATCTTCTTAAATTTTTTTGCTACACCTTAATAAAATAAAACGTCTTGGTATTCCATCATCTTTCTTATAAAATCTGTAGAAAAACTGTCGAGAAACTTTTGAATGTTCAAACCGTTGCTCATGTATAACAAAAATATTAAACAAAACTAACCACATTCCATAAAAGATATGCTTTGTAACTTTGTAACTTTGTATCTGTTTGACATTTTAGTACAGTATCTTACAATTTTTATGAAATTGATTAATGTGCTGCAGTACATAAGGTTGAACACCATTGTTATCAAAAGACAAACCATTGGAATTTGCATTAACGTATCCAGGAACCCAATGCATACCTGGTTTTGTGTAATTATTAGTGTTAATGTCGAGTGCTGTTCGCTTCATCCACACCCGTGGGATCTGATCGGCTGAGAACTGACCGGTGGTATGCGTTTTGATTTGCGATAGGATTTGCAGTATCATTAGGCTGTCCATTACGTTAACAGAGGCAAGATTTTAGTTAATGAGCGTTATTTATGCCACACCGATATTTTTAATGATTGGGTTTTAATACGTGATGCATACAATACACTTTCTATGACAAATATTTTTAAAATGGACAGTCAATATAGTATTTAAAATTTATCACTTAATTATTATGTAAATATTTGTAAATGTTTATGTTAATTATTATCTAAATCGTAATACTTTTTGCAAACCTCTGACACGAATTTTTCTTGCACCGCTTCCAATATCATTCAAAATTAAAAAAATTGCGTTAAAAGATACTTTACGCTCAAAGACATCAAGTGCATGATGATGTTTGGACAACTAAATATTTTGTCGTTCTACCTTATTACTCAATTTTTGCAAGCGACAAGGAGGTGTCACTACCCAATGTGCGGAAAAATCATTGTTCAAAGCAACGAAAACAACTTCTTTCGACATCGTTACATCTTTTTTCACCTTCAAATACTGAATATTAACTACTAGCTCTATTGCGATTTATAGATGATGGAGCGTACCAAAAAAAACTAAATTAAGAGACGATTGTCATGTCCAAGCAGTAAGTGTAAGTATACGTACTTAGTGGTGCCATCGAACCGCTAAAATTGACCATGATTTGACTTATCGCATCGATTTCGAGAATATTCTCGTTCTTGGCATACACTAAAGAATAAGCAGTCAAAGTTAGAGCGTTAGAAAATCGAACGTTTAATCTAACACTGCCATGTTTAATTAGGTTCTAAAGAAAACATTTGTTTGCCGATATATCCGGTGTTAAATTGGAAGTAAAGAGACAGTAACCTTTAGAATAAGATCCGTGATCGATGTGATTTCCTTTATTAAGAAAGTAAACGCTTGTGCCTGAAAACAAAGTATGATAAGCATCTACGTATGAATTATTAATTTTAAGGTCTGGCTGTAATGGTTTGGAAGAAACTTGAATACTGTCAATGTACAAGTACAGAAAATTTACATTAAGATTATCAAAATTAGACGAATTCATAGTGCGATCGCCATTATAAGCTTGATTTTCATCGAAACCGACGATTATCTGCTTAGGTAACTGGCCCAAATAATATTTTTTTAAGCTACAGCATGAATACTACTATGCATAGTCACAGCTGTCACTTTGAAACGCGTGAGCGCATATTTTGCTCTCCTTTTTGACAAAGCTTTAGTATGAAATACTATACATGGGCTAACAACTTTGAACTAACTTAGCCACTACGTAAAAACTTCTTTTCAAACTGAAAACCATATGATCTTGCGTAGTATCCAAACTATTGATTTCTTGTATCATTTCTTCGATATTTGCGAATAGACCGGGTCCTATGTAATTATCTACATGAAGCATAGGATGTTCTCTGTCACATTATTGTACAGTCGTGTTGTACACTTCACGGTAATTTTTCTTTTGTTATTTTTTGTTGCATGTGAAAACGACAATGGTCATTGAATCTTTGTTATACCAACACTTCATAGACCTTGCAGACTAATTTACTGAGGTAAACTTGTCACGTAGTAAGCAGTAGTATTATCAGGATAATACTGCATACTACTGTTGCTAGGCAATACAACGTTAAATTCGTCCTTGATCTTATATCTCATAAATAATTACTCTTTACCTAGGAATTAAATTTTTCAGAATTTCCCTTCCCAAAGACGGAATATTTTTCAGAACGTCCTTTACCTCAACTTTTTAATATCTTGTTAACCTCAAAAAAGCTTTCGTTTAATTTATTTCGCACTCTGCTTAACTCTTTCTCGTAAAAGAAACCATCAATGTCTTCTTCAGCCAAATTTCTTACAAAATATACTGGAGGTTTTCGCGTGCCAGAGATACGTTCAATTCTTCACAATTCTAAAGTCCAACTGCTTTCATAACCCTTGGCCAAGACACTTCTTGTCTTATTGATACGAACTAAATTTCTGACGTTGTGCTTTGGACTTTCATAAATATGCCTGTCATAACGTTGCTTCATGTTTTCTCGTGCTTGAGCACCATTGTGCAAGCTCACGTCAACTGGTGTCATCTTTGTCGATGAATGCTTTGTGCAATTGTACGACTCTGTTATACTTGAAAGAATGTCTACAAAGCATTGATTGTTCATGTGTGTAAAATATCACCGTATTCTTTCTTTAAAAGTTCTCATAAAATGTTTAGCTATTGCAGCCTTTATCTGTGGGCTACGTGCTACTCTGTATTTCATTTAATTTTCTCGTAAAACGGATTGCATTTCACGACCTACAAATTCTTTACCATCATCTGTTTGGAGACACATTGTTGAACGATCGTTACTTCTTTATGAAATATGTTGAAATGCTTTGGCGACGTTTTTCGATGTTCTATTTTTGAGATGTACCACCCAAGCGTATTTGCTGACAATATTGATGATAACAAGAACATAAGCGTAGCCATCATTGTAAGTTTGTAAGGTTTTTGAGTTCATTAAATCAGCGTCCCACACGTTGTCAAAGTTACGCACGTTATAGCTTCTTCCGGAAAAGCAATTTCTTATAGATCTACGTTAATTATAGGTATCTTAACTCTATAGCCAACTAATAACGTTCGATCGCGAAAATTTGTTTTTCGCAGCACTCACGAGTTTGTTATCATCAAAGTATGCAGTTGGTCGCGCCACTTCGTAGTAAAGTTTTCGTAAAGTCTTATGCATTATTCTCTTTCTTCTTTTTCTTCTTGGACTTAGATCTAATGGCTCTCTCGATGCGCAAAAAAAACTTCTTAAATATAATCTTGCTACACATGCAGCATGCTGTCAATAAAGCGACTGCTTACGCAGCGGTGTTTCTCTGGCAAACATACGCGGAAAAGCAAATTCAGCCAAGACCTGATCAGATTTGAGACGTTGATTTTCCTTCTCCGTAGCGAAGGCAAGATTGTGTTGACGAAATACTTCGTCCAAGGGATTTATACCCACATCACCGTGCTCAATGCGCTTCGATTACTTCGTTCCAAGACCGCAAAATTTATATCCAGGTACATGCATCTCAAACCGTAGCAAGTTGATTAAAGTGTCGAGAGCCCTATTTTGTTCCTTTTCCTCAAGTTTTACTTCTGTTTCTTCACCTTGATCACTTTTCTACTCACTCAACGCCATGTTTGTACGTGATTTGACGAAAGCATAACTTTTTTTAATTTTCTTTTTTTTCGGTGATGTCAGTAATTTAGTACCACTTTTATCCAGAAAACTTCAACCGCCAATCGAGCTCTTTTCGCCACTGCCTCCACCACTGACGCCGCCATCGCTCATGGATGGCTTGCGTGACTAATCGGCTTGTAATGTTGCGGTCGTTGGAGCAGCTATTGCGCATGATCAAGATTACCTTGTTAAAAAGTGTCCTTTTTTTGGCAGTTTTGAAGTTTTGAGGTTGAAGTCACACGAGTAACTGACATCAAGATGTTTTTTTTCAAAGTTAAGGATTCGTGGTAAAAAATGTGCTAATGTCACAGTTTCCGAAACATGTATCAAGCTCTATCAAACACTCGTCGCAATGGCTTTAAGAATGCGCTGACACGAGTACAAAGTGACCAAATACATTAATATCTAAGCCCGCTTATCAAATAACCTTTCGTAATGAGTTTGATTGTTAATGTTGTAACGATACTAAGGGCTGAACCTCTTCCTTGTGCTATTAATATAATATTTTCGCAAGAAATTATGATTGGTCGATTTTTCCCTGGTGAGTCAAAAGACGTCTCATTTTATTAATCATCAAAGTAGAAAAGAATCGTTACCTTACTTAAAGAAATGTGCTGACTCTTATGTATAAAAAATCAAACACTTTGTTTTTATAAGTGTAAAACAAACGTTGTCCTATATCACATAATAATCAGCCATCTCTTTATTTTTTAGGAATGTGCTGATTATTTTGTATAGAGTATCTATCACCTTGACTTCTCAAGAATTTGAAAAAAACGGTTGTAAAACAATCGTTACTTCATATAACATAGTGGGTATTCGACGGCTTACTTTCAGGAATGTGCTGACTTTCGTTGATAGAGTGTCGATGTGCCATGTTGATACGTGGCTAGCTAAAAGAATTTGATTGGTCAGGCGATCTACCTTCGATCTCATATCTATAGCGTATTATATTACTACGTATGATTATTTTCATATCTAGCATTTTCAACATCGCAGCTACAACTCTATGGTAACACTTTTAAGGATGTGCTGACTTCAGGTAATCCAATAATTTAACTGAATGTCTGTAGTTAAACCTCCGCACACCGTTCGTGAGATCACGATGGTTTTGGGCAAGCTAAGTAGTATACAGAAAAGCAGCTCGTATACTTGATCAGTTTGTTTCGGCAATCCACGCGCAGCTCACGTGTCTATGAGCGTTTTAGAAAAGAGCTAGCGCAATGGCGTCGTGGCAAGTCATACGACTTATCAGTATACTTTAGTACTCCATGCATTGATCAAAATTTGGTGAGTGGCTTTAGAGAGTCATTGCTAAGATAATTTTCTCGAAAAATAAAGCTGATTAACCACTGCAGCGAAAAACCGTGTCCCAGCCACGTCTCTGCTATCTGTGTCGGTCGAGAGGTAGCACTCTGATTCCGTCAATTAATAAAGTGTTTATAAGCAAACTGTGGGTGAAGTGTCCGAAAGTCACTGATTGACTCTACTATTTTTAGGGACTACTTCGAAAAATTACAGTTCAAGCAGTGATGTGTAAATCTGTTTTTCTCTCTACCACTTCCATCAACCTTGCGATCCCCGGAAATAGCGTCTTTGGTCGCACTTTTCTTATACACACTGTACAATAATCTTATATTATTATTTTTCGTATGTTATAGGATGTTTATAATATTACACCGCGTTGCTCTCCACGTCTACAAGATTTCGTATGTCTCGCTCTCTCCCTCTCCCTCTCTCTCTCTCTCTATGTCCCTCTCTTTCTCTCTTTCCGTAACTTTTAGATTTCGCATGTTCTCCCCTCTGCTCAACAATTTTTTAAACTCCTACCTCACAAATACTTACATGCAACACTTTGGCTTCGTCAAAGCAGACCCTTACACAAGTTGTGGAGCTTGTTTTGATGGGCTCAAGTGTTGCAACAATTACTCACTTAGCATAATCCATCTTTGGTCAGCATTTAAATCACAGCTTCAAGTCACATCATTAGGGTTTTGTTTGAGATACTGGCAACTGCGTTAGAGTTTATCAAAAATACGTTTACAAAATAGGCTAAGCTATGAAAAATAAGTACGTATTCCACTTATACTTACTATGATAAAAGCACGCGATAGACCTTCATAAATCAACCATGAAGTCATGATTTTTAAAAAGAAGAGTGATAAAACTAAAACTGTATTTTATTGTTTTTAAGTCAGAACAATAGAATGAAAGTGATGGAATAAGTACCTACAGTTAATGCATTAGGTATCAGGGTGAAATGAAATCATGATGGATTTAGCAAAATCCGTCTACCGCTAAGATCACTAACACGCCGTACTGAAGAGTTCAGCTAGTGGTTGAAAACGAAACCATATCGTTTTCACCGCCTTTTTCCTAGTTTTTTCAAATGATAATGTTATTTGGATGATAAATAGAAGAGGCGTAATCAATAATGTATATTATAAAACTTTCTTTATTAGATAACATGCAGAAAATGAGTAATAATAAAAGTGACTGAACGTCGTCTATATACATGGGCTAATTATTTTTAAGAAAAAAATTTTTTTAAAAATTACACCCAAAAACTTAAAATTTAACCAAGCTTCAGTGTAAAGATCTCTTTGTTAAATTGATAAAGAACTAAGTGTGGTATTTTTTTTTATAAGACGTAAAGTTTTCTTTTTAAGACAGATTATAATGAAAATTATGTATGCAACATATGTAAAAATATAATACTCACTAAGTTTTGTTTTACATGGTTATACAAAGCCTACTATAATTTTTCACGAGGTTATTACTAAATACGCACACTTAGCATACTATGGCACGAGAATAATTTTTCTACAAACGTTTAATTTATAATCGACGCTTATAAATAGAGGTAGGGAAAGAAGGGAAATCATAGGAAAAAAAGTGGAAACAATCTGCTATCGCTCTCAAGCGCTAGCTAAGATCTTTAGTACGGCGTGTTAGATCACTAGATCTTAGCTGTAGATGGACACGACTAATACTTGCAATTATACGTTTATATATATAAATATATGTAATGCAATAGAGAGGTTGCTACAGAGTGTCAAAATATATGAGAGTTGGAAAATAGGATCACACCGAAAAGCCCATAGCTTGTATTATAAAACTTAATAACCTTATCAAACTTTATAAATTTTATTAGGCATTGTATTACCATGTAAAAAAAATCTTAGTAAGTATTACATTTTACACCTACATAATACCTCATGAATTATCATCAAGAAATGGAAGCTGAAGTAATTAAGTTTAAACATGTTATAGCTTAGCATGTTAAAAAAAGTATGGGTTTTTTTTCACTTTTAAAAAATTTGATAGCACCCAACATCGCTGCTTATAGAGGGTTAGATTGTCAGGATTATAAGAAAAAATATCTGATGGTGTGGCTTCACATATTTTGATTTTATCGGATTGCTATACAAGAAATTTTAAAGTTTTGGAGAAATTTTCTTCCACTTTAGTACAATAAGTAACGGTATTTTGAAGTTAATCATAAAAAAAATGATATTTATCAACTAAAAATATGGACTCATAATAGTTTAATATAAGATAGTGAAATTTATTTTTAAAAAAGTTTTAATTTTAGTTTAGTCTCTGCAAATCAAGTTAATTGATTATGATTTCTTGGTATACAGAGATTGGCTTGTCAAGAGTTTAAATAATACACTAAAGTGTTTGGTACTTTACTGATCATTACAAACAGACTAATCAGTGTAATTCATAAGATTTCTAGACGACATGTATGAAACTAAGTTAGAGCAATAACTGTTTCACTTGAGCATGTATGAATAACATAGTTGTACTTATATATAATTTTACTAGGATAGTAAAATATCATGACATGTCGTCCTATCATAATGGGACATGATAAGTCTAGACAACCGTGTGGGATCTCACTTGAAACACATTTTTTGGTATTACAATGCTATTCTTTGTCATGCTTTTTATCATTACAAGTCCTGTAGCTAGGCTTCTTGTAACAGTTATTGAAAGTATGTCCAGAAAAGTAGCAATTTTAGCATGTTCTCGGAGAGTTCATGAACGGTTAAACATCATGTATGATGTGATATGAATAAAAATATTTAGCAAGCTCTTGTTAATGTAAAGACACAATGGTATATTTTATTGTTAGGTACTTGTGTAAAAATTTTGGATTCTTCTTTGTAATTCTCCAAATACTGTAAATTTTCATGCTAGACTGAAGGTCTTGTACAATTTTACTATCTCCTACATCAAAATCAACACTTTTTATTATGCTATTCTTGTGACGAGGCTTTTTATAGCCGATACACAGCCGTCCTGGATCCCCTCACAAAACTCTCACTCAATTTCTTACCATGTCCCTACACTCTGGATATGTCTCCTCCGGGAGGTCTGCCACAGGTGTCTGGCTCGGGAACACCAGACACTTCTAAAAGGAAAATAGAAGGGGGCAAATGGGGGCACTACTTCTCAATAAACACTCGTGGATATAAATTTTCACAGCGCTCTCGCGCTATTTATTCACCTTAATGCACACTCTCCACAACGTCGCGTCTCTCTCTCTCTCCCTTTACATATATATTTATATTGGCACACTATTCTCGAGGTAGATATCTTCGTGCTGTCACCTCCGGTCATCCTCTTCGCCGAACTCCTTCCTGGCTCGACTGTTGGTGGCCGGCACCTAGGCTACACACACACATACGGACACAAACTCAAGCATACCTTTCGCTCAATTTAATCTTTCCTATCCATATATTGATCCTACACCCATTTATCCTGACTCAATCGTATCGTCCCCAAATCTTTACCTCAAAATAACACCTAGTGCCCCGTCCTCCGTGAAAAGACCTTCTCTGTCCTCGCCGTCACCCGGTCCTATCTGGAGTTTGTCTCAATCGTTGCGTAGACTCGGTGGCACGGTTAACTCTCGGGCAGTATTGTTCGGTGTTCTCCTATGCTCTCTTTTTGGATCCCTTTCCTCACTCTCAGCTCTACCTGTCACTTTGTCCTATATCCAATCACTATCTCTTTCCTATCTGCTCTCTATGCCGCTACACGCGATACTGACTGCGTTATGGCAGTACACTTCAATGTGTGATGCGCGCGCCCCTCCCGTGTATCCGAAAAATCTCCAACACGCCTAAAAACTGGTAAATTATTGGAGGTTTCAAAAACTATGGAATCGACGCCGCCGCTCGGCGCTCACACCTCTCTGACGTGTCACGAGCCCTTGCCTCTCCTTCTGTATCTTACACACATGCCCACCCAATCATATCTTACACACTTCGATCCATTTTATGGTCTTTGGTCCTTCTTTCTCCTCTTGCTCGTAGTCCGCGGCACCGAGAACACACATTAATTAATGTGTTGTCAATGTACATATAGAAAATATATATGTTATTCTAGGACTCTGTAGCCGCTGATGACTTGCCCCGAAATATAGGTATACAGTAACGTGATAGCTTCAGCTACCACGTCACATTCTTTATGAGACGATAACGAAAAATAAATATATAGTTACAGTAAATTAATTCTTAGTTAATTCAAATTTGGTGAGTATCCTTACAGGTTTAAAAAATGACTTTAATTCTACTGTGACACTTTTTTTTAAATTTTCTTGTTTATACAGTACTTGTCGAGATTTTTACAACAATACGCACTATCTTTTATCTTGCCCTATATTATAATGCCAAATAAACCTTAGTTTTTCAGAATGTATTATATTATGATAAGAGTTTGACTGCTATTGTAAGCCTCAGAATATTCTCAACCAAATTAGGCGAGAATGGCCAGAGTGATATTGTCGGAGTTTGAGTTTTGAAGCACGTATTATTTCTGGGTGTTGAGATCTTCCAAGAGATAAGGGATACCGAATAAAAAAATTAGAATTCTTATATAGAACATGATTCACCAACAAACTCGCAGATAATAGTCAGACATAGGGTAATAAGTGTATTATTTTTTAAATTCGATCCACAAAATACTATGCATAAGGCAAAATTATTTGCTAAATAACAACACTTAAGATAAGCATCAGTTAAGAAAAAAGGCTTGGGATCGAAAGTAAAGAAACGCGCGTTCTTCACGTGCCACAGCTCAAACACAAAGTTACAATAAATAGTTTGTAGATCAGTGCAGCAAGGAATCATTGAAAATTTTATCAAAATAACGTGACAATTAGCACGACTATTATGTAATTGAATACTTAATATATAATGTTTTTTCTTAAGTTTATAAAATACCATGGATTGTAGATTACAGCGATAAATTTATCTTCCAATAACATTAGGTATTATCATCCTTTTGTTAGATTTCGTTTTGATTAGGTGACTTATAAGCACGCTTGTAAGAAGCCAAAAATTTTGTCTAAATATCACTTGGGACTATATCTAAGATGGTAACGTGATGAAAAACAATGTTCCTATTGAAGAGCCCTGCTGCTGAAAGGGCTAGGCGAAAACGTTAAACACATATATATACCCTCAACCTCCACACACACTTGCATATTGAAACATCATTTTAAACTTACCTTTTTTTTTCTACTTTGATGGAATGATCCTATCATGAGTAAATTCTGTCTTTTTATTTTATTAAATAACTGATCCAAGATTACCATAAATGTTGTACAAAGATTTTGCCGCATTTTATAGCTTACTCACATGTGATTTTCATGCAGTTTGCAGAGCTAATACTAAGATAATAATTTACGTTCAAATTTAAGTACGTACAGGAACACGCTTCAACAGGCATATATTTCCATAGAAAATAAATAGTAGAGTAGATTAATAATATATTTTTTCACTCATTCAATAATTGTACACGTTTAACAGTAAAACGTTAAAAAGTACAACATAAAAACAGTGTAAGTCAGGTAGAAATCCAGTTGCTTAGAGATAGGGATCTCACTCGTGAGATATTTGGGAACTACGTTATCTGAGTGTTAGAGATAAGTGTTAAACATATTATCTTCTATTTATTATAACCAAAGACTTATAAACGATATTGCTTAGTATTTTCATCCAAGTAAGAAATCTTAATTTATGTTTTAGATGGTGTCCATTCTTATAGGAATAGTTTACCTCAATCAAAAAATTGATCAAGATGGAGTTATGAATATTAATGGAGCTCTATTTATTTTCCTTACGAATATGACATTTCAAAATGTTTTTGCTGTTATCAATGTAAGTATAAAATAATTGGTGCCTTTAAGTAGAAAATTTAGTCAAGGGTTACTTTAAAAACAAGCTTCTGTCTCACTCTTATGACGTTATAAATATTTAACTCCTTATATCAACTTTAAAAAGAGACAAACACTATAGGTAAGAAAAAAAAAAAAATTCTTTTCGGATGGAAATAAAGTTTTTCTTAAAACCCAACGAATGAACCTACTGTTATCGTTCTGTAAAATTTTTCCATACGGCTAGAGATACTAGAAACAGTCGAAATAGCCTTATCGAGCGTGTGAGAAACATGTATTAAAAATACATAGTGAAAAAATTGATATTCATGGAATAAAATTATTGTTTGTTGAGAACATGCTTATCATTTAAAAAGTTTTAACGAAGTTCCAAAAATATGTTGGGTATTTTTTAAACTACAGAATGAAACATGTTAAATGATTAAATGAAAAATAGTTCTAAACATTTAATAACGGTAAAAAATACTTTTAAGAACCAAATTAATATTCAATAGAATTGTCTTAAGTAACTTTAACGCCTTCGCTTATAACAGAGTTCGTTAAGCAACTTACTACGCATCTCTTAAACAAGTAAGTACTCCTTGCTCAAAGTGTTGCAAGGCAGCACATTACGTGATTTAAGATCTGGTTTAAATACTTTTAAAGCACTAAGTTAATTTTTTTCATTAGTTGAAGAGTCTAATTCTTACAATTAATACGGTGTAAGCTCGTATATACAGATTATATTATTTTCGTTAGTTCAGTAACATTACAAATTTCAAGGTCAAATAAGATGTTTAAAAAAAGAATTTCGTAGTAGCTATAATAGATGTAATAAAGATAAATCTCTTTTTTTATAACTATAACAAACAGCCCTGTGCTATTGTTACGAATAAAACGAGTTTTCTTTGCCTCTGCCTATAATTTGTCTTTGATGATGCACGATACCATTTTCATCAGGATAGAACGTTCTTGCTGAAATGTATGGTTCAATAAACACCTAAAGTTGATAAAGTGGCTTGCTGATTATCTGGACATTCGCAGTTAACTTAAAATAAAAGTTGTATCCCGAAGCCAATAACTATGCTCACTAACGCAGTGGCTCTTCGCACCGAATTATTTGAAGTTGAATTTCTTGTTTTTTTGCAGAAAGGCTGAAAAAGAAGTTGCTCATGTATTTTTAGACAATGAGAATCCATCTTATTATCTAAATCAAATTAACTATACTTTGACACTTACTATTTTTGAAGAAACGATTTTTATTTAATATGTTGAAATCTCCCGTTTTTCAGATATTTTAATGATTCATTTGAAAATCTAAAGTAGTGTATGCTTCAGCCAATATTGTACACTCCGGCCTCAGTTTCTAAAACGAATAAATTCTAAAGTAATAACATCTGCCGATATTAATATAAGCAACAAATACTGCAACAACTTACCAGATTACTCTTCCAAACCAAAAATAAAGGTAAGTGTGAAACACATTTGTGGATCCAGATCAAAAAACTTGCCTGACGCTTGAAACATAACTTTTTTGGCGACTAACAAATCAATTTTTTAAAATTTATTAATCACTTTAAAAAAATTTATCGAGAAAAACTCTAATTTTTTTTGAATTCAAAAGTTTCTTACGTATTTAAAATTCTCCGAGAAAAAAAATTAATTTTTTCGGAATTTTTGCAATCTCAATAGATTTTTAGAGTGTGTATCACGCTTTCTCAGCAACTTCAAATCAAAGCTGGTTCAAAATTGGAATGGGCTCAGAGAATAGCTTAGCTTCGCCGATGAGTTGATTGTCACTCATTTAATTTATCAATGTAATAACGCATATTTGACGACCAGTTAATAGTAAAAAAAGTCAACTTCAACAGAAAAAGTAGAGTGACAAATTTCAGTTTGAAAAAAATTCTAGCACCAAAGTTGTTAAGAAATGTTCACTCAAGGTATTAACTTAAATTTTTTTAAAACAGCTGAAATATAGAGTTCTTTGGTAATACGTATACTCCATGTAATATCAGCGATCTTTTAGCTTTATTACCCGTGCCTTGTTTGGACTATATTTATGGGACAGGGTTAGAACAATTATTTTTTATAGATCGCAATTTGTCTTAAGTATCATTTTGTATTTTATAATTCTTACACACAAAACAAGGGCTCACGGAATATTATTTCTTGAAACAAAAATATAATCTTGTTGAAAAACATAATGACATACAAAATATAATGACGAGACAGCTGCAGCTGGTTCTACAGTATGGTTTTTTTTAGGTTTTTAGATACAAATATAATATGAGTATTAAATATAAACTAGAAATAAGTTCATTAGCATGATGTTAGGAATAAAATAAGCATCGGTGTTAAGTTGTTTTGAAATCATCGGAAGGTTCAATGAAAGTGCACAGTCTTGTACCGGCAAGCCTGGCAGCACGTCGTGAAATAGCTTTAATTTGAACTTTTTTTATCTGCTTAATATATTGTGTTACGCATGACAGCCATAGAGAACTCCACTTAACAATTGTTTATAATCGTTCATTAAATGAGTAATATGAAATTTTTTTAAACCACACCTTATTAGCGTACATATATACTTGTTCCAATAATAAATGCACTACTTTAGTTCGTTATATCGTTTCATAGAATTTATATTTATAATTATATATTACCTGCCATGGAACTTCATAGACGTGTAACTTTTTGAATACCTAACAACCCACTATTTACTGGTTTTTTTTGAAATTCCTTTTGCAAATAATTCTTTATTTATTATATTAAAAGCTTAATAACTTTTTTCATCGTAAGAATCACTATTATAGCTATGATTATTTTTTTGCATACTACCTTGAACTATATTCGATTTTGTTTAACAGATATTGTATAATATTATAACATATAATAGTATAACATGGCTTATTAAAACTTTATTGATACCATTTTTTTATAACAACACTGACTGATAATTTCACAGGTACGATTTAAAAGAAAGAAAATTTTGGAAATTTTTATTAAAGAAATTGTATTTTTGATTTTAATTTCAACTTTTTGATTGACTTTAACATGTAATCTACTGAAGATAGAAGTTGTGCAGATTGCAATACGGATGTAAAAAAAGTTGGTGGCTAGAAACAGACAAAAAAATTCAAGAGGCCAATTGTGTACCGTAGTTCTTAAATTGTAAAGTAACTGTTGATGATATTTTATAAAAGAAATAAGAAGGTATCATGCATAAGAAATGTCACAACTTATTGTCTGTAATAGTTTAACTGAAGAACTTAAAATAAAAGTTGAAAAACAATACAGCTTTTTCTTATTTTTGAGATAAAACATCTGCTATGGCGTATTCACAACATTCAGGTGACGATTCATCATTTACAATCTAGAAATAAGAAAATCATGAGGTTAATATTGTTGAAAAACCTTTCAAACGAACAATAGTCATAAATCAAGTTTGCTTTCTTTGTGGCATGTCTTTCGTCATAAAAAAATGTTTTTTTTAAGCATGAAAGCAAGCTCTTACAGACTTACAAATATTTATACCACGTGGTAACCGTTGTTGCTTAAGTCATTTTATAGAAGAAAAGTTTTTTACTTAAAAGCTTTAAAATTTCACCTGATATCACATACTGGCATCATACAAACGAAATATTTATCAAATTTTTAGTAAAGCCTTAGTGGATTATATCTTTTACATCTCACAGACAAAATCAGTAATTCTACACTTTAAGACAAACGCCTTCAAGCTTTCATTGGCTTAACTAATGAAAATTCCATTTCACTTTAGAAGAATTCATATCATTTTCAATAAATTTAGAAAGTCGGACAAACACACAAGCATTATTTGTATTTTTGTTTAATCGTCAAAGTGAAGAATCAAACGAAATGGTTTCTGTTGTTTTTGGCCCTGATCATCCTCAACAATTTGGCCCTCAACAAGTCTTAGATTTTGCAGCTACCATTTTACGAACTTTTAAAAGAGATTTTTTACCCATTTATTTAGATTGAAAGCTAGAAGTCAGGAAGATGTGCCAAGAAAATACATACTACTACTAGTTGGTAACAATCAACGGTGGTACTTATTTAAGACTTTGAAAGAGTGCAAATAATGAGTATCAAGCTCGTCAAAAAAAACCTTTTTACGATTCAATTTATATTCATTTCAGTTCAAAAATAATTCTTGGATTTTAAGAAAATTGTTAAAAAATAATAGTGAATAACAAGACTTATTACAAGAAAACGTTGTTTTTTGATATTTGATAGAGGATTTCGTGGTGTCATAGAGAATCTAGGAAGCAAGAGTATTAGTGTTTTACTGCCTCCTTGAATAAGAAAATTTAAACAAATAACAGCAGCAGAAGCAAATCACACTTGCTCAGTCCCTGTCCTTTGATGGTTACTGAAAGTAGTACATGGTAAAGTAATTTAAATATTTAAACTGCTTCATCATTAACTTAACAGTTGACTACTTGATGATTAGTTTAACAATCGACTGCCTTATCTTGCTTCATTACATTGTCAAATTTAATGTTTTTGAACAAATTTATTTAAAAAACAAATTAATTCTATCATTTCTACAAATAAAAAAGTTCCTAAAAATCTCCAGAAGTACGACAATGTCGAACTTAAGCGATAGTAGTTGAAAATGGTAGGTAAAGCAGAAAAAATGTTGTTTCTTTAATTTTTATGTTTGATGTATTCGATTCTCCAGATTAAACTTAGAAAAATTAAGACATTTTTTTAGAGGATCATACTAATTATCTGAAGCTACATTTTATTTAGCATTGTTAATGAATAACACTGACAGCATCAGTATGAATTCTTCCAAAAAGACTCAAGATAATATTAAAATTAGGATAAGATCTTAGCACATAAGAAGTTAAGTATTCTGATCTTGTATTCAATACTGATCACGATAGATGAGTTTGAGTGGTATAATATACCATTGCTGTAAATGTCCGAATGTATTTAGAACCATTGGCTGTTGCTCACATGTTGGTGCAATAATTTACAATATTTCTCATGCATGATATAAGACTAAAATAATGAGACCTGCTGAACAATCAACTGTAATGTATACTAAAGAAGTCAAATCGTTTCTGCAACTGACAAAAACAGTAATAAGGATTGATTGTGTCTTGTTAGTAGTATAGGATTAGGCAGGTGACTTGGCGAATAAAACACACACAAAATATGGAATTGAACTTAAATACGTTTATTTACGCTATCTTAAGGTTAAACTATCTTTAGACTTTACTATCTTGAGTACAATAATTGAGCGAACAGAAAAGTAGGCTAACACGTTAAAAAGAAATGCGAAGGCAGAGAATGCGTGTGTGAACAGACTGGCTGACTGCGCGAGAGTGAACAAAAACCGAAGTTACTTGACGCGGAAGTGCAGCGTCACAGCGTCTCGTCTTCTTGCTGTTGCGCATGCGTAATAATTCAGTTACGAGCGCCAACAATACATCTAACACTCCCTCCCGTTCGTATCTAAATTCATTAAAATGAAAGAAAAGGATATATTTTAACATAAACACTGAATAGAAATGAGTTTTAATCAGCCAATGATGTGGAGCACGTGGGCTTCTGGATCACTCATTGAGGTTGATTCGACGAGCTAAAACATACACAGAAAATACATTAATCAGCATGTCTACCATCATTATCTATCTATTATTAATTTACTAATTTTACTTTCTCAAGTTCAAATTTAATTATCATGCATTTTACGCTAATTAACATTCAAAATTTCTTTCGTTAGTCTTTCATGCAGTTCAAACGGCAGGGGTTTTGTAAAGATATCTGCTAGTTGTTCCTTGGATGGAATCCATTTAACAATTATTTTTTCTCTGGATACACATTCCTTAACGTAGTGAGCCTTTATCTCGGTCATGTGTCTCAGCCTTTTGCCACCATCTATCTTAGCACTTGCTCCGGCAGCTTTGTTGTCACACCATAAATCCGCGGGCAACAAGGTGTGAGACAATATAATACTTATAGAGTGTTCTAGTCCAATCAATTCTTGACTTGCGTCGCACATTGCCACATATTCTGCTTCGCAGGTTGAAATAGCAACATAATTCTGCTTTCTTTTTTCCAAGCAACTGTATCCCCATACAGCCTTAGGAGATATCCGCCTGTTGTTATTGAGCCTTTACAGTCTGCCAAACTCGCATCTGAATAGGCTTCCAATCCATCTTTACGGCCTCTGTAAGTTAATCCTAGGGTCCTTGTGTGTTGTAAATATCGAAATACCCGTTTGACCATTTTCCAATCATATTCAGTTGGGCCGATTTAATGTCTATTCAGTACATTCACTGAGTATGAAATGTCTGGTCTAATTGTGTTGGCTTAATACAGCAGACTACCGACTACTTCTCTGTACAGCACATTTATTCTCGTTATCGTTGTGCTTAACTCTCCAGCATCTTCAGAATCTTCTCTATCTTTTCTTTGCCGATTTAAAACTTAATTTGTCACCATTGGTGTTCTTTGGGGTTTTGACTCATTGAATCCAAATTTCTTTAACATTTTATCTATGTATGGTGTTTGTGTCAGTGAAATTGTGTGAAGTTTTCTATCTCTTTCCACTTTGATGCCTAGAAATGTGCCAACCTCGCCAAGATCTGACATCTCAAACTCAGATTGCAGACCAGTCTTAATTTCATTTATTTTGCCTGCACAATTGCTGGCTATCATTATATCATCCACGTATAGGATCAGGACTAGAAAGTTATTGGCTTCTCTCCATGTATATAGACAGGGCTCGCTCGTATGTGACCATAGTCCTAATTTAGATGCAGTCTCGCGAAACCGCTCATTCCTTTTTTTTTGGCTGATCTTAAGTCCATAAAGGGCTTTTTCCAATTTACAAACCTGAGCTTTCTTGAAACTGTAACCATCAAGCAGGCCTTTAGGAATGTCCATATATATCTCTTCTTTGATAGATCCATTTAAGAAAGCTGTCTTGACATCAAGTTGGCAAGTCTCTAGATTGTATCTATTTATTTTTGATATTACTAATCTTACCAGGGCCAACTTGGACACCGGGGCATAGGTTTCTTGCAGATCGTACTTGTTCTTATCTTTGAAACCACGAATCACCAACCTCGCTTTGAACTTCGTGTTTCCATCTTTATCTTTTTTTTTCTTCAGAACCCACCTAGAGTCAATGATGTTGGGCTTGCCACCTTCAGCATTCACGGTTGGTTTTTCTACAAGTTTCCACACTTGGTTTTTCGGCATTGATTCCAGTTCTTCATCAATTGCTCTGAGCCATTAATCACGATCCGGAGATGCGACAGCTTCTTTGTAGTTTGCGGGATCTTTGTTCAGTCCAGCAATCAGGGCATGTGACATTTCATCTTCGACTTCTGCGATTAAACAGTCAACATCGCCCTTCGATTGGAGAAATTTGTTCAACTTGTTTGTGTTAATGGCTCCTGCAAAACTCGTATCATTTATTCTAGCGAGTTGCTTAGGGCTTTCTTGACCAAGATCTTTAACTTTCTTGGGCCGACCGCGCTTTCTCTTGACTACTGGTTCTCCCTCCATTTCCAATGACTCTTTAGGGCTAGTCTTATCAAACTTGACGAACCATTCATCTTGTTTAATATCTGTCTTGTGGTTTCCCCAGTTTTCTATTTTGTCCTTTCCCCAGATATCTCTGAACACCAGTCCTTCTTGGAATTTTACGTCTCGACTCTCATAGAGTTTTCCATCTTCAGGTCTTAAGAAAGAATAGCCAGTGGGGGTATAACCAGCCAGCACGACTTGTATCCCTTGTGGACCGAATTTGATTCCAGTATTCCTTTGTATCTTGATAAAAGCGACGCAGCCAAATCTTCTAATTTGGGTTATGTCTATCTTCAGATTGGGCGCAAACTTTCCTAAAGGGGCTATCATGTCGTTAGACCGGTGAGGTGTCCAATTGTAGGCATATACTGCACTACCCAGGGCTAAGTCCCACATGTTCTCCCTAAGCCCAGAGTCGTACATGTAGGCTCGCACCCTGTTTTGCAAGGTTTATACTCATGCCCCTTTCAGCAAAACGGCGAAGCGACATCAAGTTTCCAGCGAGTGCCTTAGCGCATACAACTCTATCCAGGATTATCTTGTTTTGGTTATTTTTACCCGAAACGCACCCTTCTCCCTTCGCTCTTAAGTCCGCGGAGGAATCTTTGTTCACGCATTTAATTAATTTATTTTTACATCCATTAAAATTTTTGAAATAGAGTTTAGAATTAGAAAAATGTTCTGTGGTGCCTGAATCTGCTACGAACTCAATTTTCTTGCAACCGTTATCTCGTGTTTCCTCCGCGCGCGTAGACAGCAAAGTTTTAGGGTTAACAGCAAACAAACCACTGCATGCATTAGACCAAAGTATTTCTACATTATTATTACCTTCTTCGCCTTGTTTCTTGTTATCGACCTTAGCTTTCTTGTTGTTATGATTTGTATGCTGTTTTTCATGCTTCCGTTTATTACTATCTTTAAAATTATTCTTATTGTTACCACCACCAGTATTGCGTTTAAAATCCCAATCGTTACTTTTGTTAGAATTACCTCTGCATCTCCCTATGTGCTCTCGCAGGTTCTGCACGAACCGTTGGCAGGTGTAGCACCGCCTAAGGTTCTGCCCTTTTTTGGGGCAGTCCCTTGCGTAGTGCCCGTTATCGTTGCACTCGTAGCATAGAGTGCTGGCAGTGGCCGCGTTAGCAGCAGCTACGTTGGTGGCTGGTCTAGAGCCTGCCCCACCTCGGCTTGGTCCAGCACCGGTCCTGGTCCCACCTCGACTCGGACCTGCATTCGCCCCACCTCGGCTTGCTCCACCACCCGTTGTTGGTCTTGGAAGTGACCCTTATGATTCCTGTTTCAGGATATATTGTCTTAAGTACTTAAAAGACAAGCCATCCTTGCTTTCAAACAGCCTATTAAAATCGGCTATTTTTACGTCCGGTACTCCATTGATAATTGCATGATAGAAACTATCTCTTTTCTCATCTTCAGGGAAACTGTTAGTTTTACTAATTAATTTAAAATCTCTGACCAATCCATCAAAAAATTCACAAAATTTAGTAGCACTTTGCTTTTTGGGGTCAAATCTAACGAAATGTATTTTGTTACGTATTTAATATGCGCTCATTTTTATGTCACGCCTTTTAATATCTTTAATTTTTGTATCATTGATAATGGATTAGTAATGTGATATACTTTGTTTTGGTAATCTAGGGACAACCTACCTAGTATTACGTTTAGGGCCTGTTCTTTATCTTCTTCCATTTTTTCTTGGGTAATATTCATAGTTGCTTCCAGTTTTGAATTAATTGTGTGAAGCAATTTTTTACTTTTTAGTTCTGACTGCAATTGTTTTAAGAATAATTCTAGCTTTGTTGCATTAGTGAGGGAATAATTAAAACACCCTAGGCTATCTTTATTAATGACTTCTATCTTTAGACTATCATTAGGCGCAGCGCGTTCAAACGTCAGCGAATTATCAATGGAGTCGGAGTTTAGAATAATCAATTGTTTACTTAATGTAGGTCCTGGAGTAGATGTAGTAAATTTATTTACCTTTTGTATTCGACTCCTGGCCAGTTCTCGCTCAAGAGCCTCCATCTGTCTTTGTTGGGTGGCTAGACGCTGCTCAAACTCAGCTCGAATCGTCTCTTGAGCCCTCCTATTTTCTTCTCTTTCCTTTTCCAGGGCCTTTTTATGTTGTGAGGCAACAAACTCAAACCTCATTGACATCCAGGAGCTCTGCTGATGCCTTTCTTGTTGTATCAGTTTTCTGATCTCCTCGATGTCTTTCTTTGAGGCTTCTGTAATTTCTTTCCGTGAGTATATAATTTCTTTAGGTTTGATGTTTTGACCAATTCTTTTTATTAGTTCTTTTTTAAGTTCATAATTTGCATGCGCCATTTTTTTATGTAAGCTATCTAGCTCTTTCTTCAGGTTATCTTTCCTATTTTTCAGGTCTTTAAATTGGCTATCAATTGAATCTAAATTTTTGCTTTTCAAATCTTTAACCTTATTAGGAGTTGAAGTATCAGTAAAATTTTTCTTTCTATCTCTCACATCTTTATTCTTATCTTTTGATGAGGTATTACTCGAATTTATTTTTCCATCTTTAGGGTCTTTATTCTTATCTTTAGATGAGGTATCGATCGAATTTATTTTTCTATCTTTAGGACCTTTGCTTTGGATACGCTGTTTGTGGACGAGTCGAATTTGCCCAGCACATTTTTCTATCAAGTTAAACAGGTCTAACATATCTTGATTGTGATGTGCATCTACTCCCATGTATGCAACAGTTTCATTATTTACGGAAAATATGGCCTGCTTGTTTTTACGAGTTACTACCACCTCGTCTAGTTCCCCTAGATCGTCTTCAATCTTTTTATATGCATTATTTAGCATATTGAGGGCATTTTGACCTAAAATTAATAGGGAATAAATAGGTAAAAGTATTTTATATGTTGTTTGCGTGTGCGTTAGGCTATTAGTTTTCTTGTGGAAGTGACACGGAGATCGGGCGTAAGCAAATGCGAAGGAAAATGGCGCTAGCATCATGTGTGACATGCATAGAGAAAGAGAATTGAAATGGCCGATCAACATCGTTTACTACGACGCGCGCCACCAGCCGTAGCGTGAGAGGACGCGCACACTCAGTTTGGCCGAACGCAAGCCATAACCAAGGCGCGCATCTCCTCCTCGCCTCGAGGCGTCCCCCTTGGCGGTGACTGGCAGGTTTATCAAGAAACGCGCTTCCTTTGTCACGATGCGGGCCTCTCCCTAACATAAACAAACGCATACCAGCTCTCTCGAGTTCTGCGAATCTCCGTAAAAACAAAGGAAAGCCTACTAACCAAGGGAATATCAATCATGAAATCTTAAGTGAGCTGTCTTGCTCTATCTTAAGGTACAAGACACCAATCTTTTGTCTTTAGAAATTGTGAGCGAACGTGACTTAACGATAACAACACTTCACGTAATTACCGAGTCTTCAAAACAATATCTATTTCTAGTACTTACTGCTGCTCACTCTCTTCTTAATCTCCACCCTTCCTACAGCTCCACCAGAAGCCTCGCGAGTAGAGGTGACGTCCGCATCTCGAGGTGACTCGGCCGCTGCGCCTTCATCCCGATTCCGCTCTGCTGCCTCCTGGGGCCGTCCCTCTACCACTTCAGTGGTAGTCGGGATGAGAGGACTGCCAAGCTCTTTCGTCTCGCAGTGTTCGCTGCCCGACACAGAGCTTCCGGTTGCTTCCGCCATTACGTTTTCACGTAAAAAAGGTGAAAAGAAGGCACACAGGGAACGCGCGATAAGCTCAAGCACGGAGCGGAAAAAGGAAAAAGAAGAGAAACACAAGACGCGATCGATTAGATTCCACACCCACACTACCATTTAGGGCCCATAACCTGCTAGCAGTATGGGATTAGGCAGGTGACTTGGCGAATAAAACACACACGAAATATGAAATTGAACTTAAATACGTTTATTTACGCTATATTAAGGTTGGACTATCTTTAGACCTTACTATCTTGAGTACAATAATTAAACGAACAGAAAAGTAGGCTAACACGTTAAAAAGAAATGCGAAGGCAGACAATGTGTGTGTGAACAGACTGGCTGACTGCGCGAGAGTGAACAAAAACCGAAGTTACTTGACGCTGAAGTGCAGCGTCACAGCGTCTCGTCTTCTTGCTGTTGGGCATGCGTAATAATTCAGTAACGAGCGCCAACAATACATCTAACATGTCTATTGTTCAAACTTAACGTTGTATCCGTAGCAAGGCAGCAATTATGAATGTTTATATTGAACTCCGTTCAGTAAACTAAATAAGACTTTTAGCATATAATTAAAGTGTTATTCTGTTCAGAGAACACATTTCTTATTTTACTAAAAAAAGGGCTTAAAAAAAAGCTACTTTAATTTCTTTCACCTTATTCTATTGTTAATGGTTAACCTTATTCTATGTAAAGTCTTGCAATATTAATACAGTTAATTTGAATTGAAATAAATAATACATTATTTTGAATTTGTCTTAATTTTATTGTTAAATTACTAAAAAATGCTAGAACAGAAGTTTCTATGATTTTTGGACTTGTTTTGCCACTTTTGCTAGGTGAAAGGTACCAAATATCAGGACCTGGGCACAACATCTAATAAGAGAGACCCAAAGGCTTGTCTCTCCAGATACAGTAAACTCACGCATCTACACTATATTAGTTAACTCGGGGCAAGCTAAATTTCTCAACTAGGAATTAGGTGACAACAAGGCTGAGAAATGCGATACATCTAACACATGTACAAAACCATGACATGTACGAAAAAACTTAGTTGATAGTAATAGGCTTGGTCTCGTTAACGAACGCTGAGCTAAAAAATGCAGAGGAAAAGGACACATCACATAATGCAGCTATAAAAATTATCTAATTTTTGTCACAAATAAGTAGAGAGCCCTAACAGAAATTTTTTGACACTATAAGGGAACGTTAAATCTACAAACGAAGAAGTGAGAAGATTTATCGAACATATTATCAGAGAGAACACCAAAATAGCTGCAATAATATGCAAGGCTTGAATAAAAAAAAACGAACATACTGCTGACACAAAGGGTAAGCCGAAAAAACCAGATTGGTCCATTTTTGCTACACCAAGTAATAAATGTAAATTAGAAAATCTGGCACAGAAGACATACAAAGTCACCAGCTATAGAATACAGTTAACAAAATGAGCAATAAAGTGGACAGAATCAAAGAGGCCGCATTTATTGCAGAAATGTTATCAGCAAGTCAAACTCATACAGAATAGGCCAATTTTAATACGAATAGAGATAAACAATGGGATAATATATCTTTTTACAAAGCCCAATATACAGAAAAGATGCACCTCACACGCAAGAATGACTACCTGCGCAGACTGCAGAACTCGGCAAAAAGTATTATGTCCTCGCTCAGACATATAAATGTATAGTATACCATTTTCTGACAATTACCCAACTAATTTTCCACTTTTTACAAGGATGGTATATTATCCAGATTATAGGCCCAGCAAACGAGCTTTTATGTCTAAGCACCACTGCAAGCAGACAAAAAGGATGAGTGGCTGAATATTTTACCCCAGATAATTTTAATTCAATACAGTCCAAGAATTTCTTTGGGAACTTTAAAATATTAATGGCAGTATAAATAATTTCTATGACATAACTGAAGATAGTCAAACCACAAAGTTAAGAATCAGAGGACTACGGTGGAAGGAAGCAATATCTGTACAATAGGTTGACAATTCTGCACAAGTCAAAGTTCGGAAGAAAGTGTGGAAATGAAGGTGATTACACAACTTACGTATGGCCTGCACTCAAAATTTAGGTGCAAAACAACAGGTTTAAGCCCAAGCATTTTCTGCAAAGCCGTTGTAAAATAACTTAAAATCGAAAGAGACGGTAGTTTACGGTATGCAATACCACTAAGTAGAAATGCACGGCCTACGTATATTAATGCAAAAACCGAGTTGGTACTACTTGTAAGCATGGTAAAAACAATAAGAAAATACAACTAAAATCACAAGTAGTGCGCAAAAAGCAGCAGGATCAAACAGCAAACGCTGTATCTACTGTGACAGCTGAACCAGGTATTCGGTTGAGAAATGCCAAAAACTACTAGCGTTGGTAAATGGCAGAAAGACTTCAAGAAAAAACAAAACGTAACTAAAGGAAAACTACCACTATTGTTGAAGACCGGGAAACTCTGCAAGAGACTGCCACTTACGCAACTAAGACTGAAAAGTAGAGGAGAGCCAGTACAATAAGTGGCATAACCAACCCGTTATCAATATCTTGACCCACAGGAATGCCTGTGATTATGGGGCAGAAATGATAATTTTAATAAAAATAATTACAATATTTATTACAGGCGTTATTCAAATAGCTTAATACAGCCATATAACAAAAACAATAATTATAAGTACAGGTAAAATTACAGCTCTAGAGGTTGTTATCATGATGGATACCATGACAATGGTGACTCGTATAATAACAATAGCAAGGGCAACTTCAATCGTTATGGAAGTGGCAATAAGAATCAAGACAGCAAGGATGGCTATAAGTGGGATTTTCTAAGGTACAAGTGGGTTCATAATAAGAGCCCCCTACAGCATGAAGACGGTTTATGTGGTCCTAACAACAGAAAAAAACATCCAATATTTTACACTGGTAGGGTGTTCAGTGTGGTCCTGAAACGTCAAACATAAACTGGAGAAAAAGACAAAGAGAAGTGTCTCCAGTAAGAAATAATATGTGAGAGAGGAGTCACAAAAGATAGAGCCACAAAAAGTGGTAGAAGTGGTAAGGTACCACAATATCCTGTAACGTTGAGCAGTGTAGAAAAAATTAGAATGTATTACAGCAACGAATGAAAATACTCCTACAGAGCAGAGTGGCAAACACACAAGAATAGGCAGAAAAGTCCGAGAAAACTTAATCGGACAAAGACGCTGAACCTACATTTAGTAAATGATAAACTTTAATTCTCAGAGTGTAACAAAAGAAAAAAGCAGTTTTCCGTAATAACTATCAAACTTCCGAGAACAGGGCATAAGCCATCATAGGTTCAGTGATGTGATTCAAAGTTAATGGATAGAAAGGCAACTTTTTGTGCAAATATAGGCCTAAATTTTGATTATTTAGGGCAATTTTCTTTGTACTTACATGCTAATAGACAGTAGATATCGAATAGCTATTGTTTGCGTGACTCACACTGGCTGAATATCTCTCTAAGAAATAAAGGAAAAAAAATTTGTTTGAAAACATTATAGCCAGAAATAATAAGGGAAAAGTAATCGCAAAATGTATCAATATGTGTAACCAAATAAAATAGATCACAATTCTGGAAGTGTAGCTGCTATAATACGATGCAATTTATCGAAAACACCCAGAAGACGAAGAAGGGGCTTGTGACAAAAGATAATAAGGTTATTTAGTGAAAAATCAAGGGGTAAAATTATAGCAAAATGTAGTAAAAAAATACAGATATCATTTGTCGATAAAGGATCAAATGAAAATTGGAATAAGAGTAATGCTCAAACAAGGACTAGTTAGACTCTTCACCTCTTTTTATACCGTAAACACTAAGACTGTGTCAAAACCACCAGAACGAAACAATGAGAAAAGGGTAAAAGTATTCGCAGATCTTCGACTGCTTAAAGAAGTTACACTGGGCTTATGTTATCCACTACCATTACTCAGTGACATCTTAGAGAACGTTACGTCAGCAAGTTACATTACAGTCGTGGACCTCGATTAATTGAAAATTTCTTAGTTGGAAGTACACAAGGACGTTGTACACATGATGGCATTTTTGGGTCCAGACAGACTTTATCAGTACAAAAGTATACCTACCAATAAGGTGCAAGGACTTGCCAAATACATACCTGAGGGTAATTTCCCTAGCACTCACAGGGTAACAAGGCTATGAAATAGAAGTATATCTTGATAACATAATGGTCTGGCCCATGACCTTAATGGACCCAGGAGATGATTCACCAAACGGTTTAAATGGCTAGTAGCGTTTAGTAGGTGTAACAGCTACGAATCTCACGATTGAACCCAAAAAATCTCATTTTAAAAAAAAGAAGCGAAACTCATAGGTCACAACGTAGGCAATGGTTATATAATAACTGACTTAAAGAAACTTAAAGTATCCAGAAGTAACCAGTGACTGAAAAACATAAAGAAACTGATAAAGTTTCATGGATTCAAAGGCTACAACAGACGGTTTGTTAAAAAATAATGCTCGAGTTGGCTAAACTTTATGAAGACTCTTAAAAATATACACCACATGTAGGTATGGTGACCAAGAGCAGCAAGCATGTAATGCTCTTGAAAACACACTGTGCAGTGAACCATCTGTTCTCAATGTCCCAAATTTGGAGAATTTCTTCATTGTGACGACTTCTGCATCAGACAATAAGCGAGGTGTAATCCTCAGTCAGAATAAAATAGGAAATAACAGACCGCATGGATATACGTCGAGTTCTTTGTTATCCTACGAATGACAACGAGCTGCAGGCAAGTCTATTGGTTAAGGAGGTTTGGTCATTTTTTAGCAAAAGTATTTACTCACTGAATGAAATTGAAGTTGTACTTTAACATACTTAAAGTAGACTTACATTTTTCTGATTTTACCAGCCAAATCATGAAGAAAAATAAACCAGTGAACCGTGGATGCTTGGGTACTCAAGTAAGAAATTATACTTCCATAAAATTGTATGGCAAAGCATATTATTATTATGACTATTAATATACCTTTTACAAAACGCTGTTGGACATAAAGGTGGTGAAATTATCGTTGGAATGAGAATAACTGCGTTAGTGAGGTGTGGTTTAATAAATATTTTAATATCTTATAACGGAACAATTAGTATTAATATTTTATGACGCAATACAATATAAACAATATGGTGGCTGGCCAGTACAAGGCTGTGATTTTTTATCGAATCTTCCGATGGTTTCAAAACAACTTTCTAAGAAAATAAAAAATACCCTGATAAAATAGCAGATCGTTCAGCTGTACCCTTTTTTACAGGTTTAATTTTAAAAATTTGCAACATGTATCCCTATAGAAAAATTACTTTAAATTGGATTGATAACATCTATACAAAGCTTTTATTTTTTGTTTGTATAAAAGATTACTATTAGATGCTATAAATAATCAAGACAGTAAACAACTACAAAAAGCATGCAAAGGATAAATCCATACAAAATGCAGACAAAGACCGTATTTTTTCAGTCATGCCACAAAAGTTAGACTGTCGAAAACAACAAAAATAATAAATTTCGACTCACCGAAAGAGGCAAACCCAGAAACACATTTATAAGTGATCACTGGAAAACAAAAAACTGGCAGTGGAGGAAGAGAAATAACGGAAGGTAACATGAAATATTTAACGGGGATGGTATTACAAAGGGGAAAAGGTATATATGATTTATTTAGTGCTAGTATTGAACGTTCCACTATCTATGTACATGCGCCTCTTGATACAATGATTTAGATGTATCAACATTCGCTTGTATACTATTGGTTGTATGAATTTCTTGTCTTTTCATTAAGTCTTGATCAATAGACCAGAAAGCTGCGAGCAATGCTGTCCCATTAAAATTAATTACAAAAATGCATGGAGCCAAAGAAGACAATAAACATATTAGAATCACAAACAACAAACAGAAGTAAAGACTGCATACATCTATCTTTTCAGAAATTCAAGGAAAATATTTATATTTACTTTGCTCTGACTTATGGGCATTATGTTTACGAACAATACACTACAACAATCAATTGTGAATTTTATCACTTACATCTAGAGGGAATCGGTGAAAAAGCACACTATGTTCTTCTTAAGAGTCCCGCACACACTGAATCCTTATTATGAGCTAGAAAAAAGGGCTGGTAATAAATTTTTTAAGAAGTAAAAAGGAATAAAAAAAAAAAAGAAAAAAAGGTGAGGAAATAGACTGGGAAAAATACAGACAAAATGTCAAGAGGCACATAAAAGTGAAACACAAAAAACAAAGTAAGAAAGAGACGAACCCAGACGTGCCCATCAGAAAAGTGGTGAAAGGTGATGTAGGGGTTAAGTGATTGCTTCACAACAGAGTTTGGAAAGTTAGGAATGTTGACATCACTGAAGAGGTAGAAAATGCGGTTGAGGCCTTTTTCACCGAGGAACCAGAGAAAATCAAGGTCAAGTCGAAAACCGAACTATTGGTGAATCGAGGAGATCGCTGACATGCAGAAAGAGTATCCCAGACTCTGTCACGCATCCCAGCACTTTGAGCGAAGAAAAGATGTAAAGGAGGCGGTGGAACTTGACAAGAATGCAAAAAAAATGGTGAGGGCCATTTAATAAAAGTAAAACCCGTTGTGGGCGCAAGCTTGTTGCCTAGGTCTAATGGGACACTTGGAGACTGGGCTACCGCATAGTCACAAAATGACTGAGTGGCTCTGGATCGATGAGGCTCGTGGAGCCATTATTCCTGCAGGACGTTGACGAGGCACTCTTGCCAGTTTATCTGGAAGGAGAGCAAACTGAGATCGCCGTAGTTTACGAGATTTCATTGTTTCTGCGAAGGGAACCATTGGTGATACTGTTGGCACTGCTGAAATAAAAGGCACTAGGTCTAGAAGAAATACCTAAAAAAATTCTTAAGATTGTGACAGTGGAGAAACCATATGTTTTGCTGGACATGTTTAATGCTTGCATGGAGTGAGCATATTAGGTGGATCGTGGGAGATCCAACGCCTCATTCTTCTGGACAAGGGTAAGGGTCCACCTGTGATCCCAGCGTCATTTCAACCTTTGTTCATGCTGGATGGCTTGGGCAAGATACTGAAGCGATTGATCCAAATGCGAATCCGAGGGGTAGTAAGTCTAGTCGACAATCAGCACGGTTTCAGGGTTTGCAGATCAACATGCCACACGTTGACCGAAGTTTTGGAGTGTGTGAAACGGAGATGGCAAGCTCTTCACAAGACAAGTCATACTTGTGACCTAATCACCCTAGACGTTAAGAATGCCTGTAACTTGGCAAGATGGTCCGACATTAGAAGGGCCCTGTGCAAGCAAAAGGTACCAGTATACTTGAGAAGGGTCCTGGACAACTATTTTCAGGACCGTGTCCTTCGGTACAACATAACAGAGGGACCACAAGTGGTAAAATTAACGTCAGGGGTGGCTCATGGCTTCACACTGAGTTTAGATCCCTGATACCTAGTGTACGATGGGCTCTTGCGTTTAAAAACACCTGGAGGGGTAAAGCTGGTAAGCATCGTGTATGATATTCTATGCAAGTCAGCACTACAGGCTCATCCACTTCTCCTTGCACTCTTTTTAGTTAAGGATTTATTTATCTGTCTTAAGTTGTTACTTATAACTTGTATTTGTGAAACAAGTCTGTCATTTCTCTGTCATATTTAGAAGCAACCCTGTTTCTTTTAAAATCTTTAGCCTTCCTTAAATAGCTGGACTCACTGACTTTTCCTTTTAAATTCTCTTGTAATATTTATCAAAACATTTGTTACCAGTTATCTTATCGTATGTCCTTTTATCAGTCAAGAATTTATTTTTTTTTTTTTTATTCTGTCGTTTTAAATCACTTTTAATTTTAATACTTTGGTAGGAAAAAGTCAAGTATTAGAATTCTTAGCTTTTAATATTTTCAGCTGACAGGGATAATGCACTGCCAGAGTTCTTAATACTCGTGAGATTTAACACACGAGATATTTTTTCAATTTCTTGAGGTTAAAAGTTACCATTTAAGATGGCTGCAATCAACTCTCTCTTATTCGCACATATCAACTAATCTGTCATTAATTTTTATAGACAAGTCGCTGCCAAGATTTTCTCGACGAATATCCGCACCAAGTCAACAAATTCACGTCGATAATTTCGTATTCTAAAATGAAGAAATCGTTTCTTGAATGTCCCCGTCCGCTTCCAAGATAAAAGTTAGGGAAATATACAAGTCTGTGCTAAGAACGGGACTAAAATTTTCTCTTATTTTGATACTAATCGTTAAATGAACAATTTAAACAAACTTTTTTTTAGTATTGCATGTTTGAAAAACTAATATGAACGCTTACAAGACCTTAAAAAAATTTTTTTTTACAACATAACCATTAAAAATATGACAAAAAGTCATATCTGGAAGGGAAAGCCAGATAGGCCGCAAATTATTTCAAGTACAGGATACGAGTATTTAGGTACAAAAATAGGTATTACACAAACTTATACAGTTGATTGTAAAAACTTTTAAAACAATAAATGTTATTTATCGTCAGAAAAAACTGTATCCTACAGGTAAATAAATTTGTTTTATACTTTCTACTTTGTGTTATTATGATAATTTTCATGTAATAAAAACCTATTTTCTTTTTATCGACTTTGTGATAAGTAGAAACTAGTGAGGCACGGAAATATTTGAAAATTTAATAATAAATAAATAATAACATTTAAAAAATAAAAAGAAAAAATACAACTTAACAATGAAAAACTGCGATGTCTATAGTTTTACTTAATCTCTCAAAGCAGGATGAATAATCTCACTTTTACCGTAGTCAAAGTTTAAAAAAAATTTCAATGTGACGCATGCAAACATTCCAACAGAAATCAATTGTTCATGTTGATCGGAAAAACAGGGGCTTGCTTAAAAAGATAAAATCTGTCAAAATTATTTATACGGATTAAGGTTTGTCTCTGTACGTTATATAATTAGACTTAAACTCCAACATCTGAGCTATTGCAGATTCTTTTTATTTACAAGTGAGGTTGTTAAAACATAGTTTCTCGCAATTTCTACGTTTTCCTTGAAAATATGTTTGAGAAAACAATTGTAGATATAAAAAAATCTAAATAAGATTATTAAGGTAAAAATTGAATTTTTGTTTTTTAAAAAAGTTTTAAATACCGCTAAAAATCAATGTTTTTTTTTTAAATTTTCAATAATTAGTTTTATACTTAGACGTCCCAAATTTTAGTAGTGTGTAGGCCTTAACGTAAAGTATTAATGTTACTTTTTATTAGTTCATCTTTGAAGTTTTTTTGCAACAATTCATTTGGTTACTAAGATAGCACTTTTAAGCAACGTTACTATAACCTCTATGGTAGGTCGGATAAACACGTGCAGCCAAGTCTGCAGGCAAACAGCATAGGCTTGCACGAGCAAGCAATGGAAGTAGGTGCACATGTATCTTGCGTCAACTGTGTAGAAGTAGCCAACGGGCTTGAACTTTAAGTTTGTGAATATTTTGAGATTCAAAGCATAGGAGTTCACGAAGTTGAATGCGTCAATCTCGTGCAAGCGCGTGCGTTGCAGACACTGCGGAAGATTAGTAGGCCAGTTAAGACAGGTTGGAAGACGGGTTTGCTATGGCCAACGGATACTGTCCCAGTCCTTGACAGTCGTGCTACGGCCTTGAGGTGACTGCACAACATCGAGAGGTGACTGGATCGTGATCGAGGATACGCAGGCTTGTATCACCCCGAAATGGAGCGGCTCATTGCTCAAGGCTACGCGCAAAAGGTAGACGACAAGACGATTGCCTCATGCGTATGGTACCTTCCCCATTTTGCCGTGGTAAGCGCGTTTCAACGCACTTTAGCCCAGTAGAGTTTGGACAGCTTTTGATGCCGTGGCCACAATGAAAGACGTATGCTCTAATGACTAATTAGATGCAGGTTCCTGACCTTCTGCAGTCACTTCCTGGAGTTTTGCTGAGATTTTGGCAATACGTGGTCGCGTGTAAGTCAGACATACATGATATATTCATGGGTGTGCATATTCGACCGGAAGGTAGGGGTGCGCTAAGATTTTTGTGGAGAGGAGCGTCGAGAGATAAACATCCTCGCACTTATGAGATGACTTAATTAGGGTTTGGCGCTAAATCGTCTCCATGCAACGAAAATTTCGTAAAAGATACGAACAGGCAGCATTTTGACACTAGCATGCCAGAGGTAGCATCATTAGAAATTCCTACGTCAACGACTCCGTTATGAGTAGACCAAGTGTAGACCAGTTAGAGGCGCTCGTCAAGGATGTAGTGAAGATTTACCCGCATGCAAACTTTGAAATGCGTACCTGGGCGTGCAACAAGGCAATGAGGGTAGGTAGCCCGCAGAGTACAACATTGGCGCATCAAGAATGAACCATTGTATTATGTGACAAGGGCTTGGAACGCGTGCTCGGTATTTACTGGGATCCGAAAGCAGACACGTTAGGATTTAACGTAGGGTTGGCGCTTGTCCCTGTCAGTATTCTGACGGCAAGCGTACAACCTATGGAGCGCGAATATCTCCGCTTCATGATGTTGGTATACGACTTGCTAAATATGCTTGGGTTGTACACAATTAGATCAAAATTATTCTTGGAGGCAATCTGGCGTAGTGGTATCGGGTGGGATGAACACCTTTGCGAGGAGGTACAGAAGGCATGGTGCGAGTGGCTAGACATTATAAAGGAGTTTATCTCTCTGCAAGTATCAAGATGTATGACCCCCAAAGGACAAGATAACAAAGACACGCAGATGCATGTGTTTTGCGATGCTAGAACGCGCGCCTTCGCGGCATGCGCTTACCTCCGATGCGAGATGACGGGAGGACGTGTGTATGTTACGTTATTAATGGTAAAGTCCTGCGTCAAGCTGGATAATCCACACTTGGTTCCAACGTTAGAATTGCAGGCAGCCGTGCTGGCGTCGCGGCTCTTAAACATCGTTAGTGCTGAGATGGAAATCCTCTGCTCACGCGCGTACCTCTGGTCTGACTCGCGTATAGTGTTACACTGGATTCAGAAAAATCCGTGGGTGAGGCAGGCCTTCATAGCTCATCGGTTGGGCAAAATCTCTGTAAGAACTGTTGACAAAACATAGAAGTGGGTACCAACCAAAGAAAACCCGGCGTACGCTGCTACGCAAGGCAATCAGTAAAGTGAGAGCGTAGAGAAGCGATGATTCTGAGAGCCCAACTTTCTAGTGCTACCCGAGGCTCAGTGGCCGATAGCGCGGGAATTAACGCTGAAAGAAAGGAAGGTAATAGAAGGAATAGAGCGCTGGCCAGAGAAAGTGGCTTTTGTAGTAGGAAGCGTGGATTATGAGCCCTTTGTGGCCCGCGGGTTTCGGTTAGGACGGCCACTTACGGGTGTCGCGAAGAGTGCGTAGGGCATAGGTGCGTTGGAAATAATTGAAAGCAGCACGTAGAACTCAAGATAAGGGACGGAAATTTGTGTGGCAAGCTTAGATGGAAGATCAGGAACAGGCGTGACAGCTAGACAAAAAGTATGTCTAACGAACGGCACAAGGAGATAGTTTTGCACAAAAACGATAGGCACTGGCAAAGGGACAAAAGATTCCCACTACAGGAGAAAATAAGTATTATTTTTACTTTTTATTGATAACCATGGTTTGATTAGGATCAGGTGTCACCTGACTTTTGTGGCAAATACAGAGTTTAACCACACTCTGATAGTTTTTGGTGGGAAACACTATGCAGTTTGGACCATCGTGCATGATCTACATCGTCGCTGGCAACATGGGAACCATGAAACAGTCGTTAATGAGCTGTTGCAGCAGTATTCAGTTTTTAGAGCAAGGTCCACGCTGAAAGCCGTCTGCAATCAGTGTTTGACTTGCAGGGTGCTGCGACGTGGTCGACCACTACCACCACTAGTGGCTGCCTTGCCCGAAAGACGGTTAGCGTATTAGTAGTGCCCGCTCACGCACTGTGGGGTAAATTATTTTGGACGTATGTGTGTTAAAATAGAACGCAGCCACAT
The DNA here is from genome assembly GCF_000648655.2 of Copidosoma floridanum. The sequence goes on along the minus strand of NW_019379847.1, from coordinate 117,221 downwards.
CAAAAGGTGGGGAGTCCTTTTCACGTGTTTCACGACACGAGCGGTACATTTGGAAATCGCGTCCAATTTATCCACGAGCTTGATGATAATGGCGTTGCAACGAATGGCATCACGGCGAAGCTGTCTGTCGGTGATTTACAGTGATGATAGTACTAACTTTTAAGGCACGTGCACAGAGCTTCAGACAGAGGTAGCTCGAATAGACAATCAGCGACAAAAGGAGTGTGCGTTAAAAAACGGAATGCGCTGGGTCTTCAACCCACCAGACCCGCTTTATATGGGCAGTGCTTGGGATAGTCTGGTCTGATCGTTGAAAGTTGTGCTTTACGTGACACTTAAATACGAGGTACTTTTCAAAGAGGTTCCGTGCACGGTGCTTGCTGAAGTTGTACACATTGTCAACTTGCGGCCTCTCATACACGTATCGGTACATTCAGGAAACGGAGAAGCGCTTACCCCCAACCATTTCCTCACAGGGACCTTGAGCTTTGCAATCACTTGAGAAGCCTGTATCTTACCTCACAAATTAACGCGTAAAGATTGGGAGCACGCGTGTGCCCTCGCGGAATCATACTGGTAGCGGTGGTTCCGTAAATACGCACATACTTGGCAACCACCGCCAAAATGGCAAAATGGCAAAATGTAACTGATACAGTCGCATGCGGTGACTAAGTCATGATCATGAACGAACAAGTGCCAAGAAATACATGGTGAAAAGGCACTGTGGTTGAGGTACATCCGGTAGTGGATGGCACCGTGCGGGTGGTCAAGGTCAAACGGGATGGAAGCGAGTATGTTCGCGCGACCCATAAGCTTATTGTACTGTTTTGGAAGAACAAAGTACAAACAGATGGGAATGCTTGTACGTTGGAGAGTCTTGCAGACAGAACCGCTGTCCTTATGTAAAGGATAGGAGTACAGTTGACCGACTGGGACTGTGCAGGTGACCATATGAGGTCAGTAATTATATCATGTTGGTGAAGAGCTGATTTGAGGCAGAGCTGTGTCTCCGCTTTCCTTTACACCCAAATTTGTGACCATAAAATCCTGCTCCTTGATAAATTGCAAATGTCGATCAAACTTTCCGGGAAGGTAGACTATGTAATTCACACTATGTCACAGACCTTCAGGTCAAAGGTGCCTTGCCCCGGAGAATACATTGGCGAAGGATGTCGAGGAAACAACGGTCCTAGTAAATAAGTGCTGGCATTCAGCCGTTTTAAAAAGTCACAAAAATGAACCTGTATTAAATACAAATTTAAAACTTGTTTTTCATGTAATCCCTCATCTATCTGGTAAAGGTAATACGTTGTCAACATTTATACATGCGAGAACATAGATAGGAGAGGAGAACGATTTTTACAATATGTTTTTTTAAGCTCACAAGAGATCAAGGGACGTTTTCTGAACAGCATTGTTTATCTGACAGTACTTTAGCTGTGACAGAGGCCCAGCTTGGCCCTTATGATAGAACGTTACGATTTCCACCTTGCAGTAGAAGGTATGGAGCTCACCCCTAGCCACTAAGAACTAGGTTGATACTTTTTGCGTTGTATTAGCTGGTTTTATTCACCACTCGATTTCTAATTCATGGCTATAAGATTTCTATTAAAAAAGCTATTTAGAACTATGTACAGTCTGGAGTTGGCGTGTATGACAAAATTTATTTTAATAAATATTTAATGGGATACGTAGTTAAAAACAGCATACACAAGAAATAAGTACTAAGGATGATTCACCACCATTGCCACTGGTAAAAGTAAAGGCCATCGAAAAAGAAAGCAGTTATTTGATTGTGCCAAAGAATGAGCTGTAGAAAACTGTTACTATATTTTTATGAATATTCTTACTATTTTATCAATATACATTCTTGGTATACCTTTATTTTGCTTGATTTTCTTATTACTTTCTTTCTATATTAAAAAAAAACAAAATACATCAGCCCGCTTGATCTTTATTTGATTGTTTTATTGTTTTATTGTTTCTTTGGAAGGCATTAATTACTCTCCACCCTTGGCATGTATAAAAAAGCTTAATTCTTACTCCAATTTGGTGAAGACTGTACTTTAATCATATATGTAGGGGTTATGCATAGTGGTCGGTAAATTAGCACTACGCGTAAAAAGCTTCTTTGATACTCTGTTTTAGAGCATTATCCTTCTATAAAGAAGGGTGTTGCTGTTCCTTATATTAAAGAATAGCAAACACCCTAAATTTTTGACAGTATTTTTATCCTTTTCATAGTGAAGAGTGGTGTATTTTATTTATCTTATTCACTGTGAGCAGTTATCTAAAACAGCGCTACCTGCATTTCAAAAAGGAGATGATGTTGGATAACACGATGACATAGCCTTGCATTAGCTGCAAACTTTGTTTATTACTTTCTGTAGGTTTAATACAATTTGGATACTTGAAGTATGGATTTTTGATGTTCAAAATAAGTATTAAATAGAAAACAAGTTTTTACTTTATTGTAAACTAATTAACTGTCTGTAACTGTTAAACAATAATTTTATTTGCCTAAAACAAATACTTGATATTGAAAATTAATACTTTGAGTATCACAAATTCATTAAAGCTATAGAAACAATTAACAAAGTTTGCAACTTATAACAGGCTATGTAATTGTATTATTCAGCATTGCCTACTTCTTGCTGTGCAGGAGGCCCTGTCTCAGTTTACAGCACATAGCGAATACCCTGGCAATATTTTAAGTTTTGAGAGCATTGCGCTATGGATAAAGTTGTGCCAACAGGTTACGGACCCAGCATGTTTCCACTACATTAGGCTTCTGTTGTGACAAATTACCTTGTGCCAGAGATTTTTTGTTTCCTATCTCACTCTCTCTCTCTCTTTTTTCATTCTTAATCTTTTTCTCTCCTCTTTGTTTTGACTGCTTTTTTTAGTTTCTTTTATTATTTTGTAACTATGAGTGAGGCTGGCAAAGGTGTGCCCTCTGACCTTGAGGTCAAGATGTCGGTTGAAGCCAGCGAGCTGGCCTCACCAGAATTAGAGAGAAAGATCGAAGGTGACCAGGAATAGTGAGTGGCACCACCACAAGAAGAGACGATGAAGGCCGGAGAGGAGTCAACAGCAAGAATGTAACGACAGGTCTTTGAAAGACGCAGCATGTTAGGTCAACAGTAAGTCGTTTTCTTTCGTTGTAACTGCAAATTGAGGGTGACACTTTCTTTTCTTATGACTGAACTGTTTTTCTAACATTTATTTTCTCTTGGTTGAATCTTGCCTGGAGAGACAAGGTCTTTCTATCTCTACAGTACTGTTGTGCATGTGCGTTTGTTGTGTTCACATATGTGTGTGCATGTATGGGCAACTCATGTGCCGTCAGTTCTCTCACTTCATGTGCCCCAGTGCCCTAAACAGCACGTGTCCTGTGGTATCTATGTACGCTAGAAGTGGTTTGACCTGGCTATTGTAAGTGTGCATATTTGTAACGTACATAATGTGTGTAGATAGTCCCGTTGTAAGCACAGACTTATATGTTTCCTTAACTTTTTTCTTGGAAGCGATTAGGGACATTCAAGAAACGATGGCTTCATTTTAGAAGATGAAACGATCGACGCGTATATGTGAATTTGTTGACTTGGTGCGCATATTCATCGAGAAAATCTTGGCAGCAACTTGTCTATAAAAATTAATGACGGATTAGTTGATATATGCGAATAAGAGAGAATTGATTGCAGCCAAATTGAACGGTAATTCTTAATCTCAAGAAATTGATAAAATATCGCGTGTGTTAGCGTGTGTTAAATCTCACGAGTATTAAGAACTCTGGCAGTGCATTATCCCTGTCAGCTGAAAATATTAAAAGCTAAGAATTCTAATACTTGACTTTTTCCTACCAAAGTATTAAAATTAAAAGTGATTTAAAACGACAGAATAAAAAAAAAAAAACTAAATTCTTGACTGATAAAAGGACATACGATGAGATAACTGGTAACAAATGTTTTGATGAATATTACAAGAGAATTTAAAAGGAAAAGTCTGTGAGTCTAGCTGTTTAAGGAAGGCTAAAGATTTTAAAAGAAAAAGGGTTGCTTTTAACTATGACAAGGAAATGACAGACTTGTTGCACAAATACAAGTTAAAAGTAACAACTCAAGACAGACAAATAAATTCTTAACTAAGAAGAGTGCAGCCAAGGAGAAGCGGATGAGCCTGTGGTGCTGACTAGCTTTGCTACAGGAGAGCCAAAGGGCAGAATACTTGAAGACACTGCAGACTTCTACCGACAACTCCAGTTGGATAGCGAGTCTGGATGGGGTAGTGTTGGCCATCTCCACCGTGTCCGAACAACTGACCTTGATCGAAGTAAAAGGTTTTAACTTGGACTTTTAAATAAATAAAAAAGTTAATACTACCTAGGTTTATTATTAGTAGTTGAAAACTTAAGCTTTGTTTCACAATTCATTTTTCACTCTGAGTAAAGCTGACAGCTGCTTCAGTAGTTAAACCGTTGATGAATTCTCACCATACATTGAATATACAAACGGTATGATTAACAACATATAAATATAGAAGTAATTTGGCAAATATAAATAAGTTATTTCTAGCGAATGGTAAATAAACAATGCAAATATAAAAAGCATCGTACTAAATAAGCTCGCAAACCGCATCATCTATTATCAGTGAAAAAGGAAAACTGAGTCAATCATAAGTTATGAATTTGCTATGTCTCTGTGCTTTTACAATATCTGTTATTTCTTATAAATTATATTTTATGCTTTAAAATGCATTACGAAATAATTTTATATTTTTTACATTTTAGAAATCTACCAGTGAGCTACAATGTTAACGCCAACCAGTTGAGCCTTTATTATTACAAGTAGATTTAACATGTTCATTAATACGCAAAAATATGGTGCACGCCTTCTAATTCCATATACATATCGTTACAATATAATTATTCAATTAAATGGACTTACTTCTTTTATATTACGTAAATATAATTTACCAGGTGGATTTTTTTTAGTTCTAGCAAAACTAGACAAAAGTTTTTTAATATGAGTTTTATACTGATTTTTTTTTTTAATTAGACTAACTATTGTAGTTTCACTGTTTTCATTATTTGTTGTAAAGAAGAGTATTCTGAAGGAAGTAGAAAAAGAAAAAGAAGCTTCAGAATACTGATTGCTCGACATTTTTCACTTGTATAATAATCTAAACGTTTCTAGATAGTGAATAGCAATCCTCTTATAAGCTCAATCGACACATTCAGCTCCTGTCTCATGGATAAAGTGTAAACAATGCACGTATGACCGACGGCAGGTGAAAAGCTGTCACCAGTATGCAGCAGACGACCTAACCTGATGCAGGAGCTGGTCCACAGCCGACGTGGCGCAGTTACTACCAGCTGTGCACGTAGTTACAAAAAGTTTTGTATCTCAGCTGTTTCTTGAATAATCGAGTTGAAACTTTGAGGAAAACTTCTTCGAGTCTTAAGGAACATCTTTGTCGCTGGAAGTTTTGTCAAGCTGAAACTTTCCCGCATACTTTTTTTCGTTAAAGTTTACAAGTTTGGAAATTATTGCACTACCACGTTGTCATTAAATATTTATAATTCATGACAAGTAAAACGAATTCTATTCAGCTTATCAGCAATGCTAAGATATTTTCCGATTCCATACTAAGTTTCAAACGATTTCGATAATAATTGGCTGAGAAACAGCGATATATGTTTTTAAAATCCATTAGATTTGAGTTTTCAGAAAGTACGGTATTTATTTTTTTTCTCGCAAAGTATTAACCGGAAAAAAAATTTATTTAAACAAAAAAGATGCGGCTTTTTACTGTCTATAAGCAAGTATTTTTTTAAAAGCGATTTAAGGACTTTTGAAAATCGGCTCCTCGGTCGCGAACTTAAATTCCGTTTCGAGCGTCGGGCGAGTTATTCGATCCAGGTCCTCAATTAATGCAAATCAAAAAAAATCAATGTAATTTCTCATTTAATGAAATAAAGCAAAAATTGTTTAATCTTCGGTGTTTACCTATTAAAGCAACAGCGCGAGGTTTCGTTGATAAATTGAAAGAGCTATTTAAAAGCTACAAAAATGTGCAAGGGAAAAAATCTCTATCTGAGAAAGAAGTACATGATGCATTTTATAATACAGTCGTGAATAAAGTATTACAGATAAATACCCTTGACACCATGATTAAAGTTATACAAGGAGAAAGAGCGACATATAATCGCTCAAAATCCTACCTTCTTAAGACTGAATCCAAATAACAGCGTTCCTGGATCATCAGAGGGACCGCTTCTACAACGGCTCTGCGAGTGAATCAGAACCACTGGTGTGTGATGGTATCCGATATTTTACGTAAAATTACACTGGTCATCACTTCTTTAACTGCCTGGCAGAGGAAGGCTACCGAAAGTGATATATCTGCGGAAGACTTCAGCACACCATCATGAAGCACAAAAGGCACTGCAAAAATTTCTCATTGGGCGAGAAAAAAAATACAAATATACATTTTAAAAGACGGGAAAATAAGTATGGTTATAGATCAAGATACTTTATAAATAAACAGAAAAAGAGAGCATGACAGTAAACAAAACGATGTAAATAAATAACAAAAGAATGACAGTGACAAAAATAACAAAAATGAAAATAAGGTTAAACTTAAACGACAAGAAAAACGAAGCTACTGAATCGGATAAAGAAGGTAAGACTGTTTTTCTCTAAGGCCTATCTCTTCACTGTTTTCAAGTTCTATAGATAATTTTAAGACTGATAATTACAACCTAATCGAATGCATTTAATCGTTTTGAGACACGCCAAATTCAGTGTGCTAACAGCAACCCTTTGGCAGGCTTGAAAATGGAGGGAAAAGGTACGACCGAGGTAGAAATGATAACAATAACCTGACATTAAATAACGCAATTTGCTTTAAATCCCTTTCAGAAAATTTACTTCATTTAGAAAAATTTGCAGACTTAGGCCTGGCCATTTACATTGACTATAAAAAAATCGACGTATTCGATCTGACTTAAAACAGCTTATTTATCACAGCAGTCCTATTGGCTTGTAAATTTAAACGTCTTGAACTTAATAATAAGGTTCACAGGAAATTAGCGTACTTGATGACGAATGGCTCCGATGAACATAATATACGAATTAAAGCGACAACAAAAGACGGCCAACAGAATAGCAACACTGGTGAAAATAAGTAGCAAGAGGAAGTTACTGCTAATTTAAATGTGTCAAACCCCATAGACTCTTGCTCCAAAATTCCAGTTAATGACGGTAAGCTACTGAATCCTTACAAAAGAAGTGTAAAAAAGGCATCTACAAATAGTACTAGAACTCTGGAGACCACAGATGCTATCAACAATGCTATTTTATGGTTCGTTGGATTAGAACATGCTTCTCTTGCTTTTTTTAAGGCGTGTCCGATGAAATTTTCTATAACAAAAATATGAAGAATAATACTTTGATGACAGTGAATCTAATTGTGACTGTTTAAAGGCAAAATTTAACAAACTCTTGGCTAAAATAATAAGAGTAAGAGCTCCTGCTACCCTTCAAATTATTTATTTAGATACTACCCTGAGCCCAATAAGTCAGATTTTGCATCCTAAGCCCTACAGGTACGTGTTTGTATTTGTAGATGACTACTACAGAATAGCCATCGTATATCCAACGAAAGCTAAAAGTGGTACAAGAACTTGCTTAGAAAATTTTGTTTGAAGCTCCAGAAATATTTCAGGCTATGATGCCAGGGTTTGCTACCTTAGGTCTGACTAAGGCACAAAGTTCACTGCTGACGCATGCCCGCAAAGTGTTAAATGGTATAGAGACTTAACTCCATCTAGCAAGCCCAGAGACACCAGAGCACAATTGGACAACTTAACAGTTTCAACTAACGAGTGTAGAGAAAACGAGAATAATCGAGTTTTATTTTGGTCCTCCAGAGAGTATGTGAAACTTGGCTCTCCGTGCAGCAGCTTATGCCAACAATCAAACACCTTAGAGCTCAAATGAAATGAAAATCCCGTTGGTAAAGTTTGCATATCATAAAAACCTTAATATTAAGCAAATGAAACGCTTTGAATGCTTTGGCAACATTAAAATATACAGGAATACGGGTCCAAAATTTAGTTTGTTAGCTTAACGATTCGTTCTGGTGAGATGGGTTGTTATAGAGTTTTTATGTAATTGAATCCAAAGACAATTTTATAAAAGCAAAGATGCGAGATGTAACGAACGACTGGTATACAGAGATAGATATCTGAACGATACATAAAATAAGGAATAAGTCACAGAAATCATCAATAATGACAGCTGGCTCCTGAAATTTGACTAACAGGTAAAAGAAAGCTTAGAAGCGAAGAAAGAGACCTCGAAACAAAAGAGGATCACCATCTTAAATACTTAATATGGGAAAGACATAAGAAGTTTTGCTAGCAGAATGACAGAAGTTGATACATAACATAGGATTCACAGGACTGCAGGTGTCATAAATAAACATATCACCTTTGGACAAGAAAATTTAGATGAAGACGACTGCTCCGTAAAACAATAAATGGATTAATTGTATTATGCATTTTTGGATAAAATCTGTAAAAATCTAACTAGCTGCTCAGAAGCTTTAAAGAGCAAACATACTAAAGAATGGCAGAAAGCTGTAAAGAAAGAAATGAGATTAATGATCGACAAAAATGTGTGAAAAATTGTCAACAGCCCAAGGGCTGTTAAAAAAAGTAGAAAACCAAATGTAATTGATTCTTGATGGATTCTCAAAAAGTAAAAAGATATTACTGGAAAGACTAAATACAAAGCCAGGTTTGAAATCCATGTATTTAAAGAGGGAAATCAAAATGATCTGTTAAACACCTATGTTCTTGTCTTTTGATTTATTGTTGTTTGAGTCCTAAGGGGAGTAATGAAAAAATGTAGTTTGAAAATATGACAATTTAATATGAAAACTGCGTTTCCGAATGGTACAATAAAGGACAAACAATTGCGAAGGCATTAAAATCATACAAATCAAAAAATGTGGTGACGCGGACACGCCGTGCAAACATGTTTTTGCATCGAAGGTATGGGAGAGAATTATTGAGTAAAGGGTGCTTTGGCCATGTCATTAGTAAACTTTCCAACGCACTATTTGGTACCCCGAATCAGCAAGGATCTGGGTGTTTTTATTCAGGCGCATGATAGCGTGACCTTATTATCTCTTATAGCACAGGATAGTTGGGAGTTGCTAGTGAGTCGCGAAGCTCGTAGCATGCAAAAATTAGGTGTTTTAAGTTTATTGACGTGGTTAGGATGGGCAGTAAATGGACACGTACAGCCAAGTCTGCAGAAAAATAGCAACTGCTTGCACAAGCGAGCAATAAAAACGGGTGCACATATATTTAATGTGACCTGCGTAGGACAAACCAACAGGCTTGAACTTTCAGTTCGTGAATATTTTAAAATCGTAAGCATGAGAGTGTGTGAAGTTAAGTGCGTCGATCTTGTGCAAGCGGGTGCATTGGAGATACTGTGGAAGACTAGTCAGCCGCAGAGGTAGGTTGGGAATGAGGTCTACTTTGGCGAAGTAACACTGCTCCAGTCCCTGATAGTCGTTCTATGGCCTATGGTATAATATATATCGCGTATGGTATGTTCTCCATTTTGCCGTGGTAAGTGCGTCATAGCCCAGTAGAATTTGGCTAGATTTTCATGCCTCGGATTTCACAAAAGGGGTAAGCCTTAATAACTAATTGGATACGGGATTGGACGGTCATACAATTTCGAGCAACTATGACCGACTGCAACAGGCACAGTGTCTTATGGTGGACCTTAACTCAGGCACATTTCATCGAAACGTGAAGATTATGTTAAAGAATTTGCTGAATATGGGCTTATTGAAATTAAATGAATGGACTCTAAAGATCAGATTGCTAACATTTTTACGAAAGCTTTACAAATTGGATGACATGTAAAAGTAACTGCAAAATGACTGAATGACTGCTAACGTCATACACCAGTAGATGAAGCCACATTATTTAAATAACATCCTGATTGCTTACATTTTTTTTACGTAAAAATTATCAATCAGCATTAGAAGAATACCAGAAGAAGGTTGATCCTTATTTATATATATTTACGCACACACACACACACACACACACACGTTTACGATTGAGTTTACACAGAGCCCCACTTGCATACGTATATACGTATATGTAATGCGTTAGTGCGTGCCTGATGCTGCGCATTGGTCGAGTTAGTTCAACACGAGCTGTAAGCCAGTCACACGACAGTTTTTATATGACTGTAAGCTTTTTTCTAAAACGGCAACGCAGTGCTCAGTAAAATAAACGATCATTTACATTTTTGATACAGTGTACAGTAGTATACTTAGTTTATTCTACACCCTAGCAATATCCCGAGTCCTAAGAGTCTTGCTAAGTGGGTTCAATAGTGCCAATAGTATAAATTAACTATATTGTTCACAATGTTCTGTTGTAATGTAATGTTATGCAATAATAAATATAAAAAACCGAACATTAAAAAAATACCAATAGTTTTTTCTTCTGGTCAGAAAAACCTTATAATGAATAAAAAATTTCATTTGAAAACATAATATTGAAGATTATTCTCATAAAGTCTCTTTATGATAAAAATTTTTTTTGCCACAGAATTTTTCTGTGTACGGAGTTAGTTCGCTAAATTCGTCAAGTATGCAATTAAATCCACTCTTAAAAAAGTTTTATAGTGATCAATTGGTTTTGGTTTTTCTTTCATGATTTTTTCGATCTTGGACAAGTAATGTTTAAAAAACATGTCTTAACCTTACAATTTTTATTACTTAATGGTAGTACATAAGCTTTGCCAATTCCATCCCAGGTGGGCTCAAGTCACAAGGCGATTTTGGCAGATTCCCTCTCCATGGCAAGCAGCCCCTTTCTTCGGGTGGAGTAGTCTCTGCTGTAGCCGATCAACGAGCAGGAGCTGTGGCTTCCTTACACTCTTTGTGCATGCGCTACTTAAGGTTGTGTGCGCTATCTGCAGCGCTGTTTGAGTTTATGAGCAATGTGCATTACCGCATGTAGCAGCGCGTGCGCCAGCTTGTGATGTGCAATGCAGCTTGACTTTAAGCACGATGCACTGTGCGTGAGTCATCTGCAGCGCTGATTTGCGCACGCTGTTTGCACGTTGCATGATAATGCAGTATGTGGAGTGGTAGGAAAGTATTTGTTAAACATTTTTTGGTTTTTTTTTTTAAAAAGTACATATCAAATGAGAAATTTACATGATTTATGAAACGATTTAGTTTAACATCTTGTTTTCTACTACGATACAATGCATTCTTACAGCTCTGTACTATAATTATCGTCGTCATCATTGGGAGTTCGAACGGTGAATAGTCCGTCATATCAGTGACCTTAAAGCCAAATCATCTAAGCTTAATTTTTTTTAAATCTCTAACAACATGTATCTTTGTAGCATTTTCGGGATCTCCCGTAAAATATTTCCTATCTCCATATACTTAATTTTTTTCGAGTCCCAGGTTAGTTGGTGATAGTAAAGTTGAAGGTATAAATTATCATGTTTATTTCTTCATATTAATTTGTGCTAGGTAAAGAGTGCTTTAAAAAGAAATGTTTGGGCTTCTGCATCGTTAGTATTAAGCGGCAGGATAGCCAATTCTTTGAGTATATAATCATTACCTGGTTTCTTGAATTCGTGCATGTCAACAAAATACTTCATCTTTCGAAATTATAATATTTTATTTTATTGTTATTTTATTTTTCCGTAACATTAATTTTTAGGACAAGATCCTTTGTTAATTGAAAATTTATCAACGAAGTTTTTCGGCACAGATTTTTTATTTCTATCATCATCATCCTTAGTTAAGGTTTTTTGATATTTAAGATTAGTCGTAAAATTACTCGTACACGGTTTATATAAAATATTAACAAAAGTAAAGCTTCTTAAACATATTAGTTTTTAAACAATTTTACAGTCTTTATCTTTCGATTTTTTTGCAGATTTTGTTTTATCAACCTTTACGTTTTTCTCCTCGTTTCTCCTCATAAATTTTTTCTTTTCTCCTTGTCGTCGTTTGCTCTCTGCTTTTTCTTTACTCCAGCTGTTGCTCCAACCTTTATCCATTGCGGTTAAAAATAAACTGATGCTAGCAAAATCCTGTATCAATTTTATATTTTTCCACACAAGTTTCTTGATATCGCCACTCATTGTATTATATTGAACTACAGAGTCATGCAAAATGAAGCAATTATACCTGACGTATTGGCAGAAAAATTTGTATGCGACGCAAATTCCCACCGCACATCGACTGGAGCTTTTTTCAATGACTTGTTTTGTTTGGAACAATCGAGACCAATTAAAGGGTTTCGATTAAGAAAATGCTGTTTGCTAAGTGAAGGTGTACAATCTTTGCCATAGTATGAATTTTAAAAATTAGCATACAAATGATGTAGCAATGCATACTGTTTCAGCGTTATATTCAGATTTAGATCACTATAAGGATAATATTACGAATTTAAGTAGAGTCTCACATTTCTTATGTTGAATTAATCAAACATACTAGTGCTCACATTTTTCTGATTTTTACAGTTAGTTTAAAAGGCTAAAATATTGTAACGTGGCTTTTCCAACTAATTTGATGTTTTAATTGTCAAATAATGTTTGGATGTGCTAGGTAACAGGGGATATTTATATGATTCCTAAGTTCGAAAACTCATAGGTATGAACTTGTCTTTTTACACATAATTTAATAAACGAATCTTATGAGAATCTGACATTACTACATAGGGCATAAGCCACTACAGCTTCAATATTACTATTCTTAAGTCTTCCCAAGTTGCAACGGCCGTGGAATCAGCACCATTAGCATTAACTGGAGTTTGCAACATGGACCTTACATCGCTTCTTGCTTTTATAAGGATAAGATAATGTTTTTCATTAACAACTATCTTACGATAGTCTTCAGCAAAACTGAAAACCATATTCAGAGGAAACATAACATCAAAGTAGCCGTTATTATTAGTAAGATCATCATTTTTTTTCTAGCACCAAGTCAATAAGCATTTATCATAGATTTCTGATCAGGACAAAGTAATAACCAATTTTTTGTTAGGGTTGTTAATCTAACATTTTTGCACTTGTTGACCTCTATAGCACTTATCTCATATCTTATTTCTTTAAATAAGTGGCATATTGCGTTGTTTGTCACAGCAGTATTTGTTTTACTGCTGCATTTTCATCTGCTTTGACCAATCTTCTATAAACATGTAAAGAACTTCTGGATGGTAAAAGACACAAATCTTGATGTTGAATTAAAATACGAATTTCATCGCTGTTACCATACGTTGAAGATGCCTACGGCTGATGAGCATAAATCTCATAGTGCGCAATAGATTTATCAAATACGAGTGGAGACTGAATACTAAGAATCTCGTCCAATTTTTTACAACAAAAAAGGATCCAACTTATTTTCCACCAGGGTTTTTTATTTTTCAACCAAGACTTTCTATAAACCGTATGTTTTGATGAGTTAGTTTTCGACGTGTTGGCTGTCTTCTTAGATGTCTCAATGCTTTTATGGACTGTTTTTTCTGACGTCTCAACGGTTTGAGAGCTCGTCGTTGACTGAGTGCTGGAGTGCATATTGAGCTACCTATATGATTTGTTTGATTATAAATGATACCCATTATGAAGAGGGTTTTATATGCAATCTTAAGACTTCACCACGAAAATAAACTAAATTACCATCCTGATCAACCATACGTAGTTATATATGGTCAATAATACATCCAATAACCGGTAAATAAGTTATTTGTGAAGGAATTTCAATAGTTTCATATCCTGGTGGTACAGCCAGAAAAAATTCATGAATCGTGTGCACTTTATTTTTATTTATGTAAGCTCCTCTCATAATGTTATATTTAACTCTTTATGCGTTTATCTTTGAAATAGCTACAGATAAGTCTGAAATATGAGTGGTGTTATTGTTTAGAACTCGCTGAGTAAAACCTTATAGATGACCTACACAATCCTCAGGTCTAAAGTCAATGGTATGGCTGCACTTGATAACACTTCGAAGCGTTTTATAGTTTGGCGTAATATCAAGAGTTATGTTACAAGAATGTAATACTTTAATTAAAAATGACTAAATATCTTTGATCTTATAACTACCGGTTAATAATATAATAACTAGATTGTTGGCGTAAAATTAATTACAATTTTTATCAATATTTGAAATTGAGTTGAATGACTAAAGTTGTACTAAGCCAAGAACGTATCTGTGTTTTGGCAATAATTCAATAGGTGAAAAATACTGTGCTTCTAAAACACGAAAAGTACCTAACAGGTTCGATGATAACATTACTTTTATGGCTGCCAAAGTCTAAATAAATGACTCCTCCCAATAGAAAAAAGTTATATTTGTTGTGAGAAAGAATTGAGGTACAAATGACCACAGATATTAAGTTAAATTTTTGATAACGTTTATGATTATATTTCACCTTATTAACTCTTAGATATAACATTAAGTCAATAGGTGGCTAAAGATCTCAAATACTGTCAAAATTTATAACATTATTACCACGTTTTTAATAAGCCACCTAGTAAGTTCTAGATCCATTCTGATCATCAAGATTTACTATAGCTGTTTCAGAAAACGGCGGGTCATCAGCAGTTAAGTTGTTTTTCATAAATACTCCACGAAAACGATGGATTTTTGAGATTTGGGAATGATTTCTCTAATTTATGTTGAATAGAGCTTGATTAGGTAATTTTACTGCTTTGAATTTCCTTTTTATTTATTAAAATATTAACAAAAGTAAAGCTTCTTAAACATATTAGTTTTTAAACAATTTTACAGTCTTTATCTTTCGATTTTTTTGCAGATTTTGTTTTATCAACCTTTACGTTTTTCTCCTCGTTTCTCCTCATAAATTTTTTCTTTTCTCCTTGTCGTCGTTTGCTCTCTGCTTTTTCTTTACTCCAGCTGTTGCTCCAACCTTTATCCATTGCGGTTAAAAATAAACTGATGCTAGCAAAATCCTGTATCAATTTTATATTTTTCCACACAAGTTTCTTGATATCGCCACTCATTGTATTATATTGAACTACAGAGTCATGCAAAATGAAGCAATTATACCTGACGTATTGGCAGAAAAATTTGTATGCGACGCAAATTCCCACCGCACATCGACTGGAGCTTTTTTCAATGACTTGTTTTGTTTGGAACAATCGAGACCAATTAAAGGGTTTCGATTAAGAAAATGCTGTTTGCTAAGTGAAGGTGTACAATCTTTGCCATAGTATGAATTTTAAAAATTAGCATACAAATGATGTAGCAATGCATACTGTTTCAGCGTTATATTCAGATTTAGATCACTATAAGGATAATATTACGAATTTAAGTAGAGTCTCACATTTCTTATGTTGAATTAATCAAACATACTAGTGCTCACATTTTTCTGATTTTTACAGTTAGTTTAAAAGGCTAAAATATTGTAACGTGGCTTTTCCAACTAATTTGATGTTTTAATTGTCAAATAATGTTTGGATGTGCTAGGTAACAGGGGATATTTATATGATTCCTAAGTTCGAAAACTCATAGGTATGAACTTGTCTTTTTACACATAATTTAATAAACGAATCTTATGAGAATCTGACATTACTACATAGGGCATAAGCCACTACAGCTTCAATATTACTATTCTTAAGTCTTCCCAAGTTGCAACGGCCGTGGAATCAGCACCATTAGCATTAACTGGAGTTTGCAACATGGACCTTACATCGCTTCTTGCTTTTATAAGGATAAGATAATGTTTTTCATTAACAACTATCTTACGATAGTCTTCAGCAAAACTGAAAACCATATTCAGAGGAAACATAACATCAAAGTAGCCGTTATTATTAGTAAGATCATCATTTTTTTTCTAGCACCAAGTCAATAAGCATTTATCATAGATTTCTGATCAGGACAAAGTAATAACCAATTTTTTGTTAGGGTTGTTAATCTAACATTTTTGCACTTGTTGACCTCTATAGCACTTATCTCATATCTTATTTCTTTAAATAAGTGGCATATTGCGTTGTTTGTCACAGCAGTATTTGTTTTACTGCTGCATTTTCATCTGCTTTGACCAATCTTCTATAAACATGTAAAGAACTTCTGGATGGTAAAAGACACAAATCTTGATGTTGAATTAAAATACGAATTTCATCGCTGTTACCATACGTTGAAGATGCCTACGGCTGATGAGCATAAATCTCATAGTGCGCAATAGATTTATCAAATACGAGTGGAGACTGAATACTAAGAATCTCGTCCAATTTTTTACAACAAAAAAGGATCCAACTTATTTTCCACCAGGGTTTTTTATTTTTCAACCAAGACTTTCTATAAACCGTATGTTTTGATGAGTTAGTTTTCGACGTGTTGGCTGTCTTCTTAGATGTCTCAATGCTTTTATGGACTGTTTTTTCTGACGTCTCAACGGTTTGAGAGCTCGTCGTTGACTGAGTGCTGGAGTGCATATTGAGCTACCTATATGATTTGTTTAATTATAAATGATACCCATTATGAAGAGGGTTTTATATGCAATCTTAAGACTTCACCACGAAAATAAACTAAATTACCATCCTGATCAACCATACGTAGTTATATATGGTCAATAATACATCCAATAACCGGTAAATAAGTTATTTGTGAAGGAATTTCAATAGTTTCATATCCTGGTGGTACAGCCAGAAAAAATTCATGAATCGTGTGCACTTTATTTTTATTTATGTAAGCTCCTCTCATAATGTTATATTTAACTCTTTATGCGTTTATCTTTGAAATAGCTACAGATAAGTCTGAAATATGAGTGGTGTTATTGTTTAGAACTCGCTGAGTAAAACCTTATAGATGACCTACACAATCCTCAGGTCTAAAGTCAATGGTATGGCTGCACTTGATAACACTTCGAAGCGTTTTATAGTTTGGCGTAATATCAAGAGTTATGTTACAAGAATGTAATACTTTAATTAAAAATGACTAAATATCTTTGATCTTATAACTACCGGTTAATAATATAATAACTAGATTGTTGGCGTAAAATTAATTACAATTTTTATCAATATTTGAAATTGAGTTGAATGACTAAAGTTGTACTAAGCCAAGAACGTATCTGTGTTTTGGCAATAATTCAATAGGTGAAAAATACTGTGCTTCTAAAACACGAAAAGTACCTAACAGGTTCGATGATAACATTACTTTTATGGCTGCCAAAGTCTAAATAAATGACTCCTCCCAATAGAAAAAAGTTATATTTGTTGTGAGAAAGAATTGAGGTACAAATGACCACAGATATTAAGTTAAATTTTTGATAACGTTTATGATTATATTTCACCTTATTAACTCTTAGATATAACATTAAGTCAATAGGTGGCTAAAGATCTCAAATACTGTCAAAATTTATAACATTATTACCACGTTTTTAATAAGCCACCTAGTAAGTTCTAGATCCATTCTGATCATCAAGATTTACTATAGCTGTTTCAGAAAACGGCGGGTCATCAGCAGTTAAGTTGTTTTTCATAAATACTCCACGAAAACGATGGATTTTTGAGATTTGGGAATGATTTCTCTAATTTATGTTGAATAGAGCTTGATTAGGTAATTTTACTGCTTTGAATTTCCTTTTTATTTATTTATTTTTTTTCTTTTAATCCTTTTGCATTGTAAGGCTTTAAATGAACTTCTAATCCAGTTTCATAAGATCTGAGATAAAAACCTTCTCTGTCTTGTCTTCAACTCTGGGCTAACTGCTTTTTGGATGACTTAGTAGCATTAATACTTCTTATTATTCCTGCTATTTCATTGGCTACAGCACCTGTTGCACTATAATCAGCAAAGAAGGGTATCAGAGGTAGAGCTTCACCAATTTTAGTAGAAAGGCGTAAGATGTAGGGAATTCTACCATGATTTTTACCACCAGATTTCTTAACTGCAGTACGAGCACCTTTTAAATCACTACTAATGACATCTCGAGCTTTTTTGTTATTGGTATTCATGTCTTGTGAGGCAGCTTCAATAATTGCACTTAACACACTACCGTGTTTCTTTAAGCAACTCCTTTTTCTATTTTTTTTATTAATACCTTGTTTCTTCTTATTCTTCTTCTTCTTTAGCCCCATACTCAATTTACTTTTAAGCTTTATAGCACCAGTCACAAAGGTAGCTGCTGCTTTTTTACCAATACTCAAATCTGAAGCCTGAACTCTTCGCCAAGCCTTATCAGCTTAAATCTTATCTGCTACGTGTCTGGCTTTTAAATCTGGTCGATTTTTTGAGTATGCTATATTATGCTCTGTACACGGGGCGTCCAGTGGATTAACTTCTGGATCTCCTCTAGGAAGACGATTAGCAAGCTTAGTACTAGGACCAAAATACGGATATTCAGGAAAATGAAGCTTTACTGGCAAAGAATTTATGATTTTATTTACAAAACCTTGTCATTTCTCGTGATGCATGATAATGATGATGTATGATGATAAGGTTGGATTATGACTCAGCGTTCAAGAAAAAAAGTAGTTTATGTATAGTAGACAAATTTGTTACAATACAGAGTTAAAAATCTAAAAGCGTTATACTATTTAATTAAATAATTAGTTGTCACTTATTCTCCGTACCAAGTCAACACAGAGTTTAAAGAACAATCCATAAAATTACAAGTTTCAAATTTTGCCGCTATTATCAAACAAGAAAAGCGTTCGAATCGACATGGTGAACTACCATAGAGGTATAAGAATAGAGCACGCAAACGGTATGTCAGCCTGTAAGTGGCAGCGAGATCAGCGTAGAGAGAGATACCTGCACAAAAAAGGAATCGTGTCCTTGTCTAGCCAAGCGCTGTGATTGGTCAACTCTCTCTCCTGCCTTCTGATCACAGAGAGAGATAGAACTCCCCTTATGCAGTCTTCATTCTCTTTTCTGATCACGCACAAATCGCCCACTTGCGTGCTGTATTCTTATACCTCTTTGTGAACTATTCCCTAATAGTATTCGCACTGTATGTTGCGGTCCATCTAATTGTGGTAGAACTAATAGCTTATTGGCTTTAATCGTGCTTTCCCATAGAGTTAAGTGTAAAAATGTGTATGTGTATTCTCAATCACCGCATTAACCAAAAAACAAGTTTTTAAAAGATTTTTTGGAGCCTATAGAGGGTGGAAAATACTTACTTTTCAGTGAACATAAGACTGTAGTTTTGCTAGATGATGCTTCACCATATTCTATAATGATTTTTGATGATATAGTTTGTAAAAAACAAGACGATGTAAATGCCTTTTTTTATATAGGTAGACACAAAAATGTTGACAGCTTCTATCTTTGTCAGATATATGCTTAAGTATCGAAGCATGTTGTTAGAGATAACGCTAATTTTTTAGTTTTATTCCGTGAAGATGAAGTTAACTAAAGGCATGTCTACAACGATCATGTAAACTTAGACATGCCTTGCATTCAATTAAAAAATTGATGCTTTCATTGCTGGAATAATGACAACCATGGATTTGTTAATATTATTAGAGATAAACAAATAAATAATGGTCACTACAGAAAAGGCTTGGATAGTTTCACTGTACATTTAGGACACACCTAGTGCAATCATTACAGTCAATCGTAGACATTGAAGCATCATCGTCATTGTCGTAAGCATCATTATCATAATGTATGAACTAGACTCTATATCATTATCATAATGTAGAAGCAGACGTTCTACGTCAGTTAGTAAAGGCACATGAAGCTGTTAGAAAAACGTACAGACTATTAAAGTTTGGGAAAAATAAGGCTGAAGAAGTGCTTAGTGAATCTTTTAAACCAATTACAGACCCTCTAATGGAAATTGTCGCTGAAACAAAAAACAAAAAAATTATAGTATTAATTCTGTCACCCACAATTATTTTCACAACAAAAATAATGAAGAAAAAAATTAAGTTGGTAAAGGAAAGCTTAAAAAAAACATAGAAAAGTTTAGTGAAAGTGATATAGCATTCGAATCTGCCATTAGTGAAAGTGATGATAATACTGATGTAAATGATACTATTATGAATCAATCAGTTGATTCAGTGCAAATTGGTAAGAATTCATCAAAAAATTTTTATTTACAAATACTTGATGGAAATCAGAATGATTTATTAGATTTGAAGTATCGAGTACAAACAGAAAATGCGAAGTACAAGCTTGGTGATTCGTGAACAGACTTCAAAAACAATCGTATCAAAATGAATGGTTTGCATTTTCCAATGACTGCTAGAATAATGGAGCTACATATCGAAAAACATCCTCATAAATCTCTGTTAACACGAAAGGATTTTCGAATAAACTACATTATATTACAAACTTCAAATGTTCATAGAAAAGGGTTAAAAAAAATGGAGGTACATTATCACATAAAAGTATTAAGTTCAATAAAATTATCGCTCAAATGTTTGATAACATGGTTGACAAAAAAAAAGGCTCGTTGCTACTTCATTATAAAACTGTTTAAATAACGCAACAAGTAAATTATATACATTGGGATGATCCTAATGAGTTAGTAGATCGTTTAAGATTATTAACAGCTGAAAAGTCAACAGAAAATACGAGTCTTGACAAAGAAATTGTATCTATTATCAAAGAGCTTCGTGAAGCAGGACATATAAATATATATATATATATATATACATATTGATGTGCACAATTTTCGCATTTAAATCAAAGTAAGTGTCGATATATTTGGTCGAAAACTAAGTAAAACTGGAGGTGGTAGCAAAGGTCCTCCTGGTATTGGATATAAACTCACAACAGATGGGCAGTATGACTTGAATAACAAAAGGCTGTACAATGTTGGAACACCGAAACAGCCTCGAGATATAGTATATTATGCTTACTTGATTGGAGTAATTAAAAAGCATGAAAAAGAAATAGATAGCTTTCGAATTTTTATATTCAACTTAGAAGAAAGTTTCTGTTTATTCAAGCTGACTCAGAAAACTTAAACCCAGTCAATTTATACATAGAGGAAAATGTTGCAATACTGTATAAGGCAGCAAGGCGTAATTATCCTTGCCGAAAATTCAACAAACGTGGCTTAGACGAGACTTGGCAAGTGGACCTCGTAGAGATGCAGCCTTACGCTTTTGAAAACAAAGAATATCGGTATATGCTCACTGTAATAAAAAATTTTTTCATGGGCTGCACCCATAAAAAAAAAAAAAACTAGTGAAGAAGTAACTGTAGCAATGCATTTGATATTGAAAAAATGATGGGTGCCCGTAAACATGCAAACTGATTGTGGCAAAAAATTCGATAATGCAAACTTCCAAAATCTCATGCAAAAGTATAAAATAAATTCATACTCAACTTGCAGCAGTCTTGAAGCTGTGTTTTACAAGTGATTTAATCGTACTTTTAAAAATTTAATGTTGAAAAAACTCAGTCTGCAAGGCAATAAGCGGTTAAATTTAATACAAATGTTAGTTAAATTATACAACAATAGGGAACATCGAACAACTGGTTTGAAACTGAAAGATGTTACAGCTGAAAATGAAGTTCAAGACTTGAAAAAATATTTAAAATAATGTTTAAATAGCAGTGAGCCAAAATTTCAAATTGGTGATAAAGTACGCGTCAGCAAGCCAAAACAAGCATTCAAAAAAGGTTATACACTGAATTGGTCGACAGAAATATGTACAATCACGCGAGTAGCAGCAACCAATTCAACGACGTATTATCTGAAAGATTATCAAGACCAACCTACTTCTAAAGGTTTCTATGAGCAAAAACTACAGAAAACAAAACATGCTGATGTATACATACCTCATAGAGAAGATCCTTTAAGGGCGTGGCAATCGACTTTTTAATGAATGGTTGGATTTTGACAGTACTCACAATAGTTGGACGAATAAATAACTAAGATATTTAAATTACGGAAAGTTAAGAAATCATACAATTGTTATATGTATCGAATAATTATTTAAATGTTACACGGAAAAGATATTATCAATAAATACTTAAATTTTATAGAAAATTTTAATTTTTTTTCTTCTTTTTTTTCTACATCACACATAAAAAAATATGATGTGTTTTAAGTTGTATACTTTAAATGATTTAAATTTGTTAACAGCATCTAATAATTTATTACAGAATTCTTTGTTTTTAAAAAGAGCTGCACTTATTCTAGTTTGCAGAAAAATTTTAAAGTCATCGTTAAGTTTTGCAACCCTCTTGAGTCTCAATTTAGTATGAACTTTTCTCAGTTCTGACACCATGTAGCTTTGGTCGGAAATCAATTTGAAAAGTTTTTTTGTTGGCAGAAGATCACTGTCAGTGATATTGTTGAGTGTTGCAAGATTCATCTTTAACGAAACGAAATAACATTAAAGTTAACATAAATTATTAATACATTATTGATGCTGTAAAAATATGCACAAATACTTACTATAAAAAATATGTTACCTTAATTCTATTTACATTTTTTACGAGATAATTCACTTAAAGGTGATGTCAGCTTCAGTTAATTAAGTTCAACCTTACGTGGACCTCTGCTAGAGTATAGAATGAGCTTGCCTAGTCGAGACAACTTCTGATATAGTACCGACTCCTCCATTGTAGGTTCATCTGCTAGCGTTCTGTCTATTTTTGAGGGATCCACCTAATTGGCTACCCCTTCTATCAATCTTTTTCTCTTATTGGATGATTCATTTTCCACTATGCTATAATGACCCCATGGTATAGTATCAGTACAACCAGGTTGCAAAAATCTTTTGTCGTCGTGTGCAGTACAAGCAACTCTCTTTTCTTTTTCAGTGAATAGTTCATGATGACGCGATTTAATAATTCTTTGCTCCTGAGCGATGCTAGAACTTTCAGTCAGATACTTGATGTAATCTTCAAAGGTTATTGTAAATCCTACAAAAAAGCTTTTTTCACCTCTAGCTTTTTTTGATGGTTTTTGATTTTTAATCTTCATGCTTTACATTTTACTTCGTAATGCTACGAATCCCAACATAATATTACCATTGCATTTATCTTTAATAAAACCAACGATTTGTTTCTTTTTACAAGGCATATTCAAATCATTTTTGATAGGACAGTCCCACGTGTCAAATTCTCTGATATTCTCACGCATCATATTATGGATATTTTTATTCGTTATTTTAGATATAAGACTATCAGTATCGGTATTCAACAGTTTTCACTGATTTCTAATTTGATTTCTCATAAAATCATAATGAAATTAATAGACAAGTGTTGGGGTCAGGTCCAAGACACTTAATACTGTATATATATATATATATATATATATATATATATATATATATATATATATATATATATATATATTGATTTTCTAATTATCATATCAACGCGCATTAATTGTATAGCAACAAGCTGCTGGTCAAATATATCACAACTATGAAATTTAGGACGTGCAATATATGTTTCTGACCGAAATCTTTTTCACCATTTGTTAATAAGCTTAACGTCTAGTTGCTTGCGCTTATTTTCCATTTTTTTTCCATGTACTGCATTATAAAGTAATTTTTACAACATCTTCTCAAAGTCGTTTTTTGCATTTTGATGTTTTTGACAGTTTAAGTCAATGTATGTTTTTAACCAGGAACTTCGATTATACCGTATGGTTCTATAGATTTTTATTATATGGAGGCTATAACTCACAGCTTAAGTGTCTGATAGTGTATTACATATTGCTTTTCGTCGTACAGAGTAGTCAATAATTTTTTTTGTTTGGATCCTGGAGGTGTCATGTGCTCAGAATGGCAAATCCTCGTGTGCGTTATGGAGAATTTCGGGGTAAGTAAGATATACTTCGATAATATACCCGATTTCAACATCATCTTCTGCGTTCAAAATACCTGAGGGTTAACATTTTCAATCCATTTGAAACCATCGTAAGTCAATGGTTGGGTCATGGCCCAATCATACACGTTATTGACATTATAATACATGAGATATTCTTCATCCACATCATTACGTTTGCCTTCTCTCATGTATGCATTATTTGCTTTAGCTTAGCGATTTGAATATTGACTGTTTCCCCCTCGTGTGCAAGGTCAATAAACATAAGCATGTCAACATCAGTTAACAATTCAAATTTCTCTTTAAATCAATGAACATTATTAATATTATTACTTCGTAGTAATTTATAATTTAAAAAAATATTTTCAAAAATTTGTATAGTTCAACACAGCTTTCCAAGGTAAACTAGATGTTGTATGATAATGAGCCGAGTTTAACTCATATGCTTTGAGACAACTGTTTCGAAAATTTTCGAACACTTTGGCAAGTAGTGGCACATCAGTCTTCGAGTATTAATCTGAATACTGCCCAAGTGTTTGAATGGTAAAAGTATTCCAGATTCTTTTAGCATGCTCATACTCTTTGTTAGTAATATAAGCTTCGTATAAGACACCATACAAATCTTGTTTTGTTGGTATCTTTTTTTCCTCTAGTTTTTCAAAAAATTATATTTTGATCATACAGAAATATGCCCTTCCTTTCCAATAAGCTTATTTAATTTATTTTATAGTTATCATCATTTGAGAATGTACTCTTGATAATTTTCATTTGATCTAAATTCGGTAACAGCTTATCGAGGGATGGAGGCATAAACTTAAAGGTATCTATGAATCATAGATTAATATTAGTTTTTTCACCATATTTGTTAAGAAAATGTACTTTTTTTTAGTCTAAAGTAAAAGTTAAACTCTTCCTGGAAGGTTAATAGCGAGTTCTTCAATAAGCAAATGAGAATCATAACTGCTTAAGTTATGAAAAATAATTGGTATCATTCGTGAATCATGATAATTAAAATTGTACTTACTATGCGCGGAACTTCGAAACCTGCAATAGAAAAATGCTTTTTTGGTTGATTTATAAAATAATAATAAAAATTTTTACACTAAAAAAACATGCGTATTTTTCAGGCAAATGACAATGATCTCTTACTTTTTATCATCTCAACTAAAGAGATAGTTACATATATGACATCAAGAAGCTCGATCATACATGACCTTCTCTGCTTTTGTCAAATCAATCATCTTGATAAAAATTTTATACAATTCTTCCAGTTTCAAAGCAAGAAGGTAAAGAATATTGACAAACTATTTCGTAGGTGTCTCATCATTATTAATGTTATTTTGTCTATAACTTTTATACTCTGATTTACTATCATCATAACTGCATTTGATAAAACATCCAATACTTTATGCTACATGATGTTGGTACGCACGTTGAGTTTCAACAGATTCCAATAAACATTTAAAGTCCGCATAAACAACAAAAGGTACTCGGTTCTTGGGTGTTCAATTATTAAATTCAAGTATGTGCTCATTATTTTCTATTTTAGGTAGAATAATCTTGGAATCTTCTTCATGGGCTTCCAATTTATTTTTAGACAAAAAGTTATGAAGGCAACGGTCACATTTATTTCCGGCATGCTAATGTTCAGACAACTGTTTGCTTATTAAATGTGATAAATTTTTAATCCAAACATAATGATATGTGTGCTCAGTCTTTGAATCGTACTCAAATTGATTTTGTTATCATCCTCTTCATGATTAATATTAAAACTTTTAACAATGAAAACGTAAACATGATTTTTCTTTGTTTCCTGATAAATGACCAGGACAACCATTATAAGTACTACCTTTCTTTTAAAAAAAATATAAATTAACCAAAACGTTATTTTGTTTTTCAAATTTAGAAATTTTTTTTTGGGGTAACCGGGGTACATCATTAGAATTCAACTCGTTTTCGTATCGTCTATAGTTTTAGACACGATTGGCATTTTTATTGAGTGGATGCAATACTGATAAAATAGCCCATTTAAAGCATCGATTGCCCATGTTAACAATACTTACACAAGACTTTTTTTTAATGTAGTCTGGTCATCCCATAAATAAACTACCTCGCATAGGATTTAATTTATTGATATTGATGACTCAATTTAATATTAAACGTAAAAACCATCCAGAACCGGTGTCTTTAAAGTTATCCATACTTTGCTCAATCAGTTGTTGCATATTCTTATCAAACCACTCGTCTAAATCAGTTGTTTGATAAACTGATTGTGATTTTGTGTTAAAGAATTTCAAATGGGTACTCTCAATGTTATCTTTTACTATAACATACTCAGATGACAACACTGTGGTAACTTTTAGTGCTTCATGTTTGCTAAGAAACTGCTGTATTCAGTTAGAAAACTGCTTCTTTGTGTTTTAAAAAAAATTTCTTAAACCTAAATATTTTAAGTTAACAATCAATATTGTCATGATTTGTCTTTCGAAAGCACTATTATTTTAAAGCACATCTTCGAGACTTCTTAGTAAGTTCTTCGTAAGGCTACCACTGATTAAAATTTTTGCAATTAAGAAGTTGTTAAGTCTTTTTTTTTCACTAAAAAAATTACTTTTCGTAAGAACTGTAAGACTGCTATCTAATTAAATTTAGATATGAGCAGCATCATACCTATTTATAGTTTGCTGATATGTTTTTTATAGCTGGTGAGCCACATCTTTAAAATATTATGCAGTAGCAGTAGCCATAGCTAAGTAAAAACTGCAGGTTTACTTACTCATAGGTTGCGTAAAAATGAGCTGTTTGAGCAGCTCTAATCTTATTATATTACAAAATTTTTTGGAACGTAGTTTGGATACTGAGGAAGGATGTAAAGGGATGGGGGTAAATTAGTTGGGTATTTAGTATACTGCGCTTGACCGTGGGATTTGTTTGTTAGCATACCTTCAGCTAAAGATCACATATTTCTCCTCTTTATGATAGAGTATATTGTAACTATTCAGGGTTTTAAGAGCGCAAATAAATTTATTTTCAAAGAAATTGCTTATGTAAAACTTGGGAAAAATAGGGATTTCATAGCAGTTGTAATACTAATAGTGATTAAGCCACCTTACGAGTGGGAAAATTTATCACATGCGAACCAAAAGCAAAATGTATGGTTGACAACCAATTTCTGTGGTATAAGCTAGAATGTCGGAAACATTTCTTATAAGAAAGCTCTTAATATATTTAAAACTGAACTGGTTGACGCGGAAACAGTATTTGTCAAGGGTCTTAAACCAAGAAAATACCTTGAAGAAATACTATCATGCAAGTACGTACATAGGCACACATACGTTAAAATATAATAAGGATGAAAGTCATTTATGTTTTCTACACTTTTAGAAATGTGAATATGGAGGATATGGCTGCCTAGCACTTGCAAAACACAACGAAGCCTATTTGCCATGCAAATACCATGCCTTTAACATTAACTTTTCATGTGCTATCAGAAATGTTTCTACAGTAAGGGATAAGATACATGTTTAATTAAATCGAAAAAACGTGTTAAGTTCAATGTATAAAGTAGTTTTTCCTAACTCAAAAGTTTTTTGCCAATAATAATAAAGAACTGTTAGAATATGTAGATTTTAATTCAAGAATAAGTCATAAAAATAATTTTTAAAAGTAAAGTTGTGCTTTTAAGCTATTTAACTGACCGGTTATAATCACAAGAGCGGCTCAGGCACTCGAAGAGAAGAAAAGCTGCATCTCATACTTGCTCATGGAGAGAGAGGTTGCGCAATCTTACGTAGCGCTGTGGGTGGGCTGATGTCACTAGCTCTAATGAAGAAAAATCATAAGTACAGGTTGTATCTTATCATATCCTTGTATCGTTACCCATGTGATACAAGTAATAACAGCAACAGTGAAAAAGACAGCCTTGCCGAATGAAAAATACATGAAAAAATTTAGTTTTTAACTTTAATATTCGCAATTTTAAAATACTCATCAAAAACATCATGAATTTCATCATTAGTATCCACGGCTTTTATAATGCTGACAAATGCTTCATACCAAGATAATTTTCAGTGTTTTCCTTGCAATAAAACGTCGGTGGCCATTGGATAATCAAGCTATTTTGCAATTTCAATGATTTACCGTAGGATATTAAAAAGCATAATAATCATCAGATGGTAGAAGTTCACGAAATCTAGTGGTTTAAGGGTGATGTTACTTAAAATAACTTAAAGTATCATTTAATAACTATTGCCAATAAACTAAAAAAATCTATAGGTACGGAAGTGATAAAGCTAAGTTCATAAGTTCAATCCTGACGATTGAAATTGAGGATTTGTCCCAAATGCATCGTCCTTTCAAAGACTTTGTAGACAAAGTCTCGTCTTCAGTATGCCTCACACGGAAAAAACGATTTTAAACAGAAAAAACTATTTTGTGCTCTACATAGAGCACATTTATTAAAACAATGGTTTATAACATTGAAGTCATCAAAGCTAGACAGCGATTCATATTATGCAGTATATGAACCCTTAAACGACAAAAGCAACAGCCTACATGAATTGCCAGCTATGACGTGGTTGGTTAAGCAAAGCCCATAATATAAATAATACTGATAAACTTTTTTCCGCCAAATTTTTATGTATTTCAAGAAAAAGATGTTTAACGAAATGAATTTTATAAATTAAGCGTGTTTTGTGAGTCATATTTTGTAAATCATGTACATTTTTTTTATATAAACTGATTTTAAAAATAAAACAAAAAATGTTTAACAATTATTTCCCTACCACTCCACATTCTACATTAACATGCAACGCGCTTGCTAACACAAAAAAATTTTTGTATGCATAAAACTACCACGTGCACAAACTGCACACGATTTTGCACATTAGCGCACGAAAATCAGCGCTGCAGATGACTTGTGCGCATTGTATCGCGCGCAAACTCAAACTGCGTTGCACGTCACCAGCTGGCGCAAGCTGCGCTACAGGCGCTAATGCACATTGCACATAAACTCAAATAGCGCGCTGAAGCTCAAGAAGCGCTGCAGGTGGAGCATGCAACCTTGAGTAACGCACGCACAAGGAATGCGAGAAAGCTACATCTCCTGATCGCCCATTGGCTGCAGCAGGGACTCCTCCACCCGAAAAGAGGGGCTGCTTGTTACGGAGAGGGAGTGAGCTAAAATCGCCTGGCGACTCGAGCCTACCTGGGCTGGAATTGCCATAGATTATTGACTTATGGTCTTTTATGTTCTATAAATCTTTATATTATTTAACTTCAAACGCAAAGCGGTGTTTACATTTTAAACCAAAAAAATATCAAAGAGTGTTTTAGTTTTAATCTGCATATATACTCAAATGGTCACATCTTAGAATACGCTTCATTAATTTTTCCAAGCTTGGCGTATCTTTTTATTACTTGGTACTTACTATTGCTAAAAAAAAATAAAAATTTATTTAAAAGTTTTGTTATTTTTTTAAAATAATAATTCCAATAATTTTTATTTTTTGGTAAAACATTAATTCAGTTTGCTATTTCAAAACATTTTATATTATAAAATCTGGATGTTAGTTTTATACAAATAAATCTTAAACAAACATATGAACAGTTGTTCGTTAGTTATAAATACGTTCGTTTATAACTAATTTCATCCAAGATTCTTGATGGCTGATTTAAATATTATATTTCTCACATAAATGATTAATAAAACTCCTAATACTTCGTCAATTTTAATGTTTATAAGTTGTCACTTACAAAATCATACATAAGTCTAACTAGAAATCACTGAGAAAAGTTGAACTCCGCCAAAGTACTACCGATGGTCTAGTGCTCATCCGAAGTATAGTACGTCAGCGATACAAGTTAAGATAAGAGCTGCACAAGATCTGTATATGCATGACCCTTCGTCAAATCACACTATACGCAACGGTACAACTGTACTTTGGAACACTACACTACTTTGACAGCTACCCAGGCTGATCGGACTGAGATAATTTCTATCCCAATCCAAGACAGCAGACGTGATCTGGTAAAGCTACTGTAGGGGGACAAAAAACTTTAGCACCAAATCTTTCTCAGTATAAAATCTTTTTTTTTAATTTTAAGGGATAACCTTTCTTTTCTTAAAAAATTTATCGATTTTTAAAAAATCTTAATACACAATTAAGCAGGTTTTGAGTGGTTTTTCTTGTAATTTTTTAATGAGTATATGAATTTACAGTCAACTTTAACAAGGAAAACATTTGAAAGTACAAGCTTCAGCATTTTACAAAAATTGTTAAAGTTGAAAAACAAAACATCTTTCCACAAGCTGTTTTAAAAAACGTATCACCTTATCATGATGGTAGTAACCCTACCTAAACAAATCAAACTTTTTTTTTTAATGTTACGAAAAAAAGTTGTATTATTTTACTAAGCTAATAAAGTCTCAAAATTATTTTACTTATCTTTAGTTTTAATTTAGGAAGACATAACTACTAGAAAGGGATGCAAACATCTTTTTCCAACCTATCATGAGCTTGCTTTGTTAAGAAGTAAAAAATAAGGCTTTTTTTTATGCCGATGCAGAACAATTTAATAATTATCTAAGAAAAAATTATTCATATATTTTTAGGTATTCTGCACTGAGTTGCCTATATTCTTGCGTGAACACAAAAACGGAATGTATCGAGCAGACGTTTATTTTATCTGTAAGATGCTGGCTGAAGCTCCAATATTTATTGCAGTACCACTATTATTTACAACTATATCTTACCCTATGATTGGCCTGTACCCAGATTTCAAGCATTTTGCGATAGCAGTCATTATTGTGACATTAGTAGCCAATGTTTCTACATCTTTTGGTACGTATTTTATAATTATCTTTAAAATTTGTCTTTATGGCTTATGCATATACAAGTAACATTTAAGATAATTATATTTGATAGTGGTATAAAGTTACGTTACTGAAGCTATAGATTGTAAGTAGTATGGGACAGTAATTTTAAGACTCTTCTCGCGTCATTGACTAGTGACAGCTGAGGGGGCTCTGGGTATCTGTTTGATCAAAGAAGCTGTAGCCAAGCTGTCAATGAAGGGGATGGTTGCTGAAAATTATTCAAAGTAAAACATTTCAAGACTGTAAATTATGATTTTTATGTTGAGGATGACATACAAATATCTGATAGTCAATGACCTCCAGTTATTTAACAACATAAAATTACTTATCTATAATTAGAAAACAATCCTGTCAAACAGTCAACAAAAGTAACTTAAGTTTTATTACGGGACACTAAAAGCACAAAACTTGGAAGTAGAATGTGCCCGGGTATTATTACGGGACACTAAAAGCACAAAACTTGGCACTAGAATGTGCCAGAGTACTTATATTAAAATTAAATATATTGTTTTTGATTCTAGCATGGACAGCTGTAGAGTTCCGAACTTCCCAACTTTTTCTAGAACTATAGCGAGATTAATGAAAGTTGATGCATTTTTAGAAGTTGCTAACCTGTTACAAGCAGTGGGTGAAAACCATGGAGTGTTTCAATCAGTAGATTTTATTATTAACTGTTTAGCATTATCTGGCCTAGCGTAAGGGCAAATTACTTCTGTAGAATGCACTGTCTCATTTATCAAGGTTTATCACTTAGAAACACAATCTACAGCACAGCTCAGAGTTTTTTTTTAAACATGATGACAGCAAAAGGATCATCACAAGAAGGAAAAATTAAAATAATAAACAGAAGTAATCTTTAAAAGTTGTTATTTAAAACTCTAAGACTTTGTCCAGTAAATTTTACTTTCGATTATCTTGAATGTAGATATGAAGAGCACATTTGCTATGTCATGTAGAGCATTATACGATACATGCATGATGACAGCTTCGCTATCAAACAAGAGAAACCCATGAATAATAAACTTGTTAAATAAGTATTTTTTCAGTCCTGCAGTTCCTTCTGTCGAGTTTTATAGTGGTTTGATGACCCAATGTAGAATAAACCAATACTTAACACCTACCAAAACATTCCGATTCGTGACAAATTATAACTTTTGTCGCTTAAAAGTGTTTGAATATCTACGATGGAATAAAATTTTTTCCTGATTTTTTTTTGTAAATAGCCTTATCTGCCATTTTAAATGGTATGCAGCAAACTTATTATCGAAGACAATATCAGAAAAGTACGGGATGAAAGAAAAAAGCATGTAACAGCACGTAAGAAGTCATAGGAAATATGGAGGAAAAAGTTATAGTGGCGGTAGTCCAGACATGAGAGAGTCGAAATCGAGCTTCGCCCAGATGCGTAAGTGCCCCCTCCTCTCATCTCTTCGAGAGCGAGTCGGCCTCCAAAATTCTCCGTTCTTTTCCTTCTTCTTTCTCCTCTTATGCCCTTTTGTCTTCTAGAGGAGTGGTCCTCACGGACCTGTCCCATGCGGGGAGGTTAGTTTTTAGTCGGTAGGCACACCGGGTGAATCGGACACTACCACCGGATTAGCTGGGGTGTCTATGAAGATTTTCCCCTCCCCACTCCATCAAACAAAAAAAAACAAAAAAAAAAAAAAAAAAAAAAAAAAAAAAAAAAAAAAAGTCGATTAAAAAAAAGTTTTGCTCAGGTAGTGAAATCTACAATTATCTCACAATTTGAGTCTATTTCTAACGTGTTTTCACACTTCAAGTAAATGAAGCAATTTATAGTAAAACAACTCAAGGACCACTCAAAACGTACTTAAATTGTAAAGAAGCCATTATTTCAGCTAATTCTTAACAACTCACAGAGTGTGCTGAAAGATTTGGTGTAACATCAAACACAAAAACATGATACCCTTGCAGGTATTCTTTTCGGTGAGTACTGCATTTCTCATACATATAATGAATTCTTATACCTTAAAATAATGCATGACAGTCTTTTAAAAAACATAGATCCACGTCGTGTAAAAATAGTTTGTCTTGGTTTTCTCGGAGTTGGTACTTTATCAACATATTATGACTAACAATTCATGATGTTATTTCAGATATTCATGAGATTAAGTTATTTATCTCCATGAAAAGCTTTATTGCAGGCAAAAGGTTGAGTTATTCTTCTTTGTCACTGTTTAGGAGTAATTTTTTTTGAACAGTCGCTACATATATCACTTAACATTGTGATTAATAAAAGGAATCTTTTGCTTTCTTGAAGTACTTGACAAATAAATAATAAATATCATGAAGTAAATAAGTAAATAAAATAAGTAATCACACTAGATCCTTTTAAGCTCCTCATTTATTTATGAAATTGCACCATTTAAAAAGTGTAGTAAGCTACCCTTTTGTGTGTAGCCAAAAATATAATCAAAGCCAATGTATGAGACACTTTTTGTCTAGTTTTAACTATAGTGATTACTACTGTTAAAATCACAGATAAAAAAGAATACCAATCAAACAGAAAAATTGCATGCATAAATGTACATGAATAGGAATTGTGTTAATTAAATTAATAACTTTTTATCTGACGTAGGCCACATTTTCATCTTAAGGGTTAATAAATTATTTGTGTGCCCTGCATATTGTACTCTCTTATCAGGATGAGCAATAAGAGGTTTTATATATTTGCATAGGGGATACTTATACGAAAAACGAAGTGGTCGTAAAATTTAAAGGCTAACGTATGCGTAATGCACAAGTCAGTCAGAATAAAAACAACTACAGCAGTATTAGAAGTACATGCGGATGCAGAAGGCACAAAGATGACAAAACTTAAGATCTTCTAACACACTAACAGTGAGTATGTAACAAAGCTCAAAGATCAATACATTAGTTACGTATGTACATCCCCCAAGGACACTCTAGCGCACAGTCGTGCACTAAATGATGGTTTTAATCTGGAAGTGTCAATAAACTTTTTAAATAACACTAATTTAACTTTTCTTTATCTTTTAAGGTTTTATAAATCAAACAACTTATACTGTTAAATTTAAGACACTATACAAAGATTCACTTAGTATTATAAAACAGTTTACTGACACTCGCAGATCCAAACCATAATTAAATTTATGATGACTCTGCACAGGAGTGTATTTGGAACATGTACACTTACCTACAGTTATTTCTGTCTTTCTGTTTTCTGTTTCATGGTCTGGATAGAAAGATGTAATAGTAGGTAAGTATATGTGCGTAAATCATTAAGCTCTGTTACGGATACACTTTGAGATCGTAAGTAGATCTTAAGTTCTTTTAACTTTGCCCGTCCTATTGCCATATGTGTTTCTAATACTGCTGTAGTTGTCAGTATTCTGCTTATTTTGCGAGTTACACATACTTGTGGCCTTTAAATTTTACTACTACTTCTTGCTCCTTCACCATATAAATATGCCCTGCACATATGTAACACCTCTTATTACTTGTCCTGACAAGAGAGTACAAAATCTAGAGCACACAAGTAACTTATTAATCCTCAAGTTGTAATTGCCATTCGCAAAAGTTTAAAAAAAAATTATTTTCAAAATTTTAAAAGATATAATGCTGTATTACAGCTCAAGTTTATTTTTAAATTTACTATCAAATTTTTAATTTTAAACATCAAAAAATTACTAAAAAAGCCTTTGATTCACAAAACATTTTTTTAAATTTCTATCTGATATTAGAGACGGAAAAATGAGATCATTGTAAGTGTCAAATAAATTTAAAACAATAGATGTTTGTTTTGATATTTTTGGCAAATATATTAACTTCACAATACATAACATTATACTTTCTTCTCATAACAAACATACTTACTTATTAAACTTTAGTAATGTAATGCAAAAGTTTAATGACTGACGATAGTTCTTGTGAAAGTAGATGATAAAAAAAAAAACCAAACTTTTGATATCAAAAAAACAAAAAAATAATGTACACACAAATTTCAATGAATGTGTGTTTCTTATAACAATCACTTTTTTTACTTGATTTGTTGATTTAAAATCGTCAGTGTTGAATACAATGTTTGTAACTGTGTAGTTATATAAAACAATTTATTAAAATTTACATGCTAGCCGTAGCCCGCGTTTTGACACATGCACACTGTAACTGGTGGGTCACCTAGTCGCAAGAGAGGGGTACATATGGAAGTGCTTAGCTGCTGCGGCTGTGACAGTCCAATTTTCTTGATATTCTTTGAGACCTTTTTCAATGAAATTTATAAAGTACTGTAATAGTATAATACACATATGTATGAAGATAATACACAGATTTTCTCGCAATAAAAAGTCTCATTATGAGTCCGTTATTGCAAAAAACGCCAATTTCTTACATCTCGGCTTTACAGTAAGCTTAATAATTTTTTCTTACAAATTTGTGGTTTTTATGACAAATCCAATGATGTTTAAAAGAAAAAGTTTCATGCAAAACTGACTAAGATATTTGCAATCGTTTTAGCTGCAAAATACAATTATCGCTGGCAAATGTCAAAATTAACAAAAATAAATTTTCTCATATTTGATATTATAACTAACATTTAATACGATAATTTTTTTAGAGCATATCGTATTTAAACTGACCATACAGTTTTTCATACCACTTCGAAGTTTCACTTTAAAAAATTAACTGACAAACAACCAACAATTACTTTAAAATTTTACCAATAACTATTAGCTATACAACTTTACAATTTTATAAGTGCTTAAAAAAATAAATGAAGCCTATTTTTGAGTTGTACAAAACTGTTTTCTCCATACCTGGGAAAATTCAGTAAGGGATTAATCATTTTTTTTCTGGAAAATGTAAGATTAAAAGATTTTTTGGGCTTTGAACTAATACTCTACTGAATCGTGTTTTACATTCCTCAAAGTTAAAGGCAAAAACTACTGTCACACTTTTATTTTATGACCTTCTAACCGTGCAAGTGCTTGGATTACTGCACTTATAAATAAGTTTGGTGAATTCTTCCACTTTCTTTACATTTTTTGTACTGATACTTATAATCTGAGATTGAAGGTCACATATCGTTTGCATCTTTATGTATTATGACATAAAAAATCTATATTTCAGGTCCATTGCTGTGGTGCAACGTCCCAAAGCTAGATTTTCTAAAATAACACTTTAAAGACATAGTATGCACATGGAAATATTTAGTCACAGCTAAGGGCGTTGCAGTGCTGCAGGCAAAACAGCGCGCGCAGACAGCAAAAGGAACTGTGAGCTATTACTGTATGGTTCAACAGTTATTAAAAAGTGCCTAAATATGTAACTTGTAGAAATATGTAAGAGGAGCACTCAAAAACTCACAAATTCTAAATAAGGTATGTTATTTAGTAGTATTATGAATTCGTATGTATTGTAATGTAATTTGGGAGGGTCATTCTACATCCCCCCGCTTCCCACACACTGCCATCCCGATACCACCACCGCTATCAAACCCTCCTTATCCCTCCTCTAAATAAGGTAAAATTCTATTGGTGCTTATTTTATTTTAATTGCGCTAAAATTCTGTCAATCCCCCCCCCCTGGCTCCAGCCACCTATTCAATTCCAAAGAGCCCACCCTCAAACTCTGGCCACCCCCCACACCACACCACTTAATAGGGTAAAGTTCTATCAGTTTTTACCTAATTTTTTTGGTTAAGGTTCGGCTTAGCCCCTCCTCCATCCCCTCATTGTTAACCCTATCGTTGGCTAACCCAGTAAGTTCTTCTTAGCATTTAAAAAAACTTTCTTGTTTATTTAAATTAAAAACATAGTTAAACATTTTTTCAACCTTAAGCTAGTACTATGGCACGCTGGCTTGTTTTATCGTTTATTCTGCATTAGTTTAGTGATTGATTTATTTTGTATCCAAAAAACAATTTTTTTAATTTAAGATGTGCTTTTTGTGGAGATTAGACTTTGTTTACATTGTTGAGAAATTGAGCTATAAATTGTTATAAGCATCACTTTAAAATTTGTCATAACATTTATAAGTAGCATACTCTACACGGTAACATGTTTTCATTTCTTTTTTTACGTGATTTAGAATTTTGTTATTAAAAAAGTTAAGGTCCTTTTTTTATAAGAAGAAAGTATAACGTTATGTATTATGAAGTTATTATCTTTGCCAAAAATATTCAAACAAACATTAGTTGTTCTCCATTTATTTCACACTTACTATGATTTCATTTTTCCTTCTTTAATATCTGATAGAAATTTTAAGAATTTCTTTGTAAATAAAAGGCTTTTTTTAGTAATTTTTTGCAGTTTTAATTGAATTTGAAAAGTAAATTAAGCTTTAATAAAGTATTACGTTCTTGTGACTATTAAATCTAGAGTAAAATCATTGACTCATTACTTTAAAGCCAATGTGAAGAATTATAATTCATTAATAGTATAGTATGGGTAATGTTCTTATAGTTAATTAATGTTTCTTTTAATATTTTTCACCACTTCCTTCACAGTTATTTAATCGATATAGTTTGTTAACACATTTTCATACCACCTTTTAGGTAGTGCTATGCTGCGCTGGTATTTTTTTCTCTTAAATTCTCAATACGTTACATAGTTGCATTATTGAATATGTAAGAAAAAGCATAACGTAATATTTTATACTTATTAAAAAAAAAAAAAAAACGGATTATCTGATCAAATGTTTGAACCATGGACCTTCACGCTATATTTAGGTGCTTCACCATCCTACTTTTTTTTCCTCTTCAATAACTGTGTTATTGGATGTACAAAAAAAATAACATAATTTTTCTATACTGAATCAAAAAAAGAACGAATAATCTGATAGAATATTTGAACCATGGACCTCGCTGGTAGCCCTATTAACCACAAAAAAAGAGAAATCATGTGTTTTGTTTATAAAAATATGTTAAATATTTTAACAAACTTTACCATTTTGTCTATACTCTAGATAATGCGCATCGTTCGAACGAATAAAGTATTTGCAATACGAACTCTGAATAAGTTTAAAATTAAACATATTATTTTAATACTTATGTATTTATGTTCCAAATAAAAGGTTTTAACGTTACAACTGTAATTTTCAAGAATAAATTAATTATTAAAAAAA
>NW_019379846.1:184475-216793 GCF_000648655.2 Copidosoma floridanum | reverse complement strand
ATATATGTATGTATGTATTCATCGTACTGCCATCGATACATCGATACCGATGCTCATACTGCCTGATAATCGGATTTTCAAGTGTTAAATCGTCACGGCCTATACTCACCATGAAATGGAATTTTCACCAGGCTAGCTAGCTGGCTAGCTAGCTACGTGGCTAGCTGGCTAGGTGGCTTGTAGGCACTTCCGTACATAACTGAGCCACCGTCTCCGCCGCATCGCATAAGCGTCCCGCTATTTTTTGTTTTCTCTCTCTCGAGGGCTTGTTTTATTGTTTCGTATGCGATACCACGCACGCAAACACTTTTTTTCCACGACAACTGATATCTGGGTATATATATGATATGTATAGGCACGCGGTAACCTCAGGATGTTGGAAAACAATTTGTATATTTATATGTTTCGATAACACCCGCGCTTAAGTCAAAGAATACACGTATAGATGCCACACGTAAACGGTTTCATTCGCACGCATGACTTTGATTGATTTTTTACTATATGAAAAACTCTCCTTTTGTTTTTAACTTTTCGGGGTACCCAAAAGTGCCAAATTCAAATTTTAAGCTACACATCTTTGGCAATGATAAAAATAGATACCCATAAAAGCAAGGATTATTCGAAAAACTTATTAATAAAATTATCGTTACGGGTAATTCATATGGGATGGAGTGAAAAACCAAGTTTATTTATGTACAAATTCAAAATGTAAATTTATTTGACAGTAAAATCAAGCAAACAATTTGCGTTAAATTACATTTGTAATATTACAAACTTTAACGACGTAAAATATATACCTAATATGTACAAATACCATGTATAAATTAATTATACACTATTTAGAAATTCTATTGACTATAATACAATCTACTTGTTAAACTAAATTACACTTAAAGATTTTAATGCTACGATACAGGTTACATTTTTTACATTTAAACGCTGTACATTCTTAATATTAGCAATAACCTTAAAATTAATATCACATGAAAAAGCTAGTTCACTTTAACACATTCGTCGACTATCGTTTATGATTTTTTATATATTAATGTCTTCCTTGGCCTGAGAATTTGTTTGTTCGACTATAGGCACTCATCGGTAACTGTATTTAACAGCCCGATTATTGGCTAAAAGTACACTTTTTATTATAATTATTTTCGAGCTGGTGGATATTTTTCTTTGATTGTCTCAACTCAATTTATAACTACTTAGGCCCATGGATAAAAGCACAAGAAAAAATAAAACAGCCCTGATACGTGTCCCTGGGTGCAGTGGCATCCAAAATCAAACGTAACTTTCTTCGTCAACAACGGATCTCAAGTACCTAGTCGCAATGGGCACCCGAGGTTACGCTGGAGGACAATAAAGGGGCAGGGATGGCCGCAGTGGCCAGTTCGCGCGTACCCTAAAATTTAGGGTGAACGGGCCTCGAGTTGCGGCGTCGGGGAGGCAGAGGTGGCGGCGTCTCCGGCCACGTTTGCTTGTGCTCGTCATCCTCATTGTCACCGATTATGCTACTGCCTCTACTACTGTTTTTGCTGCCTATTCGCAGCCTGGCGTCCTGCTGCGACGATCTCTTGTAGTCCACTATGATCTCCGTGAATTTTATGATCCTCCACCGGTACAAGACCTCCTCCTTAGGGTTCTCGGCTTCTTCGAGCTTGACAGCCGAGTCCTCGGAGCTCACCGGCGATTCGGGCCCAAAGATCTCGCTGTCTGAGAGCGTCAGCCCAGAGTCCCTCGATAAGTACATGTAATCCTTGCACGGAGGTTCCATCAAATGGAAGTTGTCCAGGGAAATCCCATCAGCTACAATAAAACGAGAGAAAAAACGATTAAAAACTAATTGTTACGAAGTCATTGGTGGATGTGAAGAAAAGTTTGGTGCTCACAGTGTAGAATGTCGGTGCTGTCCTCGGCTCCGCTGTCGTTTAGCTCGGCGCCAAAAAGCAGGTCGACCCCTTCGCCGAACAGGACCTCGTAATGCCGGATGAGCATCTCCGCGAGGGCAGGAATCGCCCGGCTCTGGTTGACCGAAGGACTCTCGGACCAAAGCAGACTCGGTCCACAGCACACTCCCAGATTACTCGTGCACATGAGGTTGTGCTCCGAGCGCCGGGCTATGTGGTGCAGCACGTGGATTAGGTGCGACAGTAGCGTGTAATTTGCTCTCGGTAGGCGGTCCAAAATGCTAAAAACCAAACGAATGATAAATATATTGACAATCATACATGATAAAGTAGCTCCATTGCGGTAAAAATCACGGGTCGTACCTTTTGATCGTCTTGATGGGGTCCGGAGACTCGAGACTAGCCATCCACAGGGAAAAGAGGTGGGAAGTGAGAAGAGGGTCGGGTAGGGATCTCAGAAAATCCTTGAGTAGAGCGGCCACTGCGAAGACGGGTGCATCCTCGAGGCAGCTGGTGTCGCCCGAGGACTCGATCTGGTTCTTGAGCTCCCGGACAACCCTCAAGTTGGCGGACTTGCGGAAGATGCCTTGGGTGGAGGGGCCCTTGGTGAGGAGCTGCTGCAGCATGACAAGGACCGGCTTTGACAGGCCGTTCTCGTCGAGCCGTGCCAGATTTACGCCAAAGACGCAAGGACTCGGGGAGGTAGACCTTCGCAAAAGACCCCATACCCGGGATTTGTGCGACTTGGCCTCACCATTGACCGACGCCAGATTTCGCGCATCAGTTCCTACGTACTTCTTGTACTTTTTAAGTCTCCGAACCTGAAAGGCAAAACGTTTGAGGTCTTGGTTAATCGTTATTTTTTGATTGGCTGCAGAAAGACTACATTTTTATAATTGTATATATCAAGAACTATAAATTGTCACTTGTGTCGGGGCAACATTACTCGTTTGATGAAAAGAAAAAGGGCCCTTCCCGGCATCCCGAAATTGTAATCACCGAAATTCCGAATGTAATATGCGTCATGCACACAAGCCGGGAAATTCAACTTTCTCGGTTTCTTTTCCCTGCCTGTCGTTCGGTCCCGGGGAAAAGATTCGACTTCAACGTGCTGGTTTCCTCGACTCGAAATGATACATTTTTTCGAGAGCTTATCTTATCTTTAGTTTCTTAAAGAGATAATCGCACACGCGCTGAATCCAACCAATTGTTTGTACACGCGCGAGAAAAAATCAATGCTGTACATGGCGGATTTACGCTTCAATCAGCGTAAAAGTACAGCAAATACTTAACAAAAAAGGCGTGCAGGAAAAATAAATGGTGCAAAGACGCAGCTGTGCCCGAAAACACCGGTGTCTCGAAAATCGGACATAACGCTATATCAGAGGTACAAAACTAGCTCTGTGATGCACCCCAGCCACATTTTATAAATGTAGGCAAATGTTCGAGGCAAAAGTTCAGTGTATTTTTAATTTAATTCGAAACTTACCTCACTACTCGGCTGGTCATCATTTGATCCGCGCCAAAGGGATCGGAAAGACGCTCTAGTTTTCCTGCACCAGCTGGAAAAGGTTGTTCTCTTCATTTTTCACTGTGAAATAAACTCCGCTTTCACTAGTCCTAATCCGGTTCACAATGAGAACAGTAACTACAACTGGACACTAGAGCACTCCACGATAGAATTACTGAGGACTGAGGGACGGCGGTCTCATCGCACTTTCGAATATCCCCACTGTGCACTAATGTGTTTTCGGTCTTTTACTATTGGCCCGAGCGCAATTATTATTCAATAGGAAAGGTCAGTAGTGGGATCATTTTGGCAGTGACTTGTACATGACTAATTGTGTTCGAGTACATCATTCTCAGGTAGCTCCGCCTACACCGGAGCTCGACACCTCGACGATGTGTAGCTTAGAATTTAAATTTAACACTTTTGGGTATCCTGAAAAGTAAAAAATTAAAGAAGAATACCTCATATGTATATTATGTATGTTAGCCCGTATTTTGTTTCAATTTCTGGCTTTAACGAAGCATCTTACAGTATGATGTTGATCATAATTTTTGGAATAACCAAATTCATGGTGGACCCAGTATTTCATCAGTTCCGCTATACTGGACACTTTTTAACGGAAAAAACCAGCGTATGAAGGCTGTAGAGTAAACAAAAAGTCAGTTTCTTCAGATTTAACACAATTACAAACGTGTATAATGCGGGACAGAAACTCCCTGTAGTCTTTTTTATATCAATCATTGAAGAAGAAAAAAATTGATTAGTTCAACGGAATAGGCGATAATTGTATTTTACAAAGCATCGATTGGGTTTTTCTTAAAACTCCGATTGACACTACTATTCCTAACGTATTTTTTAATTGATGTCGTTTGAATGATTCAGGATTTTTATATTTATGACAATTTCCAAAAATGTTAAAATTTTCGTTAAAGTTCCATAAACTACAAATCATCGCAGAACAAAAAAAAAACAGAGCCAGAGATTCGACGCAAATTTGGGGGGATTCGTCGGGCACCGAAACAAATGTCAAGGAGCCTATGCTCGACTCGTCGTTTCTCTCTCCGCTTGGCATGTGAGCACACATCTTGATTCAAATGTATTCGACTTTTTTCCGCTGCAAACGGATATACCACACTCGAACTTTATTGCCTTCGGTGGCCAGCTTCCATCGACAACAACCGACGCCTGGCCGCTTTGCCGACCCTCTTGAATTGATCACCCCCCCCCCCCGCATATACGTTAAAATTCCTAACGAACGCAAAATATAGCAGCTAGCTAGCCTGGTGAAAATTCCGTTTCATGGTGAGTATAGGCCGTGACGATTTAACACTCGAAAATCCGAGTATCAGGCAGTATGTACATCGGTATCGATGTATCGATGTATCGCTGGCTAGCTAGCTACGTGGCTAGCTGGCTAGGTGGCGCGTAGGCGCTTCCATAACAACACGGACCTATCGCTCGCTCTCGCAGGTTCAAGTGCCGCGCACGTCACGCTGAAGCGTTCCTGCTCCATGTGTCCGCAGCCTAAATTTGTACATGTGCTTTGATTTCCCGCATTGTTCCTCGTGAGGGGGACGGGTGACTTTTGCGCAGCCAAATTGCTTAATCACTCGCTCTTTCTCTCCCTGTAATATAAGCAAGGCCTCCCATTCCCTATCGTTTCTCTATTCCAACTGCTCAGTGCCCAGAGCCCAGAGTATATTTGATCTTCTTAGGAACCGGACGTATATATAGCAGTGTAATGTAAAAAAAATAAAACTCTATCCACAGACGTGTGATTGTAGTCTTTAGGCCATGCTTTGACGCACAGACTTTTCGTCTTATGGGTTAAGTGTACTCGACGCGAAGTTTAAATTTTATTGGATTTTAATAGTTATTATTATGTTTTTGCTTATCTAAATGCGATTTAATGTTCACGTTGTGTAATTTGACCAAATACAAAATTTCGCTATCCTAAATTTTTTGCAATGAAATCGTTGTATTTTTATCTCGATTTTTATGTATGAAATAATAACTTTTTCAGAACAAGATCTCAGAAAATGAACTAGATCGCCTTACGACCTGTTGGATTGCTTACAAGAACCTACCGCTTAATTTTTTTGACGACGATGTGACACAACAATATTTTCATGCAATTGAATCGAAGTTCACTCCCAAAAAAAATAGCCTAAGATCGAAAGTTATTTCGCAATTCGAACAGATGCAAGAAAATTTAAAAGAGTTGTTACTTAATAACTCTTCAAGGTTTTCTTTCACTATTGATGCTTAGACTGCATCGAATGGATCGTCGTATTATGCAATTACAATCCATTTTATCAACGATGAATGGCAGTTTATTTCGAATGCACTAGATATAATACCATCTCAAGGAAAACATTGTGGTTTTGACATTGCTAATATTTTTTTAAAATCTCTTCAAAGTTTTGATATTTTAAACAAAATTCAAGGTATTACGTTGGATAACGCTTCTGCAAATACTTCATTTATTCGTGAACTTGGTATTTTAATGAAACACAATCAGCTTAATTTTGACACAGAAAATCAACATTTTAAATGTTTTGCCCATATTTTGAATCTTGGAGTACAAAATATTCTAAAATTATTGAATGTTAACTTTCATGATAATGATGATGTTGTAATTGATGGTTTCGAAAATAGTTTTGATAGCGAAAGCGACGAAAGATGTGAAGATGAGTTGGGTTCCGTAATTTATAAGATAAGAAAACTATTTATTAAAATCAGATATGGAGAGAGTCTCGAAAAAAAATTAAAAGTATGCTGTGATGCTACAAGTATTGAGTTTATAAAACCTACGCTAGATGTAAGAACTAGCTGGAATAGCACCAGCGATATGCTTGAAGTTGCATGTAAATTGAAGCCCGCATTAATCATGCTATGTGATACTTATCTAAAATCCACTGAGTTAAATGTATTTTCATTAAATAGTAGTGAGTGGAGCATTATTGATCAGATTTTAAGATTTCTGAGACCTTTTAAACAGATAACAAAAGCAATATCCGGAGAAAAATTTGTAATCTTACCCAAAGCTGTTATAGCTTTAAATATGCTCTTAGATAAGATCGAGTGTGTTGTTAAAAATTTAGTAGAAAAACAAGAAAGAAGCTCAGTAGATGAAAAATTATTATTAGCTTATCAAGCTGGACGAAACAAAATTATTAAACATTACCAAAAGTGCAATTGGATATATTGCGTTGCGCTAGTGCTGGATCCTCGTCATAAAGAAATTACTTTCGATTATTCAAAATGGGGAAGTGAAATGAAAAAACAAACTATGCTTAAGTTTAAAAATATCTACACAAATGACTATCATAATAAGTTTAATAACGAAAAAAATAACGATGTATTAGATGACAGCTGTAATATTCCTGAGGATTGCATCAATCTTGATGCTCTATATGAAAAACGAAAGTATTCTAGTCTATGGGATGATGAAATAAATCATTATTTACATTCACGTAGGGCTGTCAGGGATACAGATATATTGCAATGGTGGAAAACTCAGAGTGGGGTATATCCTATTTTATATCAAATGGCTAGGGATATTCTTAGCATTATGGCCACTTCAGTGCCTTCAGAAAGAGTTTTTTCGAAAGGATCAGCTGTAGTTACAAAAACTAGATGCAGCCTTAAGGACGACGCTATTAGAGCACTTACATGTAT
Source organism: Copidosoma floridanum (assembly GCF_000648655.2). The sequence continues at coordinate 209,695 of NW_019379846.1, read as the reverse complement.
TAGTAGGTGGATGCATTCTGATTCGAGACAAGTTATATGCAAAGTTAATTTTTAAAATATCATTTTTTACTGTTTTACGATAGAATATACACTATAAGATTTAAAAAAATAAAATTTATTGAAAATACTACGATTAAAAAATTATATTCCTATCATCTAATTTTTATTTTGACTTTATATTATGTACTTTTTCGTTCTTCTCGATTATATTTATGTGATACCGATACAATGTACCAAGTAGTGTAGATAATAATTTATCTAGTCACATAAATAAACATCGTACTATATTTGTTTGTTTTTTGTATTTTATGCTGATTATATATTTTTACTATTCAATATTATTTCCATCTCCCAGACTTTTACGATTCATTTGAGAAATGAAGATTTAAGGAATCTTTTCAAGACCAAGACTCAAGATCTTGTACAGAAAGTCTCGTCAAGACAAAAAGTCTCGACATGTGAGGTATTGATCTTGTCTTGATATCGTCAACTTTAATCTTGTCTTGGTATCGTCTTGATTTTCAAGACAAACAAGACGATATCAAGACTAATATCGAGTATTGTTAAAGCCCTACCCGAGCCGTGCGAGGCTCTGCCTCTGTGAGTGTTAAACTACATTTTATTATATAGATCATTTTATAGAAAACTTAATTTTTCATGGCCTACTCAGTTGAAACGACATTTGCATATGTTTGNTCTTGTTTTGAACTTTTTAATTATTTTTGCTATAATATATGATATCCAAACAAACTAGGATCAGGACTTGACTCTAGCCATTTTTTGAAAATCTTTATTAATTTTAATGCTACTTTCAAGAAGTTCGTAAATTAATTTTGCCTTTTTATACTTATATATAATTGTATTTTGTATTTTTATTAGTAAAACATTAGTTTTTATTACATTCACTATATTTACCTAGCCCCACGAGGCCGCCACAGTCCTGATCTACCATCTTTATGGATCGTAAGGACCTTTTAGTCAATGAAAATTACTTTTTGCTAATCACTAGCAGTCCATTCTGAATGATTTATAGCATATTGTAGTCTTTGGGCCTTATCATTGGCACAAAAAGATGAGTAACGAGCAGCTTCTCAAAAAGATCTGTTCATCCGATGTTTAATTATTTTACGAACAGTTTTCATGCACACAGGCAAATTAAGTTCCTGTTGAAACTTTGTAGCAGATATAAAGGGTTGCTCTAGAAAAGCTTGTTCCATTTCAGGAACATAATTTTCTAGCTTCGGCTCTCGTCGTGGAGGGTTCAGTCTCCCATCTCCGACATTATCTCTGTTAATAGCAAAGCGAGCTTGCCATCGCTGCATCGTTTTCGTACAGCATTCTACTTGTGCACTTATCTCATGTCTTGATAGCCTAATATCTGATAATGCTTTTAATTTTCCTAAATTAAAAGTAGTAGGAACAAAATTCATTTTTTCTTATACAATAACACACTTTCAATAATAAAGCGATACAATTCACGAAATAGCTGAGCTCAATATGCACTGCACGAGAAATACAGCTTGATGAATGTGATTGTCATAGAAAAAAGAAAAAAAAAAAAAACAACAAAAAGGCCAAATAAAGGTGGAAGGGGCATGTATGCTTGAAACATAGAATCTCATCAAAGTAGTCTGCATATGCAAGCAGTAATGCTGCAGCTTCCTACAGTGCATCGTCATAACGTGACAAAGTAAACATCAAGTATACTATTTACAATACGCAANAAAAAAAAAAAAAAAAAAAAAAAAAAAAAAACAACAAAAAGGCCAAATAAAGGTGGAAGGGGCATGTATGCTTGAAACATAGAATCTCATCAAAGTAGTCTGCATATGCAAGCAGTAATGCTGCAACTTCCTACATTGAATCGTCATAACGTGACAGAGTAAACATCACGTATACTATTTATAATAAGCGAGTGCATTAATAGATTTTTAATATACTTTAATGTGTATGAATTAATACACTTCATAATTTGATTAGCGTATAGTAAGCGCAAAGCATTTCGAGTTAGAGTAATACATCGTATCAAACATGCACTTCACTGTCAGTGTGCGATTTGGATAAAATATATGTCATAACTTTCATAGCGCAAACGCTGTTCAAAAAAAATCATAAAAAAACAACATTTTTTTATAGGTAAAATGGTTAAATACAGTAAAGATGAAGAACTGGCATTCCGTAAGTTGATTCTTGACGGAATGCATCACTTAATTAAAAACTCGAACATTGTGGACAGCGTTGGAGAAAATAATTCAGAACTCCGGAGACAATGGATGATCTTGTTAGCTGAGAGTATAAGTTCAAAGACGAAGACAGAATATATATTCTATGAAGAAGTGAAAGGTAAAATTGCTTTTTACTCGTAAACAAAGAACACTTGCGCTCTCTAAATGAAAAATTTTTAAAAAACACATATTTTCAGCTCATAAATAAAAAGCATCAAAATATAATTTTTCGCTAGACTAATATAATAATCCTCAAACAGATCCGTCCACCACTCATTCCAAATTCCGAATTAACGTATACTATAAGATGCTTGAAATAATATTGGACAATTTTTCATAAATAACGTTACATTGTTATGGAGACTGATTCACTACTTTTTTTTTCCAGTATCTTATGTGTCTGCAATTTTGAAAAATATGAAACAACTGCACGAAATTATAAAAATTAAGTTAAATACAGGAGCAGTACCCTCAGATTTCAGTGTGGTTAATTGGAATATTTATAAATTAATGGAGGAATTTTTATTCAGAGTTTAAAATTTGAAATGACAGGCATGCACAAAAATTTTGTAATTTACTATTAATTTAGAAAAAATAAAAAATAAAACGAGGTTTCACAAAAATTTTTTTAATACTCGTCTTCTAGATGCATTTTACAATCCTCAATTAATGCCCGCGTTTTTTTTCCAGTTGTTAAGCAGGTTTACGATAACCTATACCATTATCACAATAAAAAATTATAAGCAAAAATATGTAATTTGTTTTCTTGTTTTAATATAAATGCTTATCTTACACGAATTTTTCTCTATAAAAGGGGGAAAAATAAGTAATATAACGATAAACAAAAAGAAATAACTGATAACTTGGTTTTCTTGGTATAATATTTAGAGATTATTATTTATTAGCAAAATTACAAACACTTTATTAGTCTTTGAAGTTTCTAACAGTTGAACTACTAATATGCACATTAAAGTTAAATAAACATCTACAATGAACTTTTCCCAATATTTTTCTACTTCTAAAATTAACGCATTTAATTATTAATAGCAGATATTTACAATTTAGTCATTTGAATTCAAGAGAACATTCACTTGCGTGGCGAGATTAAAGTCACTCGGTAGAAAGTGGCGAGTTACTCGCAAAAACCACATAAAAAGTAACTAGCTACGATCTAGAGAAAATTCACCAGAATCAAAGTATTTTTTGTCCCCATACAATAATTAAAAAAAGAATTATTATGTTTTACGATCTAAATATTATACATGTGAGTTTACACAACATTAATTGAATTGAGTAGTCTCTTACATTCATACATGTAGGGATTTACCTAATTTTTGGCTAATTCTTAAAATATATAAATTTCAAGGTAGAGCGAAGCATTTAAAAAACATTTTGCTTAGCAGTCATAATATTCATATAACATGGATAAATTACTTTATTTATAACGATTAAAAACAGCCCCATGCTGTCAGCCCCATTGAGTTGCTTGTTGATGATCCGTACACCCGTATAGTCGACTTGGAATAAGTAATATTGATCCGAAAGCAAAAAACTGTTATTCACTGCAGCAGCCCTTGGCGCAGACTCTTTTTAAGTTTCAATGATTAGTTTTTTGCAGAATGGCTAAAAAAATCACTGTTGTAATTTTGAATAATTATAAGCTATTAAATAATAAGACCAAAATAAACTGTACTTTAACCAAACAATTTGTTGAAACATGTGTTTCATTTCATATTTTTATACCTTTTTATGATTTATTCTGAAATCGGGAGTAGTATATATCCCAGCCTATGTTTCATACTCTGGCCACAGTTTCTAAAACAAATGGATTCTATAGTCATTATTCTTGTTCAAGTTAACAGTGATATATTTTAAAACTTACCACATTATTGATCCAAATAAAAAATCCAGTTAAGTATTTATTACAATTTGTCATAGGGCTCATCCGAGGACTATTTTAGGACTAAGATAGGCTGCTAACGAGCAATTTCAAAGCCATGGGCTTCGTCTAAAAACGGTATTACTTAAGACTGATTAATGATGATTGAAGGCAATGTTAACGTTGAGTTGCTGGAACAGAATCAAAATATGATAAATTATTTATTCTATTTTAATAGATAATGTTATGATTTTATTTGTAGTTATAGTAGTGACTAATCATATTGTAAATTTCTTTTTTAACTTCTTTCCCTACCTGTTTCTCACTTTTGTCGTCACCAGCATTTTTACATACAGCTTTTCACACCAATTTATAATGACATTGGAGGCAAATTTATATTGAGTTTTGACTGATGCATATTGATTTACCAACATATTTAGTTTTCAACTTAATACTTTGGCAACAATAAGTGAAATGTAAACAAATGCTTCATAAAAGGTTAAGCTTACCTCAATTACTAAACCATGAAATAGCAAAGGCCTTGTAGAGGCACGACTTCGTTTGGCTTTCTGACACTACAAATGCCCATTTGACTAATACAGTGTCTTGCCAACCGGATGGACAGATCAGAGTTCCACTGACTGTACATATGAACATATACTCTCTGTGCATGCATTTATTTACACACCTATACACGTACATTCGTACATTCCTGTATCTTACTTATGTATAAAACAAAGTTGCTAAGACCGTTGTAATCGCTAACCACGAAAACTACTGAACAGATTTTGCTGAAATTTTGCACACTGATTCTTGACACTGCCTAGATGGTATTAGTATAGTTTTTATCTTGAAAATTCAATAACAATAGTAATAAATAAGCTGAAAGTTTTGCAAAAATACGCCAGCTTTTCACGTCAGTTCAGTAGAATCCGCCAGGTGGTGTCGACATAAAATCGAGGCTACCTGCAACAGAATTAAATAAGTGTGGTTATAATACGCCGGGGAGTCTTAAAAATTGCTGCAGCTGTCTACTGGCATTTCATCGAGAATATGACAATAGTCGTACAGCTGGGTAACCCGGTTACCGATGACACTCTTCTCTAAAAGGCAGTTGACCCAGGTTCACATACACCCTAAATCTCTAGGATTAACGAGTGCGACCATCAAAAAACTATTTTAATGGATAATATCTCTAGAGAAATACCAGGAGACGCATCTATCCAGAGCACAACCTGCTCCAACACTTCAGAGTTGTGTGGCCGTACCACCATCCCGCCTGGTACCGTCAGACAATTTTTGGCTACAAATGTAAGCCAGGGAAGACAGCCCTGAGGAGCACGAGCAGCCATAACGGCTTGCTTGTCAGTGGTCGTTACCCCAACGAGATACCTTCTTTTTTCTGACTAACGATGAGCGGTCAGTTATCTGGGGAACGATCCCAAGACGAGATATTCTTTGGTCGTCGGCGTACCTCCCTCCATCACAGTCTTCATTTATAGAGACTTCGAGGGTAAGAGTCAAGCTACTCGCAGCCAGCTTTTCAGGAATAATAATAAGAAATAGCTGGAATTCTCACCACTGGCCCTTTTTAGGGCGATTATAAACATTGACATTCCCTACTTAAGCATAAATCTCATCGGTTCTTTTAAGGACCACCTAAGCTTAAACTACCTTGCAAACAAAAACATTTTTACTACCATTTCCGAAAGCGATTTGTCGACTAAAAGACTATATCAACTAAAGACGGCCACTATTATTTACTGGCATTTATCACGAGCAGAGTTGTACTTCGCAAGGCTGGGAATCCCGGTGTCTGACGACCCTATGTTACCCTCTTGACTCTTGACATTCAACCAGGAATCACCGATCCTTTCCAAGGTCTGCGCTGGGCGAACCTTACAGCTATGAAGGAAAAAAAAAACTTGATCCAACGGGACAGTCTCCAACGGGCAAGCATCTAGAAGCAATCTTCCTATTTTACATTACCCAAAACAACTGAGTCTGCAAAAAAAAGGTGCTTTAGACACCAACGTCTTCGACGTTATACCTGGAGACGTTGGGAAAGATCTCTACAACTAGCTCCAAAGCTTCGGACTTTGCAACTCTTCTCATGATCAGTCTGGGGCTTCATCAGCAGGTCAGAAAAGATGACCCTGAGGTATCCAGGCAGTCACATTTGCTAGTAACTTCAGTCAAGAAAGAGTTTACTTAAAAAGCTCACCGGTCTTTTTTAGGGCCATTGGACGTCAAACTACCTTGCCAACAAATATATTTGAACTTAACAAAGTTGACAGAAAACAGCTTTTAGGGGTCACAAAAGTCTTAAGCATGCCGAAAGTCACAAGAGGGGAATTAGAAGAAAAACTTCGAATGTATCTAATAATTACAATTTCAGGTGTCAAGAAACTGACGCAAACTATTTATCGAGATTGGAACAGCAGCATCAAAATCGACAAATAAAGAATCTATTACCTAGGAGATTAGCTTTTTATTGTACCCTGACAGTAATTTCTTAAATCTTTAAAATTATAAATTTAGATTTTTAAATAAGTAGAAGATGCATTTGTGTTTTTGAGGCAATAAAAAATGTAAAGATTAGGCTCCAGGACTTTGTTGCTCTGGTAATAAAGTTGTGAGACAAGAAAAAAGAAAAGTTTTCTTCAATATATATTTTTTGCGAGTTTAAAATCTTAACAGCTTAAATAAATATCCCTTTTCGTAAATTATACGGGAGAAACTGCAAATCAACGGCTCCTTATGTCCAACGATTATTTTATGGCACAAGGAACGCACGGTACTTTTCAGCATAATTACGTTTTTTTTAATTCTTACAGCTTATGATTTGACCTAATAAACTGCATGGATTTCAAACAAATACGTTTTCAATAAGGAGATTTTTGTTCTGATAATTGTCAGGAATATATGTAAAACTTTTAACTGAAAACATTTCACATCACATGTCAACACACTACGGTGTTCCATTTAGTAAGCCTCGGGCGAAGCCAAGACGGGGTCCGATAGTATATACATACATACATATTTACATTCACACGCACACACGCGCGCACACACACACACACGTGTGTGTGTGTGTGTGTGTGTGTATACTAGTGGGTCTAACGCCCACTTGCGCGCTCCGCATGCCAACCCCCTACTAACAGATTGAGTAGACAAAATAACGACATTACTCGTGTATTTATCAATGCAGGCTGAAAATTAGTTAACAACAGCAGAATACGTGACTCACAAAGGAGTTGATAAAACACATGATTAATTTAACATAATTAAGTTAACACAAATATTAATTTTCTAATAGTACTTTAAAATAATAGTAGGGAGGGTCTTTCACCACACGAATTAACATTAAAATGTAATGCTATAGTAGTGTTAATAAGAACTTTAAGTGTATCAGCCGGTCTTTGTAGAGTTACAAGATTAAAAATAACAAAATTATTTAAGTATAATATAGAAGCAGAAATAATTATGGGAGAAAAAAGCTAAGCTTATATTCCTAGAATAACATTGAATACTGGCACCTTATTATCATTACCTTTTGTCTTCTATAGAAAACAGTTTCCCTTTGTATTAGCGTGTTCTATATTTATTAACAATTTAGAGAAACAGAGTTTTAATTCTTTAGGATTGTATATTAAAAAACCTTCATTCTCTTACGGATAATTATACGTTGCTTTAGATAGATGTAAGAATCCAAAAAAAATTTTTATTCAAATTGCATCCAAGAATAAACCAGAAATTAAAAATATTGTTTAGCTAGAAATTTTTCAGTAATTCAAAAATTTGTAACTTTGAAGATCATCACATTTAAACAGACGTATGTTAATTTATAAAAACCATGAAAAATAAATATGTGAAAAATGTGAAAAGGATTTTAAAAGAACAGATGGGTTAAAACGACACATGCAATGTCACAACATTAAGCTAACATAGTAAATTATTGTTTTAAAACCTTAATTGTGTTTGTCTATGTAATTATACCTCCTCCTGAATTCTGTCATTTTAATAAAGTCCTCAGGTAATTGAGAATTTTATATTTGGGTAAAGTAGACATGGACTAGTAAGAGATTTGAAATGTAAAAGTTCAATCAAGTTAAACAAATAATGGTACTTCAGAGACATATAGTGAGTAAGGGAAAGCGAATAGACAGAGGAATACCTATGATCAGTGACTTAAAAAACCCTCAAAACGAGGTATGACTTGGGTACTAAATTGGGTATATTTTTTAACATTTATGATGGTAAATTCTTTGATAAATAAGTATTTTGTCGGGGGGAGGTAAACGGGCGGTGGAGGGGGAGCGAGGGGGAGCTTACTCAAATACAATTTGATTAAAAACGATGTTAAAACAAGTAAATAACTACGTTAATCGAGGATGAGCTGAGGGGTAGCGGGGGCAGGGGGGCGGGGGGACTGAGTCTTACTTCCGTCAATACAACTTTATAATATAGGGAGACGAATCAAAGTTCAGAGTTAAGAAATTAGAGTACAAGTATTAAAATAAACAAGACGCTAATGAGTAAAAATATGATTTATTTTAAGTTTTTTTAATATTGCAGTATAAATAGAAATCTCAGACGCTCAACTCCGAGCTGTAGCGCTACCAGCTTCGATCTGTAGTAGTCAGTGCCACTTCGAAGTCGGTTACTTTGAAGTCGGTTTTGCAAGACTCCTAATTCGGAAACAGTGTGACTCGAATAGTTTTGAATTGATGTACATCCAAGTTAGGAGTCATATACTTTTAACTTCGAGTTATGAGAGCCCAATATTCATTGAGCTGTAAGATATCGGTAAGTTGGTCATCTCCAAGTCCTAAATTTTTTTCAGTGTACCAACCATTTTCTCATGAATTCCGTTTTTATATGACTATTCCATTAAGTTACTTATTAAATTAGAGTTCTTTAAATATTCAGTATCTAAAAAACGGTGTTGTGAAACGATCTCAAATTTTACATGTGACTTTTTAACATCATAACGAACATACTGTTGTAATTTCAGGAATATCGTACTTAAAACGCTATGTGTGATAAATGTCCTTAACCTATTTGAAAAATAGTATATTACGTACGAGTTTGCAAAGGCTTCGATTTACAAACCGAGCGGCTTATGGCACAAGCCGAAGGTGAGGGCCGTAACGAGATTCGTAAAGAAGCCTTTTTAAACGAGTTTTGTATACTATTTTTTCACCTGGAAACCCAAAATCAAAACGGTGAAAGTGCTCTTTTGAGGTTAGAAGGCAGAAAATGGACTTACTCCTATTTTTAAAGATCTTGCATGGATACCAGTCGTTTCCCTATTTTTCTTTTCCTTGTCGCACGTCACTTTCTGGGATAGTGCTAATCTCCCTCGTTGTCTCCCACAAAACTGATGCGTAGTTTGACATTTTTTTTTATTCGCAACCATAGTAACTATCCTACTGACAGATTTATTTAAAATGTGTGATGGGAAAAAAAAGTTTGTTGATAACCTCAGAAATAGTTTTAAAAAAATGAAATATTAATGTTACTAATAAGGATCTTAATACATCACTTAAAAAAAAAATTTACGAATTGAATCATATGCAAAATGAAAAATATTCATCATATATAGAACTTATCATTGTATGAAAAATCGAGATGAGCGTGAAACGCAAACGTCCACTGAATGGATGGTCGTGGGCAAGTAGATATCGATTGCTAAATGACTGGAAGAGAGAAGCGAATGAGCCAAGTAACTCGAAAATTAGTGGCACTGGTAGTGGCTCTGATCCATTTTCAAGAGCTGTGTGCGCACTTACATCGACTTGCATAAGAATGTTTTAAATTTTCCAGAATAATTAACTATATAAAGTTTGTAATATTCACAAAATGATTGGTTATACTTCTTGTATGGGTTTCACCGCAGTGTGCTAATCCGCACTTCAGCCAACTTCAAGCTCTAGCGTGTCAACAGTTACGTGTGAGCAATACAAAACTCGGGCTCCGTCGTAGAGTGACAAACGGTGCCAATTTATCCACAGGTGAAGTGAGCTTGCGGAGTCACGGCAAAAGCGTAAATGATAATTAGGTTGATGCTATGAAGAGAAAGAAAAGATTACTAGAGAACATGCCAGGACCTATCAGTAAGACTGATAATGTGCTCTCTGCCTTAGACATTTATACTGGTGGGGATACCTAAGCTCATTTTAAACACCCTCATATACTAACTGACATGAAATTCGGACACTTACGGAAAAATAAATTTAACCGGTTAGTCACCTAGTAGATGATTAGTGAAGGACGGAGCAGTAGTGTACATCCGCGTGTGAAGGTCCCCACACGTGCTAGCCATGTCAACAGTTAGATGCGAGCAACACAATACTCGGGCTTCGTCACAGTATGCCAATCGATGCCAATTTCTCCACAGGTTAAGTGAGCTGGCGGGTCCTCGGCAGAGGCATGCTAGCCGACTGCAAGCCTAATATTTACGTGCCGCAAATGCGTGCAAAGAAACTGCCATACAATGTATGAAACGCAGAATTCAAATTCCATCATAAAATTAATCGATGTTGACATATAATTTTTTTTAATTCTGTGATTTAATTTTTAAAAAGTTTTCTTTCTATTTTTACACTATTAAAGAGTCATCAAATTACGGAATTGCTTTTAGCTGTATTGTGTCTGATGAATCTAAATTACATTAGGCAGAATTATTGTGTCAAAACGCTGTATAAATTGAAAAAGTTTTATTGCAAGTATAGACAATCCCTCAATAGGCACTACTATTGTAAAAATTGTTACTTGAAAATAGAAATACATCTAGATTTTTGCTGGCTTCTAGTGTGAGAGAAATATTGTTTTTTGGATACATCAATAATTTTTCAACTAGAATCGATTTTAAAAAGAGGAAATTTCTGTCAAAATTTTAATCAGAGATTCTCAAGATGAAAAAAGATTAATTAAAATGTGAAACCACGTAACTTTAGATTAATAGTTCAATTCACAACAATACACGTACCCGTTTGTTGTAAACTCAAATTATTTGCCAAACTTTGTGTAAATTTCTTCAAAAATTTATAATTAAATTTTTTTTCCTTCAATGATAAAACATTTTTTAGTTTAGTGGTAGTTTTTAGTTCGAGTTACTTCTCGAAAACTGTACATGAGAAATTCGTTTTAAATAGTAAAAAGTTAACAAAAAAATTTTTTTATAGATTTAAGGTAAGTATTTTCAACTTTTTATTTTGCATATATTGATAATTCTTTGAAATAATAAGCTTCAAATTTCAAATATCTACAAATGACTTTATTCATAGTTTTTTTAATTATTTGCTGAAAATTTTCCACCAAGATTAATTGCATTTATTTAATCGTATTTTTTGTCTCTTTTTTTTGTAAACTTATTAACTCTATTCTTAAATGAGAACAATTTTCAAGGGGTTTATAATGAATTTACTAATGTACTTTTACTAATTAACTAAGATATTCTTCATCAACAGTTTTCAATGCCAGCTATAATTGTCTACTATAAGTGTTCTTCCAAATGTGAGAACTTGAAAAAGTAACATTTGAATCGAAAAAATGCATTTCATGATAGCTTGAACTATTAAACTGCATCAATTTATTTTTTCTTTAAATAATCGTAATCATCTGATTTTGTCCTCTTAAGCAGTTGTGTTTCTCATTTTTTATTTTTTAGTATTAATCAGCTCGTCGATTTGCTTTATGAATTCAAAATACTTCATTTTTAACTGCTTCTTTTGTCGAATAAGCTGATCTTCTTTAATTTTAATTCTTGTTTTTCTTATATATTTTTAGGGGTCTCTATTGCTATTTTTGATTTCTTTGATATTGTTTTTCTGCACGGCATCACTCTTCAGTCTCCACGTTTTTGATTTTCTTGTCCATGTTTGAGGAAATTTCATCTTTACTTTTCGAATTAATTGTAGGATTTCAAAATGATGTGCAAGTGCAAAAGAGATGTCAAGCACTCTCTGTATTTGTTTCCTTTGTTTCCATTATTGCCGAACTTATTTGTATCCAAAAAATTTGAAGTCTTCTAGGACCAAATTTTTTTCAGTGTAGGATTCGTCCACTTTTTTTGCACGGCGTAATACCATAATACTGGTATTGTATTCAATTTTTAGAGAGATCGACAAATTATTTTTGTAATAAAGGAGGTTCGAGAATATCATGCAAAGGGACGAGGAAGGGAGAGTCCCCTCTGCCCACGCAGCTTGGCCCCCTTTACCATACAGCTTCTCTTGAACCCCACAAACTCCAAATTTTCCGTACGTTTAACGTTTGCATTGTTTAAAATGCACTATAACAAAGCCTCTAAATTTTGCTCACCGAATAATTAAACAATAATTAACTCGTAGGTAGATTTTTTTCAATCCCTTTGTATTTTTTCAAAAGTTTTGTCCATTTAAGCGAGACAAAGAGGTTACTTTCCACAAGAGCCTATGTTAATTACATGATTTTCGTTTGTACAATTCTTTTAAAAATGACCTATAACAAATATGTAAAAAATTCATATAAGTTCAACGTATTCTGGACTATCAAAAAAACTCTATATTATTGTAATCTCTGCATTTTATTATTACTCTCAAACCTCCTTAAATAAAAAAAACAGTGTCAGACGCCTTTATATAGGCGTACAAATGCATGCAAAATAGTTGCCGGCGCTCACGCATGCTCGCTCCTTCCTTACTACACCCTCTGCATTTCCCCTCTCACTGTAATGAACGTCCTTAAAAGTAAGTAAAAGCATTGAATAATATTATTCTTAGCTCAAATCATCTTACTAAAACAAGTCAAAATCAATCCCCAATAATTCTTAATCGGTCTAAAAAAGAGATAAATTTCATACTGAGTAAGAAAGCAAATAAAATTTTGAAAAATTCTAACTCTACTTTCGTTTCCTTCTCTACTATTTACTTGCCTTTACTTCACGCTAGCTTGGCGGTTATTTTTATTTTTAATAGAAAAATTAGATTCTTATTGAGTTTTTCTTCACGTTTGAAGTTTATTCTATGTTTTCTCATTTTTTTCGTACACCTTTTTTTTCTTCATCATTATTTTCTTTTACGTTGCATTCATACGTAGGAGAAAAAAAAAATTTGAACCATCAACACTGAATTTACAGGTAACATAGAGTTACTGGACACTTACTTCGTAACCACCGATGGAAACGTTCTTACAGATAACGACGACTCTTCAAATACCCATGTTCTTTTGAACAGAACAAAAGAAACTCAAATAGAAAAATGCAAGTTGCATCTAATAAAATAAAAATCAAACAAAGATGTTCATAAAAAAATTTTGAATCAAAAATCTATTTTTTAATTTGACGCCTCTGAAGAAGAGGGAGAGAATGATAGCTTAGATGGAAGGGAAAAAGAAGACGAAAAGGACAGTGAAGCAGGAGCCGTTGATTGAGCAGGAAGAGAAAAAAATGGAAGGCATGATAAAAAAAATGTTCACGGTGATACTAATGAAATCCTTAAAAAAAACATCGAAAAAAAACAAATAAGCGATGTCAACACTGATAATGACACAAATTGGAAAAATCAAAGAAGTCCGAAATGAACGAGAAGCACAGAAAAGCAACCGTAATTTTAAAAGGCAATTACCAAAACAGCACACTTTTGGCAGAAAATGACAAGAAAAAAACAATCAAATTTGAAAAATGATATTTTACTGAAGACATCGAAAAAAATAAGCATGATTCTCCAAATCGTACAAACGATTAAAATTGGACACATAGAACCACGAGGAAAAGTGAATAATATAAAAAGCAGCTTCAAAAACTTGAGCAACAGCAGTACATGTTAAAATGATGATAACGATAATGATTACCCCTACTTGGCTTCAGAAAAAAGCTTGTGACCATTGGTAGAAAAATCGTTGACTATAGTCATGAAATGGAAGCTCGACATGTACAAGCTATCGTACTTTAAAAAGCTACGACAACTAATTCACAAATTAATGGATGACATTATTGGCAAAGAAAATTTTAAAAACGTCACAAAAGGGAAAAAACGATTCGGAGCTGATACCAGAAAATATTTCTAACGATGTTTTTGAGTTTGTTACAATGAACACAAAAATAATGAAAGGTTACGCCTCGTTCAGAAACAAAAACGTCAACATTAAAAAACTAAGTAACGTTGAGACAGAAGATTAAAGTAACGGTTAAGGCTATCAAAAAATTAAAAACATATCAAGTGACAAAAAAAATATCACTTGAAGTTGAAACAACATCACGAAAAAAATAAGGTCTCAAAAAAAAAGACGACAGTATATCTAAAAGAAGCGATGATTTCAAAATAGCAGAAAATAAAGAACTGGATAGCAAAAGATTAAACTGCACATGAAGCTTCAAGAAGAGCTTGAGAAAATTGAAAACATGAACAAAAAGAATCAAAAAAAGAAAAAATGTGGACGGGGATAGAAGGAATTAAAAGAAATCATAACCATTTTTGATAACACGATAGAAAAAATCTTATAATTGGAGACGATTATCGCTTACTTTTTTGTGTTTTCTGTAGGCCACTTTGTTACCGTCCAGAGTATCATTTTATCAACTATTAAATATAAAATAATTATTTTTTTTTTTAATCCATCGTTTTACATAAATTTGATTTTTAAATATCACGCGCAGCTCCGAAACAAAACTTTGCTCTTGATAGTATCACCTACCACCCACTAGGTGGCAACTACTAGTTTTTGGCAAATATTGCAAGTAAGAAAGTTGATAATAGTTCATAAGAAGGGCTGCACGACTTCTCGAAATCATCCTTTCAAATTACAGGATCTAAGCCAAAGCTAGGTTCTCGCTCGCTCAACGAGACCTACGATACTGCAGTGGCTAGAGCACCAATGAATTTAAATGAAATACCTATGTTTAATATCACATTAAACTCGATGTATGGACTTTTACTCAACCCACTCTCACCATCATTATCCACACTACGAAGCACTGTTGTCCAACTACTGGAAGAATCAGAGAAACAATTGAGGCTTTTTTGTGCTAGTAACCGTATTTCATGGCTACGGATTTGGCTCAGCCACTGCGAGTCACTTCTAAACCATTCACCAGCGACACTAGCTCCAGCGGCAGCATCGAAATCCAGCAGAAGCACTACCTCTCCACGCATGTAGTCTCCAGCATAGGGTGTTTACTGCTGCTCTATACTGATGGCCAAACTACCCATCAGCGACACCAACTTCAGCGGTGGTATCGGAATCAAGCAGAAGCACTACCTCACTACGCCTAGAGTCTTCAATCCAGGGTTCTCTCCATTGATTCATCTCTACGGCCAACTTGACTCCCTGGGATAGGATTCTCATCCACCCCGACTCCCTTTCGTTGTTCTAAGCCACCCACCTTTATAGGCTGCTTATAACAATTTGGCGCTCGACGTGGGGCCATCTTCAAGATACTCTCTACTGCTACAGGGAGGTATCCACGAGCCCCAGAGTCAATCATCACCACCGACTGAGGTACGCCTCAGTCAGCAATCAACAACACTCCTTCCAGGTGGGCAGAACATCTAGTGACGCTTGACATACCCAATCTACACAAACTTAGTAACAAGCACGAGAAGAATATGGACCCGAAGTACCAACCTTTGAACTCGTGAACCACAGTTACATTGCAGGTTCTTATACCTGGCAACGAGCTTCTGTAGAAAAGAGAAGCGGGTATCAGCCTCCACAAAAATCATCGGTAACTTTGCCACTGAAGTCCCTTGGGCCCAGCGAATATTAAAATGCAATGTTTTTTATTCAAGAAACAGAGATACTCCAGATGGCATTGTCATACTTTGAGAAACATGCGAAGGGTTCGACCCAGTACAACCAATTTGTCAGGTAGACTTTGTAGTCTTGGGTAGATTTGTTTGGAAGAAATTCGAGGGAGGTGACAACGACGTATCCTTAGGAAAGACACTGGTCGCTACGTTGACCTAGGGTCAATTGTCTCTACTCCTGGTTGGGAGGTGGAGACGTCATAAGCACCCAAGATCAGGAAAAGAAAAAAAAGTAGAGGGGGATAGGTGGGAAAGAAAAAGAGAACAAAAAGTTTACGTACACTCATGATATTGTATATGAACGATTTTTCTACGACTGCTTTTAAAACTTTTAACAGTTGGAAGAGTTGAGATTCATACAATACACGTATTTCTATAATCTAAGCGATCTCGTTCAGTCGTCACTCAGCTCTTCATATGTACTATTAACTTCTTTCTTACTCGCGACTAACAGTGGTTACGTAGTGAGCAATAGGTAGTACTAATAAGTATAAAGTTTAAAGTTCCAAAAAATCCATTTTTGATAATCAAGAACTCCCCTGAGGTATTTTTAAAGATTAAGATCCACTTGGAGGTTCTTTTAATGATCTAGAACTGCTCATTAGTACTCTTGAAGGTCAAGAACCATTTGAAGTTTCTGTCAATGTTTCAAAACTACTCCATCCTTCATTTTTCATCCAAATCTCAATCCATCATTGATAATCAATCGTGCTTAACTGGCAAAAATAATTGTATGACTAAAAGTATAGCTCAAAGTACTTATGCCTCAGAGAATGACTCAATGTATGGCACAATGTCTGGCTCAATGTATGGCTCAAAGTATGGCTAAACGTATGATTTGAAGTATGGCACAATGTATGGCTGAAAGTATGGTTAAAAGTATGGCTTAATGTATGGCTCAAAGTATGGCTCAATGTGTGGCTACATTAACGCCTGGATGTATGGGTAAAAGTATGGCTAAAAGTTTGGCCTTGTATCTTGCTACATGACTGGCATATTACCTGGTTAAATGTCTACACTTTTACGATTACAATAAAAAACCGTATGATCCTTTCTTAAAACTTAATGAACACAGTACTTTTAGAAAATAATTGTATTTTTTCAATCGTAAGAAGTTCATTGTGGAACACAATGCCAGACCTCAGAGCTAAAAATTTGTCATTTGTTTTTTTTTTGCACAGGTTGCGAACTTAGTCAAACTATGTGTTTTGCCGATACAATTGTTTTCTGTCACAAGACAATTTGGCTCTACTAATTAACAAATGTTGTTAGGCATTGAAAAGTGAGTATTGCACATGAAAGATGAGATTTTCTTTTGTACGCGAATAATGAACGTTGGTTACATAAATATGTACATATAAGTATGGGTGATATCGTTGTCAGTAACTTAGAAAAATCCTTCAGTACAGATAGATACTCGTACATAGTCTGAATGTAGTAATAAAGGGTCCGTTGTGGTGTAAAAAATTTCAATAATGAAAGCCAGAGTTAAAGTCGTTTTCATCCAGGGACGCCTTTTAGTTGTTTTATCCTTTGGCCCCCGCTCTGTGAACACTAAGTTTGTGTATCCTAGCTGCGGGTACACGTAAAATCATGGGGATATGGTCGATGTTTGGTCACGTATATCGCAACAAAATTCCCACATCAAATCGGCGATGCATGAATATACTTTTAGCTGACACTTAGAGTCACATACTTATAATGCTTTATGCATTATTTGATATGCTTATAATAGTAAAACAGTTATGAAAATAAAGTTGAATCATGAACAACGAAAATAAATGAGAAAATTTTCATTGGTTTCAGGAATTCTTATCAAGTTCAAATAATTTTTCGATACATAACTTTAATTTTATTACGTATGTACTAATGCATATTAAAAGAGTCCCTATAATTTCTAAAAAAAAAAAGTTGTACCAACAAAAGTACTTTTGTGTATCGCAAGAACTGGTTATTTGTCTTAGAGAACTTGATGTCGTGTACGGGAGTCAGTATTCATTGCCACAAGAAAAGGTCCAGGATGACGTGGGATCTACAAGTAGTAGGTTTGGGAAACTAGACGAGGGAGAGGTGGCGGAGTCGAGATCAAAGTTCACAATACCTGTAAGCAATAGCGCAAATAGAATAATTAAAACATGAAATGAGAAGAATATTCATTATCAGAAAAGATTAATTTAGTTATAATTAATTACAAAAAAGATTTCGCTTATAATAATATTGTTAACAGCTGGTAAAGAATTAATATGGAAAAAAGTAGGGTCAGCATATCTATTTGTATAAGAATAGTTGTGACAATTCATATTTACGATCCTGATTGAGTATTTCTTGGCTTTTTATAGTTGAATAATAATTAAACTACTTATTCATTGGTTAACTACGATAAACGCATTCTCATACTCAAGGCTATCGATTTCTTGTACAAAACAATATTGCAAATGATCTATGCTACTATCAATTGAACTAGAAATATTTTATATTGCGCTTAACAATAGTCAAGAATGGATTATGCATTCGACAAAACCATTTTCGATCACTTCTCTGTACTTCGAACGAGCTATGTTCATTGGCTGTACTGCGGTGCCTGTTAAACTAACCTTTGCAGAACTGGTGACTAGAATAATTGTTTACTTAAATCTGTTTATTATAGGGACTTGCACCTGTGGAAACTCTTGTTCAGAAGATTATAATCTACAACGTATATTTACTTCAGCGTATTTAACCAGGACCCAAAATCCTACCTGATTGTGCGGTATCCTTTCTGTAGAAACTTTAATAAGATTTTGTTTGAACTATAAGTAAACTATAAATAAGGCTTTTCAAGACTGTTTTTAAAGTTGCAACTTAGTGTAAGGTTTAATAATACTTTATTTAAACTCTTTTTTTAGATATATTGACTCATAACTGAGACAAAGATAATCGACGAAAAGCGAAAAAAAATTTTTTATACGTAAGAAATTTTTTTTGCAAAAGTTCGACAAATTTCTTTTTAAACTTTAAAAACTTTTTCTGAGTAAGAATTAAAAAATTTTTGTAAGTATTTGAAACTTGAATTTTTTTACACGGGCAGTCACAAATTCGAAACCAATTCATTGACTTTCTTAATTTTAGCCAGCTTTTTTGCAATCGGATCACTGTTTGTCATAACAAACTGTTGATTTTTACTAATAACTGTTAAAAGTTTGAATGTAATACTTGTAATATACTGTAATACTACACTGACATTAGTGTGGAAAATCGATTTTTCCGCCCTCGGGTGGTTTTGGGAGGCTGGTACTTCCTCGGGCAAAAAAGCAGTTTTCCGATACTCGTTCTCGGCTCGGGCCACAAACCTCTTGGTTCGCAAACAAAGACTTTTCAAACTCGTAGGAAAACCACTATTTCCACATAGTGTGCGGAGAAAGTGTGCGGAAAATATTTTCCGCACACTATGTGCGAAAATCGATTTTTCACTTTAAAATTAGTGCGGAAAACACCTATTTTGCGCACACTATTGCGAAATAGTAGTTTTCCTACGAGTTTGAAAAGTCTTTGTTTGCGAACCGAGAAGTTTGCGGCCCGAGCCGAAGGCGAGGTCCGTAACGAGGTTTGTAAAGGAGACTTTTCGAATGAGTATCGGAAAACTGCTTTTTTGCCCGAGGAAGTACCAGCCTCCCAAAACCACCCGAGGGTGGAAAAATATATTCATCATTGTTCTTAGTTGAGTGATCTGTATCAAATTGTGTTGTAATTTAAGTAAAAAACAATATTAATAACTGTGTATGAGACAACATAAATGCTAACTCAACAATATCACTAATGACAGAGAAGTTTGGATAATATAATATTTTTGTCATTAACTGTTTCCGTAGGTTAATTAAGGGAGGAAGATGAATGAAAAATAAACAAAAACGTTATTGCGACTTCATTTTATTATATTTTTATGAGAAAATAGGTATAGTTAAACATTTTCTTGTGCATTGATCGGGGTCAAAATATATTCACTTTGTTTAAATATTGGTAAAATACTCTTTTCCATTAACTCATTATAGCACACGTCAATTCAATTTTTTAATTTATTTCGTTCGCACATTTTTGTATACAGGACATTAACCGTTTAAAATATTGTATTGTTTTTCTGACACATTCACATACGCACAATGGTACTTAAAACTAAACTCATTGCTAAACTTGTAGCGTAGTATAAGAGATATATCGCTGGGTTTGCTTATTTTTTTATACATCATTAACATGTTAGAACAGTTACATTCTCCATTATTAATATACGTCCATTTAACGTGTTGCATATATCATCTTGTTACAAATCTTAAATAGTTTATGTGTATTAGTTATGTCTTTCTTTCAATGGTTTCATCTTATTTAGTATGTTTCTATATTTCACTGTTATTCGGATAAGATTTTGCATATCCATAAAACGGTATAACATACCTTAAAACACAATCGTAGAAAATAGAAAATAACCTAACAATACATTGTACCTTTTTATGGACAATAATATATTGTTTAGTCGGAGTCTAACTTTTACTTCCGATAAGCTTCAATGTTAGAGTAAGACATGTACATACGAATAATTCCAAATGAATACTTTGAAACTAGGTCTGTTATAAATTTATGTATTCAAAATTTTTTTGATGTACTACTAACATTAAGAAGAAAAATATTCACAAACGTATGTACATTCAATTCATAAACTAATCTTATTGATGTGTTTTTTATATTCAGCTTATGCAATTACCGACCAATTGAAGAAATATGTTAATTTACGTTTATAGTAACGCATCAGAATTATTGTGTAAGTTCTGAGACCATGGAAAATGTAAAATGTTCTGTTTAAAATCATGCATTTAGTCGCAAATTTGAGTTAACGCAAGTTCTTTTACTCCTTATTTCATTGAGAATATACGAATTCTCGATAAATTACGTAAACTTACCATTTTTTCGTTAAACAACTTTCACGAAACAGAAATTTGTCATATGAATGTGGTACGTGAGTTTGGGATATTGGTTATAATAAATGCTTAATAATTTAGCATAACTAATCTTTTATGTACCATAAAGTGAGTATAGTACCTTAATATCGCATCTAAATGACTGTAAATCTTTTAGAACTCTTTTGGATGAATGTTATTGCATTTTATTTTACTTGGCAACTCTGATCTCCCTTTTTTCTCGTCGAAAGTAAGATCTCTTAGAATACATATGTTTAGCATAATCATGATGCATATTAAAGCAATAAACTTTATTTTAGATGTAGTGTCATTGTTTAACAGTTTGTAAGCTTATTACGTTAGATTACACATGGATGAATGAACTTGCATAAAATATCCACTACTGGCTTTTATTACTCTTTAGAACAAATATAGCTACTTTTTTAAACCTAACTTATAATAAGATAATGCACGTAACAAATATTTTACGCTGTTTTTTTATTTGAAACTCAACGAGGAATGTTAGCAGCAAGATCATGAGTGTATATATTTTCATATAAATTGTTACTTAAACTTTATATTCAAGATAAGCCAAGAATTTTTCAATTAGTCGGTTGAACTAATTTAGTTTTATCTTTGCATGCAACGGTTTATCAACATCATTGATAATCCAATCATGTTAGCAATCACATTGAAACATTGTATAGTACAGACTTTTTTAAATTAGCGGTGTTATTCTTCAGATTACGAAAATTTTTGATAGTTTGATTGTAAATGTAAACAATTGAAAGTGCCTCCAAATTGTATAACTTCTGATCATTGTTATATTTTTATTTAACTTAATTTTCTTTCGAGCACATGACTTTACAAGTTACTGCTTTTACTTTATCGTTTCAAAAGGTAAAAATTATTAAATTTCACTTTATACCTATCATATAAGTTCAGTTGCATAATTATGAAAACTACGTAAAGTTCTAAACTCAATACATGGTTGTTGCAGATGTACACATTGTGGCTGTACTATATGTTTAATACATCGTATTTTAATGAGACACTACAATATTTCGTTTGTATATTTCCTTAGTACTTTAATTTATCAATCCTTATCCCACGTATAAAATCTTTACGAAAATAATTTCTATATATATATTACAAATGTTTGCTTGACTGATGCTAGTTATAACCATTCTACTCATCATTGTAATTACCATTTAAAAATTGTTTTTATTAATCGTAACGTTACCAGCTCAAGTACTTTTCGTCATTAAATTGTTCGATTTATAATTTGTCTCATGAGTTCATCGCTTGTATTTGCTATAAAAGCGCAAATTTTTAATTTTGAAAGAATGCGGAAACAAGTGTAAGGCCATTATGTATGGGTTTATTTAAGTATTTATGGTTTTATTTATTTTTGTTTCGACACTAATGATTGTCGACATAATATTCAAGTTGTAAGTATTTTTTCATTTAAATTTTAAGGATAGTAACTCAACTTAACACTTTTAGATTACAAAGTCCTTACATCTATGTATCAAAGCGTAAAAAAATAAAGTTGCTATTTTATTTTCGACTTTAAACACCGCACTCTTTCAAAAAATTTGTCGAACACCGCAAATTCTCAAGTATAATTTACTTACATATTTATAATAATAATAGTACAATTATTTTAAGACTTACAATTAACCATAAAATTTATTCGCATCACGACACAATTTTTCTTTTGTACATTGTTGCATTGCAAAATCGAAATTATAGCTTCACAATAAATTTTTTTTTCACAATGTTTGCATGCCTTAACAATGCATCAAACCACAAAACATATATAATAAAAATGTACATAGTATTCAGTTTTTAAGTTCTTACAATTAATTGTATGATTTTCGATACACTTTTTTTTTAATATTATAAAATTAAGAAAAAACAAAGTGAAAACGAAAACAGACTCATTTTATTTCATAAGTACCCATTTTCGAATGACTTGCTTGACAGTTCATAATAAAAACTTCGTATAAGAGTCATATTCAGAAATTCAATATCAAAATTTTAAAAGTAATTTTAAAATGATCAGAAGCCAGTTTTTTTCTGGCTTCATAATAAAGCTCATGTTAACATTTAAGCATGACGATTGAAATTTTTTGTAGTCATCAATAGCGTTTAATCCTACAAAACCCTACCTTTTCACTGCAATTGAAGCAGGAAGTATAGAAGTTTTTTCAAAACAATTATTGTATAAAAAATAATTACTCTTAGTCATAAACGTATAAAATAATAATTTTCGTATCTCCATTTGTATGGTTTCGAAATAAACTTTATATTCTGCAGGAATAAGAATGAAAATAAATATTATTTTATGATTTACAATAGTTGTTTCAAGTACAAAGACATTATATTATCTAGAAAAAAAGTATGTTTAACATCACTTAGTTACCCATTTTAACTTTCTGTAAACTTTTTTTCGACACCTTAAATTCGCTAAAGTTTATTTTACTGGTAAATGATATGAAACATGAAAAAATAAACAGTATAGCTTCAAACTTAATCTTTTTGTTTGATTACAATATTCAAATGAATCGTCAAGATATTGAAAACATCAGTCCTTATATTGAGTTGATGAAAAATTTTTCCACTGTTTATTCGTTGATTTAACCAACTAAATTTTTTTGTGAAAATTAACTGGGACATCTATGTATACTGTTTCAAATGTAAAATAAGTATTTGTGAGTTGTAAGTTGACAATATCGGTAATAATATTAAAATGCTGCTATATAATATAATTCTTCGACAAAAGAAAGTATCCAGATCAGAAAAAACCTTCGGCAGCCGAAGCTAAGTGATTTGACCCATTTGTTGTTCCAGAAGCTGGCCCAACTAAGCAGGCGCAGGTTCAGGCCAGCTGTGGCTACTGAATATTCGAATATTTCAGCTGTCTGCTACACTCAAGTCAACTTCAGAATTTGGTGTTAAAGTTCATAATCATACATAAAAAAAATTGCACTCAACTAAGTTATGGTTTCTTAGAAAGGGTAGTGGATGCGATGCTAGAAAATTAGAACGTCGTATTTGGAGCAGCAAGTCGGATAAAAGAAGACCGTGTATCGTGGTATTTTTTATAAGTAATTAAGGAATTTTCCACTATTTAAATATACTACAAAAGAATCGTAAAAAATCCATGAAAAACTTATTAAGATTAATTCCATAATTCATCAGTTACGTAAGGACTTGTATATAAATTTATTTTTAATAAAAATCAATAGCTGGAAAATTAAATGTCCTATTTAGAGGAACCAATCAGATATAAAAAGCCTGTTTGTCAGTGTATCACACAAATTCCCGATTTTGTCTATTACATTTTTATACATTCTACTATTAGATTAAAACAATTTGTGGAAAATGGTTTTTTTTCACGCTTTGTTTGCCCTCAACAATAATTTTTTGCGTATTTTTACAGTTTTGCTAATTTGTTATTGTCACAATGTACGACGTCCGAAATATTTGTATATACATGTACTTATATTTCTACCAGCTTTTGATTATCATTAAAAATAAGTTTAAATACAAGTCTCTATTTAACTGATGATTCATGTAATTAGTCTTAATAAATTTTTAATGTAATTTTTACCATCCTTTTGTAGTATATTTAAATAGTAAAAAATTCCTTAGTTTCTTATAAAAAATACCACGACACACGGTCTTCTTTTATTCGACTTGCTGCTCCAAATACGACGTTCTAATTTTCTAGCATCGCATCCACTACCCTTTCTAAGAAACCATAACTTAGTTGAGTGCAATTTTTTTTATGTATGATTATGAACTTTAACACCAAATTCTGAAGTTGACTTGAGTGTAGCAGACAGCTGAAATATTCGAATATTCAGTAGCCACAGCTGGCCTGAACCTGCGCCTGCTTAGTTGGGCCAGCTTCTGGAACAACAAATGGGTCAAATCACTTAGCTTCGGCTGCCGAAGGTTTTTTCTGATCTGGATACTTTCTTTTGTCGAAGAATTATATTATATAGCAGCATTTTAATATTATTACCGATATTGTCAACTTACAACTCACAAATACTTATTTTACATTTGAAACAGTATACATAGATGTCCCAGTTAATTTTCACAAAAAAATTTAGTTGGTTAAATCAACGAATAAACAGTGGAAAAATTTTTCATCAACTCAATATAAGGACTGATGTTTTCAATATCTTGACGATTCATTTGAATATTGTAATCAAACAAAAAGATTAAGTTTGAAGCTATACTGTTTATTTTTTCATGTTTCATATCATTTACCAGTAAAATAAACTTTAGCGAATTTAAGGTGTCGAAAAAAAGTTTACAGAAAGTTAAAATGGGTAACTAAGTGATGTTAAACATACTTTTTTTCTAGATAATATAATGTCTT
>NW_019379846.1:171817-182049 GCF_000648655.2 Copidosoma floridanum | reverse complement strand
TCGAAATTTTATAAAAAAGTTTTAAAAACTATTTGAATAAAATAAAATTTAGAATTTTTATTTTTAATTTTAATTCAAAAGAAGTATAAAGTTGCACCAATAAAGTTTTTAATAATGTTTAAATCAACGAAACATGACAAAAAAGTGCAGAGGGAAAAAGTTACAACAATTAAAAAATATATACGGCAAGAAGAAACTTTTAAGAAATAAACACATTGATCGCAATAATAAATAAATAGTTGTCATTTGTAAAAAAATAAAAAGATAAATATACAAAGATAAAAAAAATTTGTCAGATGTACTTGACAGAATGTACAATACAGTAGACGTGAAAGAAATTGGAAAACTTTTTATTAGAAATATTTTTGACAAGATAAAAAAGCCTACTTAAATGCTTACTCAAATTTGAATAATTAAAAAAAAAAAAGAATAAGTTTTAGTAGTGCAATCAAAATTATGAAGTTATGCTGCTAATTTGCTTGATTTCTTACCAGAAGGTGCATTAGAAAGAATGTTCAGCTATGGATTATATTTTATGCCAAGAGTGTAATTAGTTCATTGGATTCAAAGAAACAAAATTAAAATCAATTCAAGTGTTCGTAAGACAAACAGACAGAAAAGTAAACAAGGGCTAGTATTTCAAGTGTGGCAAATGAGGACCTTTACAGGCACAGCATCCGAGTTATACAAGGGTAAACAAAAATTTGTGGAGATTCAGAGGCAACATGCAACTGTGAAAAAATGGGTGCTAACGCCAAAATTTTTGTTCCCACTCTTTGTGAAAGAAGATACGTAAACAAAAAATCAAGTAACTTTTGTACTCCAATCAAGGTTAGTTTTGGAACTCCAGTGTCACACTCATTGTTCGTTAAAGTAAACAGTCGTAATGTTAAAAGGCAAGAGTTACTTAACAACAAATCCTTTAATTATCTAGTAAATGATAACAAGCATTGAGAAATACTTTGATTTTACTACATATTCTCCTTTCTCAGTTAAGAATATTCGTTCTCATGTCAGAATCATCTTATAGTTTGTACAATAAGTTTTTCTCAATCTTGGGGCGTTTTTCGCGTCATTTTGAAATTTACAGCACCCTCGGTAGGAAAAGTAGCATTTGCAGATATGCTACGCAATCGAAGAATACTATTAATATATTAAGTAAGTAAATAGTAAAAAACAAAGATTATTGAAATACCAGTATCAACAGTAATTTAATANTGTAATTTTTACCATCCTTTTGTAGTATATTTAAATAGTAAAAAATTCCTTAGTTTCTTATAAAAAATACCACGACACACGGTCTTCTTTTATTCGACTTGCTGCTCCAAATACGACGTTCTAATTTTCTAGCATCGCATCCACTACCCTTTCTAAGTAACCATAACTTAGTTGAGTGCAATTTTTTTATGTATGATTATGAACTTTAACACCAAATTCTGAAGTTGACTTGAGTGAGCAGACAGCTGAAATATTCGAATCTTCAGTAGCCACAGCTGGCCTGAACCTGCACCTGCTCACACGCCACAGTCAGGTCCACTACTTCTTACCCAAATCGAAAGCTAGTGTCACAAACCTGGAGAAAATAGAAAAATATTTTTAACGTTCAGTAATAGCTATGTACTCACCTAGAATGGTTAAGTAAAGAATTATTCAGATCTCACGTGTATTATAACTCGAGGCGAAGCGGAGGGTTACAAACATGAGATCTGAGCATTCTTTACTCCCACTCATGGTGAGTATTCGCTATGAGAATGTCATGGTGACACAGCTCATGGCAAAAGTTGGAAATGTGGGAAGACATGCCAGTGGCATCAAATCCACGTAGTTTATATATATCTTTGAATATCTTAAAAGTTAAGCATTTTCTGGTTCGACATAAAGCATAAAAGTTGTAGAACATTTAATTATAAGTACATGCCTTTTAATCCCACGTAAATAAAGGCAGGTATTTTTATAATACAGCCATTGACGGAATAGTTCTTGCGTAAATTTATCAAACTTGTAATGGCTGTAATGACAGAACGCCAACAATGATTTACAACAGAGGAAAAAGCATTTACTAATAATTAAATTTACAGCATTTTTGACGCTTCACGTATGATCACAAAATACTTATTTTTTTAGATATTTAAACATATCTGCAGGCAACGTGCGTTCGATGCCACTTGCATCCCCCCGTGTTTGACTCAGTTGACACGATGGGCTATGGTGCACATCGTTTTATCCCCTCCAGGTTTATTTTCATAGCAAATTGTATTCTATACAACACTGTGACCGAAACTGATACGCTACTGCCCGTGTAGTAGACCGTTACGAATCAGTATCAGGGTATACTAAGTGTGGTGTAAATTCGATTTTTCACCTGAAACAGAATGTGGCAGTTTCACATCTGAAATCAGAGAGAAATAATTATACCTCTGACAAAAGAATAGAAAAAAATTTTGTAATTAAGAACGTACTGTTGCCTGGCCCCTCGTTGAATGTTTTCCATTATTAAAGACTTTTTTACAGTCTTATTCACGAGTTTTCCATTAATTTTAACCATTTATTTGTGATAATGAAGTACCAAATCGGTGCGAAAATCATGAGTAAAGAGTTTTTCTGATTGAAAGTATCTAGTAATGTAAAATATTTTTATTGTACTAACATTATATAAAATAGTTGTCCTGCATCTTATAAACTTTCCTTTAAAAATTCTTTTTTTCTTTATTGTTTATCATTGCCCTCAGACACAGACACGGCTTTTTCACACAAGCATACACTTATAATCGCCAGGATCAACTTATAACGTCTTTGATAACAACGTTGATGAAGCCTAAGAAAAACAGTTCATCGATCCTCAGAAATCAACAGCAGAGACAAAACAACGAGACTTGAACGGTCACCCATCCAAGTACTAATCGCACCAAATGCTGCTTAACATGTATCATATTTGGTCAAAGAAATGACAGAAAGATTTTGATAGAAAAATTCTTACTCGTTAGTAATTGTACAAAGAATTTTCCTTCTAAGTTTGAAGTCGATACACCACCTACCAATAGCTAGAAATTAATTAAATAAATTTTTTCTACCTTGCACTGGCTTTTATGAAAAAAAAACAAAATTAACTATTCTGCTTGGAAATTTTGATCGAAATGACTATTAGATTTAATAAAAATTAAAAAATCAAAACTCAATAGTGAATTACTATCTTCTGAAGGAGTGTGTGAAATAATTACATCAGTTGACCTCCCGTGAGCAAAGAAATCAATAAATATTCCAAAGAGTAAATAAAACATCCATGTTAGAAGACAGGAGATGCACATGCATATATAATCTAAAAGAGACGAAAAGTTGGATCTCTCTTTCTCCCTCTCTCTCATATCCTTCACCAATACAGATACACCTCCTTAACTTCAGAGATCGACAAAACTGCAAGTCTACCGCTGCGCCACTGTGACCACTGACCTTTTCAAATATCAACATTCATTACTATCCATGAAAGAAAATTAAATTTTATTTCGATACATAGACATATTTTTAACATACTGTGACATTTGATACTTTTAAAATTACCCATACCAAAAAAAGCCTTGATACGTACGGATTTTTGTGAAAAATTTTAATCCAAAATTTTTTGCTCCTGACTGTCTTTTCTAAGAAATTAATATACTTGTAAATAATAATTAAGTAAGGGTACTATAACTAAAAACTATTTCTACACTTACGCAAAGTTTGTAATAAATCCTTTTACAAGAGCTTAGAAGAAAAGTTGAAGATATAGCACCCCACTGAAAGATGAATGTTATTTTTTAACATTTTGAAAAAGCATGGTTTTTTAAAAATATTTTGGCTATGAAATTTTTGAACAAAAATTGATATTAGTCTACTTAACAAGGGCTCTTAATAAAGAATGAGGCTCAGTTGTCTTTTGATTAGAATTATTGTACAATGTGTTCAGAAAAAATATAATTTAAACTGTAACCGTAAAACAAAACACTAAACCTTAAAGAATAATTAAGCCTATAGAGACATTTTATTTTTAATAATCTGGCAAACGTAAGGAACTCTAGGGAAAGGCCAGTGAAAAGTATCTTCTGCAGTCAGCTATTTTTTTTCATGGAGCATGGTTACTTCATGGAATTATTTATATACTCGTTAAACTGAAAATCATGGCTGGTTACTTTGCACAGGTCTTCTCAAGATCTTCATATTTGTTATTGCAAAAAAGTTCAAACAATTTTTCGGTAATTCCTAACTATTATTGTTACAAATAAAAGTTAAGATTATTTATGTTTTTATAACTTATTTTGTACGTCCCAAGAAACGTTTTTCAAACTAGCTTTTAATTACACAGCAGTTTATAAAAGTCTCAACATTTCCTTGAAATCCCCTCCTTTTAAGCTCACAAATCTTCTTAACAACATTTTGCAAAAAACTTGTCGTACGACAAAAATAAAGAATCGTTAAATTTTCGATTATGCATGTCAGGTAAGGTGGATCGTCATTTTAAGCCTCACGCGTGTATATTTATGTCCCCAAATCTAGAACTATGTCTTATCTATACTGTTCATTGTTCGTTTCTTGATAATAATGAAATTGTAACTGCTCCACAAATATTTGCCAAACGTGAACAAATATTTTAACTTACATGAGTTCACACTGTATAAAACACGAGTACACATTTTGAGCCATACCAAATGAATCTTTCATTAAAGTTTGATTACACCCTGGTTGACTTTTTATGCAGATTTTTAACATTATTCGTTGGAGCTTATGATTAGCATGATGAATGTTAAATTATATTTCAAACTGGTCTGAAATTTCTGAGTATTTACAGGACGAATATGATTAGTGACCCAATTACCGTGCCTTGTTTCTATTATCGAGAGTCTGAGTTAAAATTATATTAACGAAATTCGTCCAACTTTTATACATATGTTTGAAAATAAATCGAATCATTAAGACCTTCAAACTCTAAAAAATCAAAATTTATTTATAAAGCACACTTTACTAATTAGGGATAGAGTAATTAAATTTTTCTTAAGGAAATGTACATGTAAAACTTATATCCAATGTCAGATAAGTCACACGATCTCTCTTCAGCACACGCTCTCCATACGTGGAGAGTCTAAGGCAAGAGGCAAGCTACCCCAGGTCAAAATACCCGAGCTCCTCGATGTCTTTCGACTGAGCCAAGTCAAATGAGAGATTCTCAGAACGCCAGACCCAGTTTGTCAAATCATTGATTTGCAGCCACGATGACCCTGCATCGACCACCCTCTCGGCTTTACCTAAACATTGAACCAGTAATTATCAATCCTTCAAGGTCTGCGCTCTGTCTACTTGGTCTAGCTCACCATGTCACCAGTCCTAAGCCATCTAGGGCCATCTAACGTTGAACCACTTCACCAAAAAATATTTCACTTTCTCAGAAGGGGAACTTCAAAGGCTTTCAATTTTTACAATTTTAGGCGTCGAAAAATTGACGCAGAACATTCATCGAGATTAGGACAGTAGCGTCATTATCGACGAATAAATACTAATCATTTAAGCAATTAATCATCTTTTCATTATAACTTTGAAATTGATTACTTAAATTTTCCAGCTATTCAAATAGGCGGAACAGTATGTGTTTTGATTGTGGCGCTACAAAATGGATAGATAAGTCACCAGGACTTTCATCTCGTGGTACAGTTTAGTAATAAAAAACAATTTTTTAAATTACATATTACAGCTTTGAACCTTCAAAGCTTTAACTAATAACCCCCATTCATATATTAAAACGTGAGAAAGTGAGAATCAACGGCCCTTTTCTAGCACGAATAACTATTTTGTTGTGTAAGGAACGCATATGGTACTTTTCATCATCATTGCATTTTTTTAAACTTTTTTACAGCTTACTATTCGACCAAAACTGCATGGATTTCAAACAAAATTTTTTTAAATTAGAATACAGTACGTGAGAGCAATAAAATAAAAGTCATCCTCATACCTTTGTGGGTTATAACCGTAAAGTATTTTTATTTTTGTTATAAATTACAGATGACAGCCATTGGGTTATTTTTCCGATATTGAGAATGTCTCAGCTAATCAGAATGTTTTTTTATGGTTGTCAAATAAACAATATGTTCATTGTATTGGCTTAAAAATAAGTGTAAAAACACCAACGAAGTTATCGCAAGGCAGAGTGATGACAGAAAAACTAATAGTTTCAATGCTTTCAAAGGTATAAGAATCTTGAATTTGAATTGTGACGCCAATCCTATCCTAAAAATGTTGAATAAGTCTTATCTCAAAAGTAATGTATAATTCAAATAATATTTAAAAGTACAAGTATCATTTTATACAGCTATTGAGTACGTATTCAATAGCTATCTCCATTTTGATGTAGGGCCTTAAAAACTAGTAATTTGGTATTGTCTATTTTCGTAAATAAGTGCAAAAACTTTCCTACGATTGTTTTTAGAAACAAATACATATAATAAAAAAAAAAAATTTATAATTAATCCACTAGAATATTAGAAACCTGTCACAAGCCATTCTAAACATGTGTCAATATGTGTCTGAATTTGAGAGGCTGACTGTGCCTCTAGTATATCTATAAAGTACGTCAATTTTACAAAATGATAATTTAAGATTGAACGATTATCCGCTTTACTTAATACGTCGTGAATTACTGTAGGCCGTAAAGGTAGAACTGTCGTATATCTATTGACTTACAAAATATCAATGAAATTGAAAACAGGTTATTGTTAATTTCAAAAATGTATGACATTCTACGCAAACATTAAAGTTGAACAAAGTAGATTTTAAAAGTATAATTTAGTGATTGAATGAATATTGCAGGTCTACTAAGCACAAAAATTCCACAAATAAAACTTGAATTTTGTTATTACATTTGTCTAAATCATGCAGGTCATGTGATTACAAGTCATAATATTATCAAAGGTTAAATAAAGGTTTGAAATAAAGTAATACTGGTAATGGAGTATACGCGTAAAGGAGGACTGAGTAAAAAAATGCAAGCACATTCTTGCAACTTCATTATACTTTATCTAATTAAAAATCTTTTGTTTGGAATCTATGCAGTCTTGTTCAAATAATAAGCTGTAAAAAACTTTTAAAAAATGTAATGATGCTGAAAAGTACCGTGTGTTCTTTATATCATAAAATAATTGTTGGTCCTGTGGTCGTTGAACTTTCTCACGTTGTAATAAATAAAAAAGGCTTTTTGTTAAAACTGTAAACATTCAAAACTGGCAAAAAATGTATAATTATAAGCCCTTTTTGCTCGACAATTTGCTCGGGCATAATTATAACCAGACCCATTTACTTCGATTTCAGGTGGCTTCGATTCTTATTCGACGCCACCTAGTGAATCCTACTGAACTAAAGTGAAAAACGAGCATATTTTCACACAATTTTGAGCTTATTTATTGCTATTTTTATTAATTTTTTCCTCGGCAAAAACTATACGAAAACCATCTAAGAAGTGTCAGCAAGCAATATCTACTGATAAAAATATAAGTTAAACAAATTGTCGAGGTTGACAAATTTTTACCAGAACAGAAATTATAAGTAGGCTATCAGTAGGGCCTACTTAGGCTGCCTCTTTAACAAACTGAGGTCCCACACTAGCAGCGTCAGGGGGCGTTAGGTAGGCCCTAAGTAGGCTGCCTCCATTGATGTAACATAACCACCTTTCAATCGATAAATATAGATATGTCCATATGAGAATACACATTGTATTATAACTAAACAAAAGTCATGTTTCATTTCAAACGAATCATATTTAATTTTTTTCTGAAAATTTTTTATCACGGAATTATTGATCACGTGTAGTTACAAAAATACAACCCTAAGATGATTAAAAATTTTATACTACTGAAGATATAAATGGAACCTAAAAAATATCACTCATTCACAATTGATATCAAGGTAACATTATGAACATATGATTCGTGAATTAACTGTGAGGAACTATTATTAAATAATCAAGTACTGAATACTAATGAAGTGCTCACACTGCAGTTTACTTTTTTTCATACAAAAACATATTGTCTCAATTAAATGACAGATAAACTTGACTTGACGGTGGACATCTAAATGACAGTGTACTAACTGTTTGATGTGAAAATTTTATAATCTTAGTACGATACCTAATAGTTTTTACTTAAATTTTTTGAAGCAACTATTGTTTCTAATTCAGTACTTTAAAAAACTTTGTTTAGTTGACACCGAATTTAATGTCAATTGATTTTATCAGTCTCATATGTATAAGAAACTCATTAATTATTTTAATAGGACTCAATGGAAAATACTTGTAACTTGTGTACCTCTGTATAACTTTACGCTACAGTTTACACTGCAACTGTAGCTGATACAACTGTACATACGATTCGAGAGGTAAGATAAAGGTAGTTTATGTAGGCTGCCTAATGAGTACCTCACGCACGCCCCCTGACGTGCCTGCGTGTGTCTAACGAACTAGAGAGGCAACCGACTTTTATTTATGTTCAGGTAAGTACATACAGTAGACTACCTCCAGCTAGTATATATATACATGATACAAAGTAAAGTTTAGCAGGTAAAGACAACTAGATACAACTAGACAAACAAATCTTTTGGATAATCTACTTACTGGAATGTAAATGTGTAAACAAATTATCCTTCTAATGGTGACTAGAGGATGCATGCTTACTTTTGGTAAGATTATATTCCATACTTTGAATTAAGATCCATATATAATACCCTCAAATTTTTTAACATTGTCAAAAAGATTTTTGTTCAGAAATCAATTTTTTATCTTTTGGAACGTTATGAAACGGTGAATTTTTGGATTAATATTTGTCTATTTGTATAATCTCTTGCATGCAAAAAATATAAGATGTTCTGAGGAACCAAACTGTTTTTTATTCGTAACACACAATCTTAGCTGCGAATAAACATGGATAATACTTTCTACTTCTTACTCAAGTCAGAAACAGAAATCCAACGTGCTTCATCGGTGGCTAATAATTCAGGGGTCTCGAAAACTCAAGTCCAGTTCTGTATGGGTTAAAATTCTAACCATTTACTTGATTTAAATTATTTTTCTTGCTTGTTTGTATTTGTTCATAATAATTAGTATATTCATCAGAAGTAGATAAAATACGCGTCTTAAAAATAAATCATTTATCTAGTGTGTTTGCGTCGTGTTAGGATTCATAAAAATATTCGCATGTAACAATTATTGTCCCTAAATAAATATGCATACTTAATACATACAGCCTACAAATGTGTTGTTACTGTTTTGTATCGTTATCCGAATTGTTCTTAAGTGGAGCGCTGAGTATCTTTCTGAATAATATCTATCAAAATTTCAACTTAAAGCGGTTCTTTTATAAAATGACTATGAACAGAATCAAATAATACTGTGATGAACTCTTCATCAAGAATACACTACCTTTTTTAAATTTAAGAGTGAATTGACGAAAATTAACACGAAAAAATGATAAATGCAAAAAATGAACTCGAAGCATGTATATGCTCTTATGGCAACTAAGTATTACTTTACTGAAAGTTGTAGCCTAATTATTTATTCAATTTATTGAGTATAAATAAGGTAAAAAACTAACACAATAAGGCTTATGCAATTCTAAACATACTGCTATCTCGAAATACATATTCTCACGGACTTAATTGAAAGATATTGATATAAAAATAAGCATACATTTTCATTTTTCATGTTGAAAGCATAGGTCAGCATTAAATGCTGGTCTTTTAAAAATAAATGCAAACTCCACATAATAATTTTTACAAACTTTTATATTGAATATTATAATCCAAAAGTTAAAATAAGTAGTTAACTTGATTAAATAAACAATATTTACAAATAATTGTTGGAAATTGAGGCAGTTTTAATAAATATCAATTTGATAGTCGACATTGAATTCGAGAGTCATGATAGAACTACCTCAACGAATATAGAAAATTCTTAGTTCACGACACATATTCGTCACTTTTTTTATTTCTCTTTTTTTTAAAATAAGAGTGACCATTACTTCTGGAACTAAACGTTAGTTGCATTCAATATCTTTAGTAACATTAACAACGGCAGTTATTGACTATACTTAAATAAAAGTATTGCTTCATGCTTTTTTAGATTTTCCTTATTTTCGGTCGACATACTTTCTTTGATGCATATTTATAGCTTAAATCAGCATGAATATTATTACAGAAAAAAAGTAAAAACAAAGAATTAAAAAAGA
>NW_019379846.1:151388-168160 GCF_000648655.2 Copidosoma floridanum | reverse complement strand
GGGCTTTTTTTCCTGTAAATATCACGACACTGATATATGGCTCTGCTACGGGTGTCCACTGAAGACATCTTTATTTGCCCCACCCACCCATCCTGTATATAAGTTCTACCAGTCGTCACTTCGACGTCTTGGTCAGATCTCTCTGTATACTATCGCACTCCAATCCTTTCATTTTAAACCTGATTGATTAATAATAATTTTTTATTATTTGGACTTTTTAAATACATCTTAATTTCAGTTAAAATAAAAATTTTTATCAATTGGCAATAGGCATCTAATACTGGCAGCATGCTTTAATTACTGGCCGTTAATCACTGCTACGTTTTAATTAATGGCTCCCTAATACTCTAAAATCTCATTTTATCTGAAGAATCATATTTAATCACAAGTTATCAAGGATTTGAATTAAATTCATAATGAACAAAGAACAAAAGAAAAACCAGTATGACTATGAATTCATACTTTATTCTAATTCAGCTTGTGAGTCAGCAATCTTGGTTTGCAAACCTTTTTCTTTTTTTATTTTCAGTAAAGCTCCCTCTTGTTACTTATTTTTTTGTTCTCGCGTAACTTTTTTTGTTCGTAAATCTGTTTTGCTATTCGTTTTTTAATTTGTTCTTGCTATTTCGGATAAGCTTTATGTTACTTTTTCAATTTATAATTTTGTTTGTACAAGTTTTATTTTGCTTTTCTACTCTTAATTGTTTTTTTTGGCTTCTGTTCCTTCAATTTTTATATGTTTTACTTTCTTGAGTTATTTTTTTGCCACTTAGAATCTGAAATGACTGTTGATATTTTAAACTTAATTTAACTTTTATTGCTTCAATTTAATGCATCTTTAAAGGTTTAATGAAGGTAATCAGCAAGAGATTCTAACGGTTGATTAGTTTTTTGGGTTTGTGCAACTTTGAGCTTTTTGAAGTGGACTTTCAACTATCAACGGAGAAATATCAAACCGAATAACTTTTGTAGGAAAGGATCTTCTTTTGAGGCACACAGCATTAAGATGGAGAGATTATACGTTTATAAACAATACAGTTTAACTAGTATCGAGAGGTTATGTTAGATTTGCCAGTAATTGGAGCAGTGCCGACAATACCCAAATCTACCCTGTTTATTTTTTTTCAAGTCAAAATGGTTTACATAATTGCATACATTGAACTACTCTAAGGGCACTGTTTCTATAATTGGTTAAGTACTTGACATACGGTTCCATAAGCTGTTTGAGTAATCAAGCTTAACATTACATTTTTGCATTTTATTTGTGCCTTCATTGT
Organism: Copidosoma floridanum; assembly: GCF_000648655.2. The sequence goes on along the minus strand of NW_019379846.1, from coordinate 166,883 downwards.
AAAACCAAGTGTTTAAGCACAGGTTCGAAACGTGTGGTTTGAAGAATAATTAAGTTTTTCGAGAACCAACTATTTAACCAGTTCAAGTAAACTTGGCACTTTAAAGTACGGAAAACTCATATACAGAGCGGAAAAAATTTGTTGTTACAGATTTAACACGCTAAAAAGTGAGTCAAATCTGGGACAGAAATGTTTTTTACTTTATACAGTCTTTTTATGTCAATTGTTAATGCGGGATATGTTTTGTTTTTATTAAACACTTATCAACACTACTGTGATGCATTTAGAAAAAAAAAACACTATACGTGTGCTTTAACGCACATATATTTACAATATTCATGCAGACCCTAAAGTCTTTTAAATAATTAATAAATTGGAGATAAAATACAACTTGTTTATTCGCATAGATCTTTCTATTCTACAGTACTGCTGCTTACTTCAACTATTATTATTATTATTAATATGATAGTTTTTGTTAATTTTATTAGTATACTTCCTCTACTGTAAGTCTAATTAACAATTTAGGATGTATCGGTCTGGTATCTATATGCTACAGATGACTATTATAATAGTATATTCGCAGACGGATTTTTTGAATTGAATTTTACTGGATTCATCCTTCTTTCCAAGGTAAGTAAAGGTAATATTCTGCGGGACGATAGGAATCTCGTAAAGTAAGCCAAAGACAATGATTGCTTACTGAATATGTATTTTCGAGTTTGTTAAGCGCATTGGACAAAGTTACTTTTTCTCATTTTGGACCATTTTTTCCGTTTGAACGTTTATAGCATCTTCCGGCTCGAGTCTGCTCATCACCTTGAAGGAGATGTACACCAGTGACGAAAACTACAATTTATTATTGTATCTGACTCAAAAGTGTTAGGCCAATGTATTCTAGAATACTGTACACGCAACTTTGTAAGTAAGGAAAAAATCTCTGATCTTGGAGACAGCATATTTGTTACTTTACCATCAGCTGTGATATTCAAAATAGCCATCTGGGAAATTTTTTAGTTTTTAACCATTGACACATGAGCTGAAACCTATCTTTGAAATATCCTTAAATTCTAACAAAGTTTTCTTTGGTATTTAAAAAATGTGTGTATACTATATATTACACTTGATAATGATAATTTAAAAAGTTTGCTGTAAATCTTAGCCTTGATGGTGTTATGATGTCTGTTACTTAACGCTTGCACTTTCTATTATGTGTAACTATTAAACTTTTCTCTTTAATGTTCCCCGTAAAATGTTTTTATAACACCGAAAGAAGCTTAAGGCTTAGAACTCATAATACGTAACAGATTAAGAAATAACTGTGGCACTGATACCTCTATTTCATAAATCTTTTGTCTTTTTAGACGAAACAACTAACAGAAAGGTAAAAGTTCCTCGTAAGGTAAAAGGTATTTATAAAATGTAATTCTAAATAGCTAAGAATCAGCTTATTCGTGAAAAAACTATTTTTAATGTTATAATGTTCGCTGTATATTTAAGTTAAAGTAACAAATAAACGGAAAAAAATGATTAAAATTGTGTTTTGCTTAAGTATACAATCTTTGTTCGATTGAAGATTATTGTGCACATGACCTAATCTATTTTAAGTACTAAGAACTTATGAAATTCAAGCCAAACATCACCACGCTATCCTTACTGGAATTTACAGCATACCCTCTGAATTTATGTCGTTGTAAAAATCAATTATAGTATGAAAGTATGAAAATGTTAAAAAATTTAAAGGTTATTGCCTATCGATGAACTCTTTTAAAAATTTTTCACATCAAACCTTAACTATCAGATAAAAAACGTTTAGCCATTATCCACACTAAGTACACAAATCTTACTTAGGCGTACTTATATTTACGTACATACTTTAATGCGGCAATATTTTTTACGGAACAACAATCACTTTTTCCCATGTATACAACTACACATTAAATTTTTTATGTTTTACTAGTACGTGTACGTGCAATGTAGGCATGTACTAGTAAGTGGTTCAATGCAATACAGAGATTTTCAATGGATTTTTCTCTCCAGTGGTGGGCTGTGCGTAAAATATATGTAATACCTTACAAGATTGATATGATGATTCAGAAAGTTTAACTTTAGACAGATTTATATTTCTAATATCAGAGAGGCATATCGTACGAAGTCTTATGGTACAAGAAATTTGTACCTAAGCAAATGAGCTTATAATGGCAACTGGGGCTTTTTTTCCTGTAAATATCACGACACTGATATATGGCTCTGCTACGGGTGTCCACTGAAGACATCTTTATTTGCCCCACCCACCCATCCTGTATATAAGTTCTACCAGTCGTCACTTCGACGTCTTGGTCAGATCTCTCTGTATACTATCGCACTCCAATCCTTTTTTGCCTCACGACAGTGAAAAATTACGCTAGCAAAAAGTAAGCCAGTGCTTGTGCGGTCATGCGCTTCCGTCAAATAATCACCCCCGGGGCTCAAAACATGACCTTTAGAGCTTCTACTTTAACCCTCTTGTTTTTTTCACGTACAGACCTTCTCTTGCGGACGCGCAATTTCACGAGCAATGCTTTAATAAAGGGAACAAAGCTATATCCAAGCAGTCGTTTCGGTGATTTAATTATTTCTTTACTTTTATACTATTTTTTTGTCATTCGCGTACATAAAGTATCCTTTCCACGAGTAAGTATATGCTTCAGTTGCGAACGCACGCTGATCGTATATCTGAATAGGTTTGTCGGTAAATGTAGCATATACTAATTTTATATTATTGTTACATAGTTCTCTTAGATGTATGATATTTGTTTCGAACATTGTTTACCTTAAAATGATTTTGTAAATCCCAGCCAAATATGAATTGTTAGCACACGTGTAGAGGCAACTTCAAAGGTTGTGTTAGGTAGGACATGCTTATTTTCTTTAGCGGAACAAGCTTTTGCAACTTTAACAAATAACGTTTGAGGCGAAACTCGTATAAATCATGTTCGTTGCTATAATGAAGATGCATTATTTTATTTTTACAACTCGTGGTGGATAAAATATGATAGGAATCATCTGACATCTTGTAGCTCATATTTGTACGTTGGCTTGCACGTCGTTGTTAATCGTCAATTATAAAACGTCATTGTTTTTTGCCTGGCAAAAGCGTATGACAATATATAGACAGGAAACAAGATTAGCCAAGACCGAGAATTTTAAAGAAAACGACCCATACCCATGTGCACGAAAATCTCGCAGTCCAGTATACTTTTAGCGTAAAGCACCATCAAAAACATTTGTGTAACGCTTAGTGTGCGCGATTTTTTCCGTGTACTCGTATTAACACGTGTACGTGCGTGCCCATGCGCACGTTAGTATACGCTCGTTATTAGTATGTATAGTGTGATACGTTGTGCGGTGCGTATGGCTTAAGCCTTGTCAATTGTGTTGCTTTTTTGTTTCGTTTTTTTTAAACGGCAGTAAGATATAACATACACATTTGAGCATCTTTACTTCATGGAAAAATATTTGGTAAATTCAACATTGCGTATTTCTTACTATGTTTGTGCGTGAGTGTGTATGCGTTTATGTGTATGTGTTGTTTGTTTGATTCACATTTTATAGCTTACATTTCTGCATTGAAATTATTTATTGACACTAGAGTAAACTGTAGTCGAAACAACAAGTAACAACAATGATGATGATGATGGATATTTATTCTACATGTTCTGAAAAAATAATGATTGAAACGTAACGAACAAAATACCGTAAATAGGCATTTCGTAATTGTTTGTGCTCTATTTCACCTTATTTCCATACTATAGTTTCATTCAAATCGTACTTATATGTAAAAATCGTGTCGTAAAAAGAAGTTAATTTGTGGAAATAAGTGTTTCGTGCTTTTCACGCAGTTTCAATGATAAATAACTGATTAAGTTAAAAATCGCGACAGCAATAAGCGTATCCCAATCGATGTGTATCTAATGGTATACCATTAGATGCAACAGCATCGAAATCAGTTAAAAACCGGCCGGCTCGCTGGACGGCCGAGTTCATTTAAAAAGTACTCGAACAATTGAATAGTTGCCCACGCGGTTGCATTGTGGGTGGAAAAGGTGTCTGAAACACCATAGCCCTGATTTTTGGCGAAGACTGGTGCTCATCCAAAACACCCGGAATATAACGTACACGTGACAATATCACAAAATCAAATTCAACGTCACCTTTGCCATCTAACCTGTTTCCCACAGGACTTGGAGCTTTTAAAAACTTGACATTTCGATTCTACGCAAGGCCTACCACGTCAACGAGAAAAGAGTAGCCACATCTAATCGTATATTATCGTACAAAGGATACGGCAATCAACAGCCGTTGGTCAATGCCACGTATACACAGCAGCCAGCCCAATTATCTCTGGCTCAGCAGAGTAGGTATTGCACAGGTAAGTCTCGAGACTTCGAGAAAAAAGGGATAAAGATAAGACGGGACAAAGAGGAACAGAGAGATGTACTGGCTGGAGCGTGTTCATGGTTTACGGTGCCTTTGCAACGGCCTTAGATCCTACACGCTTTTGTGGTTGAAAATATAAGAGACGTTGCTGTCTTGGTGGACAGGTGGGCCATGAAATCCTCGCTTTGATGAGTTGTTGTTGACGTAGTAGGAGGACTTGCGCATTGACGTTGACGAGGACATCATGGCAACAGTCTCATAGTAGTGGAGCTTACTGCAGCACTCGCCAGACTTAAGGATAGCCATAAAGCCACGCCGGTACTTCTTATTAAAGAATGCGTATAAGATTGGGTTGATACAAGAGTTGCTAGAGCCCAGCCACTGGGCTATCGGTGTTGCGATTGGTAGTAGCTCCTCTTCCCAGTCCGTAATTTTTCCTGTGTGAGAAAAAATTTTTTATAGTTATAAATTTTACGGTGAAATTTTTATTTTCATACTTTCATAATTAACCTAAGCTAGCTGTATCTTTTTAACATGTGACGTTATGGTCAATTTAGTTTTCTTAATTTATGATAGATGGATAAAAGTCATGTAAATTTGTATATCAAGACCAAGAATTTTTCTTTCAAAAAATTAATAAATAGTAAATAAATATGATAATTCAAAATTAGTAACGAACCACATCATAATAAGAAGCAACCGAATATCTTGTATCGGGACCGCTCACAACAGAGTACGTAAAGTACACTAAGAGAAATATATAATAAAAATTACTGTGCTAGAATGGTGATTTAACACTAATCGGTCGTCTAGAGATTTGTTACCATTAGACTAATAATTTTTAGTGTTTAGAACAGTAAATGTTGTTGTAAGTATAGTAATTTTTACTGTTTGTTCAATAGACATTACTTTCCAGAATGGTAACAGACGGCTAAATTTAGGCAAAAACTGCGTTTTTGCATTTACTGTGTAAAAAATTGGTACTGTTCGGTGTAGAGTTGGTAAAAAATGTACACATTCCCATGGAATAAAAAAAAAGCCTTAGAACACAATGATTATCGCCTTTAACTTTGCATTGAGTGTCAATAGTATGTATTCTGAACAAGCTAGTATTATATCGTTTTTAGTGATTAATGGCGTTAATTTTATCTTACAGACATAAATTTTAGTTAAAAAAGCTACATTTTTCCAAGATCTATGAGTTTTACGTTAACTTTATAATTTGAAATGTAAGTAAAAAAAACAAGTAAGTTAGATAAGGAAAAACGATTAATTTTCAATTATTCAAAATTTTTGCGATTTAGAGCCCAAATTTAATATCATAACTAAATATGTTTAATACAAAAAATTTGTATTTCGACAAGAACTTCAACAATCACGTTTAATTGATTATCTCAAGTGCAAAACAAAAAAGTTGAATAAGGGAAAACGACTTTTTAGTCATTTTACAAGCACTTTTTGGCTCACACAAAGTTTGGGTTACATCCTGGACAAAAATTTTAAAAACGAAAAAGTTGTATTTCAAGTACATCTAAAATTTTGTCTTTCACAGCAAACCTTAAAAATATCACGTTATAAAGTTGTAGCCGAAAAATAATTTTCCGCCCTCGGGTGGTTTTGGGAGGCTGGTACTTCCTTGGGCGAAAAAGCAGTTTTCCGGAACTCGTTCGAAAAGTCTCCTTTACGAACCTCGTTACGGACCTCGCCTTCGGCTCGGGCCGCAAACCTCTCGGTTCGCAAACAAAGACTTTTCAAACTCGTAGGAAAACTACTATTTTTTCACTCAAAGTACCATCTTAAAATGACTGACATTTTTTTTGTAAAAGAGGAAACCTCATATATTTTGAACCATCACGTAGGACATGAAAGACGAAGCTATTTGTCAAATTTCAGCCCAATATGACAATAATTGCATGAGTTAATCAAAAAACTTGATTACGCCCATACATACATACATACACCCCTGACGCTGAGTTCCGCGATCGCAATTTTTCCGTACCAAAACTTTTTTTACACAAAAACAAATAGTTTTACAGGTACTTTTACTTATTGCTCTGGCAAAAATATAAGGCACTCCTGAGTATTAGTCGTGCCTAAAAATTAGGTTGACCAACGTAAAAAGTCCCTAGACAGCGGAATGACACCAGATTACCATTCCAGCACAACAACTTTTATTACATTTTTTTCTCAGTGTACTTTATTTGTGTGCAGAAGATCACCAGCTTCAACCTTGATGAAAGTGTTTTTTTTTTTTTTTTTCAGAACAAGTTAAAAACTAAGAAATAAAATTCAAAATGTGGGCTGTGGTATAATGGTGTGCTGGAGTGTGGTAGGAACAAGGGCGGGGCAAGGGAGGAGTACAATTTAAAATCTATTTCTGTCACATATTTTCTTAAGGCCAGAATTCTAAAATCGTTGATTTACTCTAGCGCATAACGTGTCGATAGATGTACAACTTCAAAAAGAAATAAAAACTGGGATTGTTAAAATTTGGAATGTAAAAAATCAGAAAGGTTCTAGATAGGTAAGAAAAAGTAGAAGTACCTCACATTTTCTTACTTAAACTTTAAGATCAAAAGGTACTACGCCAAATTCCAGATTTCTAGATCATTCTCAGAAGGTTGTCGGTTAAAACGTATTTTTCAGTTTTATTCCAAAGTTTTCCACTTAGTTAGCAAAAAACGATTCAAGAAAATGTAAAAAAATGCATTATAAATGTAACAAATTAAAAAATTCTTTGTTAAGAGGATTAAAAAACTTACTTATCTATAGAACGCACATTATTTCTAACGCCGCGACTTTTTTTAGATTTTTTAAAGTGGTGAAACAGATCGAAGAAAATTAAATACCTTTACTATCAAAAAGTTTAAAAGGTAGTTTTATAGAGCCTTTTTTCATTTACTTGTCGTAGTAATACTGCTGAAGAAAACCAGTAAGGATTTTTTTTAGTAGACCTGTTTAACTTAGGCTTTAATTATGTTTAAGTGAAAGTTTTTGGTGTTAGAAAAAAAGGATGTTTTGTTTACAATTTTTTTTTTTTAATACCATTTGCTTAGAATTTGATCCATCACACCTATTGAGAGTCGTCTAGAGACCTGAATTTGGATATCAAGAAAACTTTTTATACTACATTTCAGTCCACAAAGTTGAAGTTAAAAAATTGCTTGGGCTACTTTTACCCACTTTTACTAGTTATGAAAAGGCTGTTAAATTTCCAAAAGCAAAAATAAAAACAGTATGCAAAAATTTCTTTTTTCACTGTGTCTATTTATATATTTCTTGTTGATTGACCTCTTAAAAATTTTCATGCTGTCTGAAACCTTGTTGTAATAATGAACGAAGTAGCGATAAAAAGTTTTAAGTAAAGCATTTACTTAAATAAAATAACACAACACTCCCTATTTAAAAGTGAGATTGCAGTGAGATAGAAAAAAAGTTAATAACATTAACTCCTAAGCTATACACCCACACGTATACACCCACATACGTCTGCATGTATGTGGATTTTGTTGTGTAATTCACAGTTGTATAAGTAAAAAAATGTCGAGAAAATATTTTGAGGATATAAGCATAATATAATTAATATGAAAACTTAGGCATGAAGTGAGATCAGTAAAAAAATTGAATAAAAAAACCAGGTATCAACGTCAAAAAAAGGCTCTTAGAGGCTATGTACGAACACTAAAGAATGCAAGTAGAACTAGTTCTCGCGTGTATATTTTTTCATCAATTTTTACTTATTTCCTTAAAAATACTTGCTGCTTATTTTCATAGATAGCGAAAAGTAAAATAATTGTCAAGTTTGAGGTCAAAAAGCTTAGACCAAACAGTCACACACAAGCTACTAGGTTCAAAAAAAAATTTTTTTAGTCTATTCAAAAAGCGTATTTGTTAATTGTTAACTGCATTGAATACTTTATTTTGTTTATCATACAAATCACTTACAAAAAAAATTCCAGGACACGTTTGAACTAAACTTACAAATTTTTATCAAAATTCAAAATTCATAAGTATCTTTAACTACAAAGCAACGTTATTGCTGTAAATAATTAAAAAAGGCCATCGTACTTATTGCCACTAAACGACTTTATTAATAAAGATGAAATTCGCAAAGTCAATAAATTTCTTAGCATTCTCATCAACTCTAATTGAAATAACTATGGAAATATTTTTTTAACCATTAAATTATTCAAACAGTATGAATAAGAAAATTACCGTCAAATTATACCAGAAATTAAGATCTTGCAAGTTTGCCTGATACCCCTCTAAAAATGAAACGTTGATGGAAAATGTATTTCTTTCTTACTAAGTTTTTATTACATGGTAATACAAAACCCACTAAGATTTTTTACAAGATTATCACTAAATACGCACACTGTGCGTACTGCGGCACAAGTATAATTTTGCTACAAGCGTTAAGCGTCTACTTGACGCTAATAAATAGAGGTAAAGAAAGAAGAGGAATCCTAGAAAAAAAGAAGTGGAAATAAACTTGTTTTGTTCTCGACCACTAAGCTGAGCTCTCCAACACGACGTGCTAGTGATTTCAGCCGTAGACGAACACGACTGATACTTGCTCTTATACGCAGACATATGAAAAAATCCAATGCAAATTTGCCTTTACGTGTCCAAAAATAAAATTGAAATTTTTCAAGGTATACCTTTGAAATGAATTTTTTCTTGTTCTATGTATACCCTCGATAACAAGGGAAAAATCGTTTACATGAACTTTGGGCCTTGTGACATGGTTTTTCATGGTACAGAAGATTATAATATTCATTTTTTGGAAAATTCTGTGCGAGCAAGGACTTGTACTGCCTTATTAAACCAGCTTTTCGTTTTAATTCTGTACAACATCAAGTGTCTTTCTTGTAAGAAATCTGTCTTGATAATTAAACTATACCTTATTTCACAACAGAACCCAATTATTAAGAAAGTGACGCTTATAATATAGTTTTCAACTGAAAAATATGCAAATAACCTCCATTGTATTCGAGTGAAAAAAAAAAAAACATTACAATCAAGTTTTATGTTGATAGTATTACGTCGGCGCGACGTACTATTCAAGTTTAAGCTTTCACTCAATAACTCGGGACACACGCTGGACACGTAAATGGGACACGGAGTTACAGGGGTAAGGGATAGTGGGGCAGCGTGAGTTTGTAGGGTAACTCGGGCACCTCATGTACTCAATGAAAAAATTAATTTTTTTCTCTCAAATAAATTTTTTTACATTGTAAAATATCAACACTATTTTCCTCAAAGAGTATCATGATAAAAAGTAATTAAATAAATTGTAAAAATTCATAAAAATATTGTAATACATAATTTTTACAATAAAAATTATCTCCAGTAATTATCTCGTAAAGTTTCTCCAACAGTCTGTTTGATTTACTTTCAAGATCCGTTGAAAAAAAATTTTTATCTTCCACCATTAAAAAGTTATATATATTTTAAAACATGGCTTCTAGGGGACATGATGGGCACCGCGTTTGAGGCACAATGAGCCTGAGAACTCTGCGTCTGCAGCAGACGCTGTCATTCTGTTCGAATCAAAACAAAGCTGATTAACTTAACATTAGTCTTAGCTTTGAATTTCTTTAGTCTGTCTTATTTTATAAGTAAGTAAGTTTAACTGTGGATCGTGACTTGACTAAAAATAAGAATGGTATGTGACGATACAAAAAGGAGATGGAGAGAAATATTCATAATATTCAAATCGAATATTTAAAATATTACACAAAGTGATTCTTTGGTAAATTCAGTTGCTATGAATCCTATAAATTTTAGTTCTTTTTTCCTACAATCTTAAACTGGCAAGACTGAAGAGGTTTTTTACGTATATATTTCATTTTAATGAAGCTTTATTTTTATAATATTAGAGTGCAACATTGATGTGATATTGGCATACAGTTATTTGTACTAAGCACAAAATTTATGAGATTAAGGCAAGATGTTTGTGGTATTAAAATAACTTATCTAACAGATTGTAATGTAACTTGTGATATTACATGTAATGTACAATGATTTAACAAATAAATGTTTAATGTTTCTTAAATAAATTTTTTATGTTTGTTAAATATCATTAAAAATTAATTAATATAAATACTGTTGTTCACCTACCATCGAATTATTTCAATCATCCCGCGCTCATCGTACCCTACAGCTATGTTCACTGTGCCCGCAGGGGGGCAGAATGAGCATTTTTAAGAACTATATTTTATTATATGATAATTATTTATTTATTGATTTATATATTTTTTATTTCGGGTAGTTTTATTCTATGTGTCACGCTCTGAAAGATGCTCAGCTGGAGAATTATATTTAAGGTGGGAAAAAATTGTAAGAGTGTAAACAATAATGGGTGCCCGTCATGCCCTACTAGGGTAGTTCTAACTAACGACACCATATTTGCAAAGGGGCTACGACTGTTTTAACACAATTTGAAGCGACTATTATGCAAGAAATATCCCGATGCACTTGACTTGCTCGTGGTACGCCTAAAGTTAGTCGATTTTGTCCTAATCGGCGTACCGAATGATATCTCGTCTGCGATCTAGACGATGCCGGCACCGTTACGGGAAAAAGTTTCGTTTCTAGAGGTTACATGGAGGTAAATGGTAATTTGCCTCGCAACCGGACTCGGATGTACTAATACTGTCGCGAGTACTGATTTTTGCTTTAATTCTATTGTTTCTTGGTCCAATGGTACAACACACCAGGCGGATATTGGTGCGCGCGTAAACAACTTAGTTATGGATCCGCCCGAAAAAGATTAAAAACGAAAAAGAAGGAATACTAAAGAATTGTAACTTTCACACTTACTTTTATTTAAATATAACTGAAGTACACGGCAAACCAGTACGAGCCGATGTGAGTAAAGTATTTTTTGCGACGCGCTCATGGAGGGCTGAGTGATAGTAGAGGTGGACTCTAACTATTCAGTCGACCGTTCGAGGGTGAAAAACAAAAATTAACTGGCTTTTCCGGGGCCACCAGGCCTTTATATAAGGAGTAGCGAACCTCAGTCACGAACTGGTACGATAACAACGCTGGAGAGCTTGCCGGGGAAAAATCTTGCAAAAATGACAACAGCCAAAAATCTCATTGGCTAGAACTGCTCTAGTTTAGCCACTCAGAAATTGGCACTTCCCATATCCGGTTCACTCTCCTCTTTGCGCTAAGAAAAGGGAAGGAGATTCACTTGCGTATGCCCTTCCTTTCCCTTTTACATACGAAGTTGACAGGATTTCAATATAATTTAACTTAACATTATGACAGAATATTATTAATATTTACTAATGCTAAGCACCGGTCATTTGTTCAACTAATCTCCTTGTTAAAAGAGCGATGAAAATCGTTTAATAATTTAATTAATGCTTGGGTGAATAAACGACTTGTGATTTATTAATTAATACTACTACTTAACGCCAAAACGGCTACTGCTGTCATAACTTATAATTATAATATTAGTGATGTTATTTATTATAATAATAATAACAATAATAATAATAATAATAATGATGATGATAATGAAAATAATAATAATAATAACAATAATTGTAATAATGATAGTAAAAATTCCAGTTGTTAGAACAATAGTGCTTTGCATATCACGATTTAACAAAATTTGTTTTGCCGGTAGTTTGAACGTTTATAATGTCACAAAAATAATACGGAATTTTGGTAGGATTTTAGTAAACATATTTTTCGGCTGCTAGTCATTGGAGAGGGAGACGTCTCGTGGTACCTTCAGAAACTCTGTTACCCTTATAAAAGGCAGGCGTACGGACTCTCTCTCCAAGTCAAGAAAAGGGGAAGGGTTACTTACCGTTTTCCTTTACATTTGGAAAAAAGTGTTAGCAATTCACTAGATTACAAATTAGACTATTGCAGTATGTTTATGAAATTATTAATGCGATGCAAAAAGGGTTACTCTGTAAATCATGAGCTTGTAAACTGGAATGGTAAGAATCGGGTAATCCCTTGAAGGTTACTAATGTTGTGTACCAGGTTTGTTATAGTTAATATGTAATGTAGTTGTTTGCTAGTGGTATAGTATTACTGGTTGTTTGTGACAATTCTGGCTTTTAATAATGTTTTCACTTATTTCTATGTATAAATTCTAAGCTATCCTAATGTTTAACGTTACATTAATCTAAAATTATATTTGCATTTAATATTTCAGTTTAACTGTTCCCAGTTGAACTTTTGTATCTACTGTTGTCGAAAAATATTTTGTTTTTCATTTCCGGTCAGCATAGGCCAACGTGCATGTACATAAATCATCATTGTACTACAGGTCTCAGTAACTTGCAGGTGATTCACCTCTTTTAAGATGCACGTTGGTCTTTACACAAGTGCCTTCAAAACAACATTCCTAAGGAAGCAGGGGAAACAAATTTGTTTGTAATTTTAGTCTATCGACATTACAATAGTTTATCATCTTACATTAAATATTATACATAACATTGAAAATATCATGATAAATAAATACAGATTATAAATAATTTATTAATCACACATCACTATCATTTTCTTGTAGTCCGGTAGTTAAAGCACGAAAAAATGGTGAATAAGAAAATTCTGCCACCTGGAAGGAAATCGTTTTAATCTCTTATAAACATAATCTAATTATTGGATAAAATATTTTTGTCCAACAAAAACGTCGACTTCAATTGTTATTTGATAAACTGTAAAAATTAATCGAATGTTTAAAACATTTTGGCTCATAACTTCTTTTCTGTTGGTCTGATTGAAAAAAGTACTAGAGCAAAAGAGTTCGTGATAAAGTTTTCTATCGATTAAGGTTTTTTCGATTATTTGAAAATTTGTTTTTTGCAATGTTAAGTTGCAAGAAAGCGTGAAATTTCTTGTTTTAAACATTAATATTCATGAATTTAAAGTCTTTATTTACTGATAAAAATGATTGAAAATTTGGAATTAAGTACATATTATAAGCATATTTAACCGTGCACAAGCTTTTTGTTTATTTTAAAAAATGACATCACAATTGAATTGTTAATTTAAAAATGTATTAGCTCGCTCAAAGCGTAAAAATAAGTTAGACCTAATATTCCTACGGCATTTCATCAAGAATATAAAGAACGTCAATGCTACACTGAGAAAAGTAGTGTTAAGGTAGTTGTACAGCAAATTGAAATATAGGATAGAAAATTATGATATTTTGCAGGATGGTAGATTAATGCATAAAAATAAGAAATCTAAATTTTTGTGACCCGAGGGTACCTATAAAGGGAGATATTCATAATTATTTGCATGCCTTGAGTTTTTGTTTACATGCCAATTCAACATGGCGTCTTATGGGAAACCGCGGAGCTGTCTGTATATTATCATTCATATCGTTGCTAATATAGGATAGGTTCTGATGCCCTTTGGACAGTAGAAAGATAATTAAATGACAATTATATATTTGCTTTCAAAGCCTTTCAAGGGTACTTGTGAGAAAAGTAATTAAATAGTAAAGCGTGAAGAACGTGCATTTGTGAGACGCTATTTGAAAATATGGCAACGCCGCATAATCTGATATTACGCGCGCGGTTTGAAAGGTAAATAGGTACATATGATTGCTCGTAAATCCTGATTACTGCAATCTCTCTTATAGATTTTCAATTATTGTTATAGGACGTATATTTTAAATAAATATGATAAATAAATATATAAATAATAAAACGAACTGATATACAAAGAACATCAAAACAATTTTATTGCCATATATTACTTAAAAATGAAATAAACATGTTATAAATTAATATTTATGTAATAAATATTTAATATTTATTTTTTAAATAATTAAATAGCCTATTTTTAACTTTATTATTTTTAGTTACTCGTGCATTATATACTTTCTCGCTTACCCTTACACCTTTCCAAAAAAACTTCTTATTTTTTTCTTTGGGCATGACTATTTTATTAACTAAAAAAAAGATACACACGCTTCTCCTTTTGCTACAGCTGATCAACGAAGTGCTCCTTCTATGATGCTCTGAACACACACTTACAGGCACACACACATGACCGCAAAGCGACGTTGCCAGATCGTTCTACTACACAAATCAAAAAGTTTCATGACTCTTGCGGTACCTGTACAACTACCTTAAAAAAAGTTTTATAACTGTACTAAAAATTACTATATTTTTAGGAAAGCTAAGCTATACTAACGTAATGACGCAAAATTATTATTACGTTTGAAATAATTTTAATTATATTTTAAGTAATTTTCATTATGCAGTAGCCCTACAAATATTATTTCACGGCATAATAAAAATTACTATGTCCAACATAGTGAAAATTGTGATGGTACAATTTTTGCGACGCGACATAAAAAATTTTATTGTAATCGTTTTAAAACATACCACATTCGAAAGTAAAATTTGATATGTAACATAGTAAAATTTCTGATTTCACTGCATTGCTATTTAGTATAGTAAAAATTACTGTGTTCGAAAGTAATTTCGTAAGATGTATATAGGTGTATACGCCTATTGAGTTTCAAATTTGAGGTTATACGAATGTAAATATTAAGAGAAACATAATTTGTGATGTATCAGTGTTAAAATTTGTTATTCCTCTGAATTGCTATTCAGTTAAGTAAAAATTACTATGTTCGAAAGTAATTTCGTACGACGTCTATAGGTATAAGCGCCTATTGAGTTTCAAATTTAAGGTTAAACAAATGTAAATATTAAGAGAAACATATTATTTCTTTTATTAGGGTAGAAAATTGATACATGCTGACAATGAATTTCGAATCGACTAACTATCCGTTGTTTATACCGTGGTCTACAGAAAACCCTTTGATTTTGTAATTTGATGTGTGTATGATAAACAGTACACGTTTCCACATGAACTTTGTCCATACTTGCGTGGACATCATGTCCCGTGGTCTACTGGTTGCATAGCCTGACTCGATAGCTTGAGGATAAAGGTTCAAATCCCAGTCACTGCAGTTTTTTTTTTTAAATAAAAATATGTTTTAAATTCATCAGTATCCATATACTATAAGAAAAGAAAAATGTATTTGTTTAAATATGTATATATGTATATCCACCTTGGGCA
>NW_019379846.1:138903-149488 GCF_000648655.2 Copidosoma floridanum | reverse complement strand
TTATAACTGTACTAAAAATTACTATATTTTTAGGAAAGCTAAGCTATACTAACGTAATGACGCAAAATTATTATTACGTTTGAAATAATTTTAATTATATTTTAAGTAATTTTCATTATGCAGTAGCCCTACAAATATTATTTCACGGCATAATAAAAATTACTATGTCCAACATAGTGAAAATTGTGATGGTACAATTTTTGCGACGCGACATAAAAAATTTTATTGTAATCGTTTTAAAACATACCACATTCGAAAGTAAAATTTGATATGTAACATAGTAAAATTTCTGATTTCACTGCATTGCTATTTAGTATAGTAAAAATTACTGTGTTCGAAAGTAATTTCGTAAGATGTATATAGGTGTATACGCCTATTGAGTTTCAAATTTGAGGTTATACGAATGTAAATATTAAGAGAAATATATTTTTTGATTCATCAGTGTTAAAAATTGATACGTGCCAACAATTGATTTTGAATCAACTAACTATCCGTTGTTAATACCGTGGTCCACAGAAAACCTTTTGATTTTTTAACTTTATTGTGTGTATGATAAACAGTAAACGTTCCCACATGTACTCTATTCACACTCGCATGGACATCATGTCCCGTGGTCTAGTGGTTGCGGAGCCTGACTCGGAAGCTCAAGGATGAAGGTTCAAATCCCAGTCACTGCAGATCTTTTTTAAAATAAAAATATTTCTAAAATACATCAATATCTATGTACAACAAGAAAAACATATCTATGTACATTTAAATCTACATACATTAATTTTTTGATGAACTTAAGCTTTCCTATAAAATAAAGTAATTTTTATTATAGTTGTAACACTTTTTCTAACACCACTTCTCTCAGTGTATAGAATAGTTGTTTATGTAACAAGTGCGGAAAAGACGATTTCCCGCACGAGTTGCGTACAAGTTTTTTCGCAATAATTGTGCGGAAAATAAGTTTCTTCCGCACTGATATTAGTGTGGAAATAGTAGTTTTCCTACGAGTTTGAAAAGTCTTTGTTTGCGAACCGAGAGGTTTGCGGCCCGAGCCGAAGGCGAGGTCCGTAATGAGGTTCGTAAAGGAGACTTTTCGAACGAGTATCGGAAAACTGCTTTTTTGCCCGAGGAAGTACCAGCCTCCCAAAACCACTCGAGGGCGGAAAATTGATTTTCCCACATAGTGTGCGGTAAAACCTTTGCTGCACACCTTTTCCGCACACCTATTCTGCACACTGTTCGGGAAAATAGATTTTTCACACTAATATCGGTGTGGAAAACACCTATTTTTCGCACACTATGGCGAAATAGTAGTTTTCCTACTAGTTTGAAAAGTCTTTGTTTGCGAACTGAGAGGTTTGCGGCCCGAGCCGAAGGCTAGGTCCGTAACGAGGTTCGTAAAGGAGACTTTTTGAACGAGTATCGGAAAACTGCTTTTTTTCCCGAGGAAGTACCAGCCTCCCAAAACCACCCGAGGGTGGGAAAAAATTTTTTTTTAGATAAAACTCCTTTTTTCAACAATAATTTTTGCAATTGAATAAATGCTTACAACTTTGTAAGTTTTAAGTATAGTAAAACGCAATTAACTTTTTACAAAAATAAATAGTTTTCTACGTAGTTAAAAAAAAATCGATTTTGATACGCTGCTTTTAGCAAATGTTATAAACAACTTAGCGTTTCTTAAGACTGTTCAATAATTTTTTAGTTTACCAATTAGAAAAACTTTCTGTAGAAAAATCATTTTTAAATAAATACTGTATTAAATATATCGTGAAATCGATTCTTTTTTTATTCTACTCTTTGCAGGCATGACCGCTAGTGCATTAATTCATGTCATTCATTACTTAACTACCACTTACAGACGTTAAAGTTTAAGTACTTCCCGATCAGAAACCTTAGTGGGGTGCTGATGGGGTCCACTCTAGGTTGCCAAATTAACCACATGTGGTCCTAGAATGGCATCGTCACGGGGCGTAGATGTGGTCCTCTCTAGTGTGCCCCAATAGGAAAGAAAGTTTACCTAACCCTTTGTATTTTTTGTGTAGGTACATCATTAAATTTGATACAATTATCATAAGAGCATGTGCCTGATTTACCATGCGTGCTATGCAGATTGTGAAGTTTATCGGCCGTACAGATAAGGAAGAATTAAATTACGGTCACATATATTTAACCCAAACGCAGAAATATATATTGTTTTCAACAGTTTTAGCTAGGTTATTGGGGCAGCCTACGATGGACCCTCAGTTCGCCCCGTGACGCGCCTAATGGGGAACCAACTAGGCAGCCTAAGGGGGACCCCATTAACTAAGGTGGCAAACCCATTAAATTTCTGATCGGGTTATTGATTATTGAAATATATATTCATTCATGAGTGTATAAACGATTTGTGAATAATAACAGCAGACTACCTGTAAAACAAAAGAAGATATTTTCTTGTCTTTAAATTCAATAATTATTAAACAATTGAAAAATACGCTAATTTGTTTATAACATTTGTTTAATAACAATTGAAGTCGACGCTTATGTTGGACAAAAAGATTTTTTCCAATAATTAGACTATATTTGTAAGTGATTAAAACGATTTCCTTCCAGGTGGCAGAAATTTTCGTATCTACTATTTTTTCGTGCTTTAACTACCAGACTACAAGAAAATGACTGTGATGTCTGATGAATAAATTATTTATAATCTGTAGTTACTTATTATGATATTTTTAATGTTATACATAATATTTAATGTAAGGTAATAAACTATCAACATAAAATTTCATAGTAATGTTTTTTTTAACTCAAATACAATGGAAATTATTTGCATATTTTTCAGTTGAAAACTATATTATTAGCGTCACTTTCTTAATAATTGGGTTCTGTTGTGGAATAAGGTATAGTTTGATTATCAAGACAGATTTCTTACAAAAAAGACACTTGATGTTGTACAGAATTAAAACGAAAAGCTAGTTTAATAAGGCAGAACAAGTCCTTGCTCGCACAGAATTTTCCAAAAAATGAATATTATAATCTTCTGTACCATGAAAAACCATGTCACCAAGCTCAAAGTTCATGTACACGATTTTTCCCTTGTTATCGAGGGTATACATAGAACAAGAAAAAATTCATTTCAAAGGTGTGCCTTGAAAAAAATTTTTTTTTTTTCGGGATGCGTAAAGGCAAATTTCGATTGGATTTCTATCATGCGATGGCGAGATTCATACAGCATGTCGAAATTCATGAGAAGTGGAGGGTAGAATGATACTGAAAGGCCTGCATAGGCTTGTATTATCAAACTTAATAATTGTGTAAGCATAACAAAACTTAGTAGGTAATACATTTTTCATCTGCGTTTCATTTATTAATTGATTATCATCAAGAAATATACACCAAAACTATTAGATTTGTAAGATTTTCATTTATGTAATATACATTTTTTCATAAGCTTACATTGGCATTCAACTAGATGTCATTGTTTTTGAATTTATTTACTTTGGACTTTTCAAGTTCTGGACTTCTCGGTCGGGTCTGCTTAGGCTCTGGACTTTTCAGTCTAGACTTTTTGGTTTGGACTCTTTATTATAAAAAATAAATGGTAGATATCCTATTCTAAATAAGTTAGATAACTCTTACCACCAAGCTTGATGCGCGCAAAAATAACGTAGAGTGGCAGCCATGAGAGAACAAAAAGGATGACAACGACAATAAGCATCTTGACAACTTTGACCTTAGACTTCTGTTGGAGGCGCTCCATCTGATCATCCTTTGTATCACTTGGTATATTACGTCGCCAGACTTTTATCCAGATGAGTATGTAGCATAGAGAGATGAGGATCATAGGGAGAACGTAGCACAGTAGTAGATTACCGATAAGAAAAAAAAAGTTGCCATCTTCTTTTCGTGGCCACACCTCAATGCAGAGTTTTAGCTCAGGATCGTCTTTGTAGATAGGTACAAGATCAAAGAAAATCAGCCAGGGTGATGTTGCAGTCAGTGCAATAAGCCAGATCATTACTATCAGAATGCGAGCTCGTCGTTTTGTTATCTGGCACTTAAGTGGCCACCAAATTGCAATAAATCTGAAATCAATTTAATGTTAGGTATTAATGTGATTTTTGATATTTCTTTTGATTTTTGGTTTTTGTACTAATAAAGACGGATATGTGATTACAATAATTATGTCTTACAGATAATGGAAAAATTCATTGCAATAAATTATCATGTACGGTATCTCTGGTATAAAGATCTATAAGACTAATCTCTACGTGCTTCTTTCATGTGATAAGCCATTACACTATCTCTTAAGGTTTTATCTTCATAAACATTTTGAATCTAAATAACTGCAATTTTAGATAAATCTAATTCGTAACCTTTGTAGCTTATGCATAGTAAGGATTGATATTCAGTTGTGATGTATTTGTGTCCAATCTATTTTTCAACATATATAATAATACTTAATATTAAAAAAGAATACAGATATAAACTTGGTAGTGAAGATATGCTCTTACAGATTTAAAGAATTGTAACTTGCAGGTGATTCACCTCTTTTAAGATGCACGTTGGTCTTTACACAAGTGCCTTCAAGCTGATCAAGTATATCAAATATATTTAATTAGACAAGCAGTTTTAAATATATAAGTAAATAAGACCCTTTGATTGTGTATAAATAATTCCAATAAAATTTACGTTTTAACTAAAAAGGAAAATCAAGTAATTTAGGGTTGCAAAATAAAAAACTTTTCTAGAACTTCTATGGTATTTAGACAGTTTCAATAACGTATATATTTTTAATAAATTGTCAGCCTTGCAAAGTACTTAAATTATAATCTAGAATGGTAAGTAAAGATTACTTGGCACTGCTCACAGTTGGTATACTTTTAAGTATTATATTGTACAGTATCATCCAACAGCACGAGCTGCCGCAGTATTTCATTTTTCCTATTACTACCTTAGAGGGAAACTGTGAGGGAAAGATGCTGGTTCACTACCCTGCCTAGGCAACCTCTCTAGAGTATTTTATGGAAGCCCGGTAACGACGTCGTGCGTGCAGGCTTGAAAGCTAGCAAGTTGAACGTTTGCATGCGTGAAAGGTATCGAGTTTTGTTCTTGACGGAAATCTCTATATGTGTTGGTATGTACATCTCCGGCCATATATATATATGTATTGTTTTTTGATTTGCTTATCAAACATGTGGAGTGGACGTCAATGAGATGAGACGACTCAAGAAAAATCATGTATTTTCAATAATTTAATTTTTTTGTAAACTATGCCTAAAATGTTATGTGTACAGGCTTCAAAGTTATTTTTAGAAAAGAAAACAATTTTGTGTTTAACATTAAACAAGTGTACATTTAAGTTGTTTTTAATAGTAATTTGTTTCCTATGAGTTTGCAAATTGTTATTCTGTATTCAAAATTTTTTTGCAGTTATTATGGAATCCAGGGAAGACATTATAAAAAAATATTTTGCTGAAAACTATAAATATGAAGAAATTCAGAGTATTTTGCAGCAAAGTGTTCATGAAGTTAGTATCCGTCACTTACAAAGATTAATCAAAAGTTTAGAACTAAAAAGAAGAGAAACATAAGTGAAAATTTACCAGCCATAATTGCTAGTATCATGTTGGAGTTACAAGGCAGTGGAGGTTGTCTGGGGTATAAAACTATGTGGTTGAGGCTAACACTGCAGTATGGGTTAGATGTTTATCGACAGACAGTTTTAAATTTAATGCGTTTACTAGACCCTGATAGTATCGAATTCCGAGCTCGATATAAATTACACAGACGTGTTTACAAAGTACCCGGTCCCAACTTTGCCTGGCATTTAGACGGGTACGATTAATTGAAACCATTTGGCTTCGCTGTATATGGTTGTGTGGATGGTTACTCCAGAAAAGTTCTGTGGTTTGAAGAGGACACAACTAACAACAAACCACAAGTAATTACCTACCACTACTTAAAGGCTGTGAAAAAATTTGGCTGTGTTCCTTCTACAGTAAGGTCTGATCATTAGAGAATTTTTATTAAATGTTTTTGTATTTCCTTTTCTTTCTCCTTTGCAATTGCACGTTTTAAAGCACGATATCTCTTGACCCTTTTCTTACTTAATGACAACGATCGTTTCACTGTCTCACTCATTTTACAAAAAAAATTAAAACATCTATTCAATAAAAATTCAGAGAACCCTTAACATCTCAGTTAATTATCTTACACACACTGCTCCAAAATGGCTGTCATTCGCATCAGTTGTATTTATTGTAGCTACAGTATAAGAAAGAGTGAGATGGAAGATACATAGCTAGACTTCCTACCTAGTCCCTACCAATTCCATCGTAACAAAACCTACTTTGGACCTACCGAGACAGCCTACCTAGGCTCTCTCTAACTACCAAGGTAGCCTAGTTACATTTCCGATCGGGTTGCCGAATCACTCAAAAGTGTTGCACGTTTTTGAAGCTGAGAGACAACAAAGGCGAGTACTCCTCGATACACGTCTTTGAGCCCAAATACAGCCAAATACAACCATTTCCACCTAAGATTTAGGTTAGGTTCGACTACTGGAGCAGTCGACGTTCATAACGGCACAATTACGGGTGTACGACTCAATATGTGACCGTCTTTAAATACGTCATACACTCTCGAGAGTAGGTCAATTAATCTCAAATAATTCGATTACTTATTAAATACCTAATGCTTTGAAAGCTTATCATTTCATACTTAAAAAAGTTGTGTTGTAGTACCCATGTATTTTCTGTATCAGTACATCATGCGGTATTTCTTTATATACAACTAGCGGGCCCCCCTATCTCAGCTTTGCCCAAGACTCACTAAATAAAGCATTGTAGTGTGTTGACATGTAATGTGAAATGTTTTCAGTTAGAAATTTTACATCTATTCCGAACACTTCTCAGATCAAAAATTTGTTCATTAAAAACATATTTGTTCGGAATCCGTTGTTCTTTGTGCCACAAAGTTATCGTTGGCCCCAAAAGGCCGTTGATTTGCAGTTTCTCCCGTATAATTTATAAACAGGGCTATTTTTTAAAGCTGTGAACGCACAAATAATTTATAATAAAAAAATGTGTTTTCTCTCAATTCACAACTTTATTACCACAGAAACAAAGTCCTGAAGGTTAATCTCTACATTTTTTATCGCCACAAATATACAAATACATATTCTACCAATTTAAAAATCTGAAAGTTTCAATAGATTACTGAGGGTTATAGTGGAAAGCTTATCTCTCACTTAATAAATTCTGTGGTTATTAATTTTGATGCTGCTTTAAAAATCTTAATAAATGTTTTACGTCATTTTCTTGACGCATTAAATTGTATTCGTTAAATGCATATAAAATTTTCCTTCCCATCCAACTTCTTACGACTTTTGGCATAGTTAAGACTTTTGTGAGCCCTGAAGGCTATTTTTTACAACTTTATTAGGATGTAATATATTTGTTTCTAAAGTAGTTCGACGTCCGATGACCCTAAAAAGGACCAATAAGCTTCTAAAGTAAACTCTTTTTCGACTGAGGTTTCTAGCAAACGTGATTGTCTCTATACCTCAGGGTGATCTTCTCTGGCCTGTTATTGTCTAACTCCTAGTATACCGTCGAAGACGTTGGTGTCTAAAGCACCTTCTTTTTTTTCAGACTTAGTTGTTTTGATAATCCAAGGTGGAGGGAATGATTCCTGATGCTTGCTCGTTGGAGGCTGTTCCGTTAGCTCAAGTTTATTTTTCCTTTGTAGCTGTTAGGTTCTCATAGCGCAGACCTTGAAGAAGATCGGTGATTCCTGGTTGAATACTTAGAGTTGAAAGCTTAATATAGGGTCGTCGGTCACCGGGGTTCCCAGCTTTGCAACGAACAACTCCACTCGTGATGTCTGCCAGTGAATCACTGACTTGATTTAATAGTAGCCGGCTTTACATAGTCTTTTGGTCGACAAATCGTTTCCGTAAATGGTAGTAAACATTTACTTGTTGGAAAATTAGTTCAAACTTAGGTGGCCCTTAAAAGAACCGTTGAGATTGATGGTTAAATATAGGGAACGTAAATACTTTTAATGACCCTGAAAAAGGCCAGTGGTGAAATTTCCAGTTATTCCTTATAATTGTTCTCTTAGTAGGGAAAGTGGGCCTGGAAGATACTTTCTCTGCAGGTATACCGTTGGGACGACCACTTAGAAGAAGGCCGTTGTGGCTGCCCGTATTCTTCAGGGCTGTCTTTCCTGGCTTGAATTTGAAGTAAAAATTTCTCTGCTGGCACCAGGTTGGGTGGTTGAACGTGAACTCTGAAGTGATGGAATAGTTTGTATTGTACTCTAGCTAGACACTTCTCCTGGTATTTCCTAGAAGACGTTGACGTTCCAAACCCCTATATTTTTCCGTGTCACTTGGTTATCTTGGTGATCCGGGGTACAACCGATTTATTTTGCTTGCACATGAAAGAAGAATGTCATCGGTAGCCGGGATGTCCAGTACGACCAATGACTCTGTTCTAGGTGTAGAGCCGATAAAAGACTACGATATTCTACAACTCGATGGGGCATCTTACAACCATTCTTCACTATGTCTGACTGCGGGTGGCTTTAATTTTACCTCGACGCCACCTAGAGGATCCTACTGAACTACAGCTCAATTATACCGTAGTTCAGCAAAACTTTGAGCTTATTCATCGCTATTGTTATTAGCTTTTTAAAGAAAAAAAACTGTGCGAAAACCATCTCGGAATCATCAAGAATCAGTATGCTAAATTCCAGCCAAATCGATTCTGTGGTTTTCGTGGTTAGCGATTACAACGGTTTTAGCGACTTTGCTTTATATATTAGTAAGATTAGGTGATGGTTTGTGACGCTCACTATTTTATCCGACTATCTTTTAATCAGGAACCCATTGATTGTGAAGGTATGCTTTTTAACTGGAATGCTGATAAGTTGATGGCCGGAAATATAATGGTCGTTCACTATCCTTTCAACAGTAACTGGTGCGTTTATGGTCGGAATATCTTGCAGGGTATCCATAAAAAATTTAAAGTCCAAACATTACGTCCGAAAAACTTTATAGCAATAATTAAGTAAAATTCTTACATTTACTTGCATTTTTACTTATAAAATTTAAAATAATGTGTTTACCATAAAACATTATGCTAAGGCTCTACTTTATGAAAAGATTTCCGTCTTTACTATATTAGTTATTTTTGATACGTCTGTATCATACAATTAACTAAGAAATAAAATACTAAATTCTTTTGTAAGTGGCCATAACGAGAAAATGATTCAATAAAAGTTTTAAAAATTTGAATAGATGTAAAAATATAAATAAATAATAGTCGCAACTAATTTAGTAGTGTGACAAAATATCACTGAATCGATTTTATAACTTCTGTCACCTAATAATTAAACTACTATTTTTATATAGGCTTCCAAGACATGATTAAATTGGAACTCACACACCTACGTCAAATTAAAGTAGCTACTTAGAGAAAACCTGAGAAAAAAAATATATTTAGTTTTTAGATTGAGATCTGCTTAATCAAATGGTAACTCTGTTTATACTTTGAATTAGACAAACTCCAGAGAAGTTTCAGAGAAGTTGTTTAACACGAGCTCATATAGAAGAGCATTAAAAATCAGCCCTACAAACATTTTCCAACTCAAAATCAAAAACCTGTGCAGACGTTTTGTGATGTGCTTGTAAAAAAACCTTATTCTTTTTAAAATAGCTCCGGAAAATGCTAGTAAACGGTCATTTTCAAAATATGTTTGCCAAGAAAGACGTGAAAATGAGTTTCATGGTTATGAAACAGATGGTTGCAGAATACCGACACTGCTGTATGGGTATATATATACATACACACGGAGAGAACTCTGGTACTACGGTTGTATGTATAGCCACGTGCAACAGTAGTATAGTGCGTCGTATACGACTGTAGCGCCCGCGCGCCACAACGAAAGTATATGGCTTCTGCTACCTTAGTGTAAGGCTCTTTTACAATCAAGCTTGAATCAGATGGCGCCAGGGCACGTCGCGGCTGTCATGGCCGTCTCACTCACACAACATTACTTTTCAGTATTGTATGTACATAGGAAATTAAAGTGTAGTGGTAAAGCGCAATATTTGAAATTTTGAAATGAATAAGGAAGACAAGAAAGAATATTATGGGAGCTTAAAAGTTTCAGAATTGAAAAAGCTTTTAAAAGGGAAAGGAGCAAGAGTCAGTGGAAGAAAAGCAGAACTCGTGGAGGCAAAGTGGTCGAGGCATAAGCCATGACTTGGGAGCGGCAAAAATGTTGGTCTCCCAATTGCTTCGAGCCACTTTTTTTTTATCACACTATCAGAAGGAAATTTAAATTTCACTTTCTTATCGCAGGATATTACACTGCACTTCATTTTTCCTACTATCTTTAAACGTAAATGCAAACAAAAATTGTCTGCAAACAACAGCAATCATTTACAAAGGTTATGTCTTCTGCTTTGCTCATCACACAGATAGGCTCACGGACACAATACACAACTGTAAATTTGACGGTGTGTAAGTGCGACGGCCATGACAGCCGCGACGTGCCCTGGCGCCATCTGATTCAAGCTTGACTGTAAAAGAGCCTCATA
>NW_019379846.1:56883-131766 GCF_000648655.2 Copidosoma floridanum | reverse complement strand
ACCCGAACAGAAATTGAGTTCAGGCACTGAACAGGTCCTGGACAGGTGCCTGAGCTGCCTGCGCAGGACCTGCTCAGGCATTAATGGAATTTTATCCAACGATGTGCACAGGACCTGCTCAGGCTCCTGCACAGGCAGCCTTAGCTCAGGCAACCTGGACAAATATAATCTAGTCCTGAACTGACTTTTACGCAATTAAATTGTAAGGTTATGTTACATAAAAAAAAGTTTTTAAACAGAGAAGTTGATTTTAGTTAAGTTTTATGGGAAACAGGTAAGCTGGGAATGTGATATTGCAATATTTTTAAAAGTTTATCTATGTGGCTATTTGCAATAAAACACTCTCTCTTCCATTTCCGAAGTTGTACACACAAATAACGAACTTCATCAATATTAACACTTGTTTGTTTTTTTTTTTTCTTACACAGTCATTAGTTGTGTTTAATTCTTTAAAAATTTCTTGCTGAATATCGCTCAGAATTTCTTGCTTATCAAACTGTACAGCTGAGTTATCACTAATACTATCTGTGAGCTTAGCTTTTTTTCATTTTTTCCGTTAAATCCGTTTGGTTTTCTTTTTTCCGCAATTTTTTTTTTACAAATAATTTGCATTCTATATTTATTTCACATCTTTCGTCTAGAATAATGGTTTTGCTCCATTTTAGATTAATTGAAAAAAAGGTTAAGACTATACTGTAGTAGCAGACAGTTAGTGTCAGTTCAGGCAAGAGCACCGGACCTGTACAGGAACTGTGCACATATGAAGAACTCAGCACAGCCTGAACTCACATATGCAGAAAATGCCTAGTCAGGCAAGCTACGGCACATTTCTATTCGGGATAGTTCACGCACTACAGTTGCACGGAGGCCTGTATACTACGGTAGCAGAAGCCATTTACTTTCGTTGTGGCTTACGGGCGCTACAGTTGTATACGACGCACTATACTACTGTTGCACGTGGCTATACATACTACCGTAGTACCAGAGTTCTCTCCGTGCACTAGTGGGGCTAGCGCCCCCCTGCGCGCTCCGCACGCCAACCCCCCATTAACAGATTGAGCAGACAAAATAACGACATTACTCGTGTATTTATCAATGCAGGCTGAAAACTAGTTCACAACAGCAGAATACGCGACTCACAAAGGAGTTGATAAAACATATGATATATTTGTTTTCTAATAGTATTTTAAAATATTATTAGAGAGGGTCTTCCACCACATGAATTAAAATTAATAATAAATGCTATAGTAGTGTTAATAAGAACTTTAAGTGTATCAGACGGTCTTTGTAGAGTTACAAGATTAAAAATAACAAAATTATTTAAGTATAATATAGAAGCAGAAATAATTATGGGAGAAAAGAAAGCAAAGCTTATATTCCTAGAATAACATTGAATACTGGCACCTTATTATCATTACCTTTTGTCTGCTATAGAAAACAGTTTCCCTTTGTATTAGCATGTTCTATATTTATTAAAAAGTCAGAAAAAGAGAGTTTTAATTCTTTAGTTTTGTATATTAAGAAACCTTTATTCTCTTACTGACAATTATACCTTGCTTTATGAAGATGTAAGAATTCAAAAAGAATTTTTATTCAAATGGCATTCGAGAATAAATCAGAAATTAAAAATATTTGTTAAGCTAGAAATTTTTCAGTAATTCAAAAATATGTAACTTTGAAGATCGTCACATTAAAACAGACGTATGTTAATTCATAAAAACCATGAAAAACAAATATGTAAAAAATGTGGAAAGGGTTTTAAAAGAACAGATGGGTTAAAATGACACATAAAATTTCACAACATCAAGCTAACAGGATGAGTTATTGTTTTAAAAGCTTAATTGTGTTTGTCTATTTTATAATACATCCTTCTGAATTCTGTCTTTTACTTAATAAAGTCCTTAAGTAATCAAGAATTTTATATGTAGGTAAAGTAGACATGGATCAGAAAGAGATTTGAAATGTAAAAGTTCAATCAAATTAAACAAATAATTGTACTTCAGAGACACATAGTGAGTAAGGGGAAGCGAATAGACATAGGGAGACCTATGATCAGTGACTTAAAAAACCCTAAAAACGAGGTATGACTTAGGTACTAAATTGCGTATATTTTTTAACACTTATGATGGTAAAACATTAGATAAATAAGTATTTTGTTGGGGGGAGGTGGAGGGGGAGCTGAGGGGGAGCGGGGAGGCTGAGACTCACTTTCGTCAATACAACTATATAATACAGGGAGATATATATATACACACCAGTCGAACTCTTCTACTTAACTAGAGCAGTACATAAGGAAGCTACCTTAAGGAGGTACCTCAGCCACGAGGTTACTGAATAGATTCCGTTTAAATTTCGTACAAATGATGCTTTAGAAATACAGAATACACTGTTAAATTTTTGTTGCCCTGGGTTAGTTAGTTAAAGAGAAAAATGTAACATGCACTCTTACGGAACAAGTGGAGGTTATGAACATTTATATAAATATCTTGAAAGTCACGGAACAGATCTTAATGAAAATTAGCGAGGATATAAATAAACATACGAGGAAAAAAATGGTAAAGAAATTAAGCAATGAGCTCACCTCTGAATTTAATTATCGATTAATTATTAATGGCACTCGTGGGACTAAGTTACTTTTGATGCCATTTTGCGTTGGCACTATTGGTGGAAAATACGAACGTAACTACAAAAATTTGGCTTAGCAAAACATAAATTTTTTTTCGTCATAAGCACATAATTAAGTAACACTCGAATAATTTAATAATTTAATTAATTATCAATAGTTTTGGTCACGTTCAAAATACTTTAGAACAAAAAATTACAGACTATTGAAGATTTTAGTGTTAATACTACTTCCTTATCAATTTAGCATTCAGTCAAATAGTTATTTCATAAAAGTATTTACCCTGCTTATCTTATGTTGTGATTTGGTTACACGAATCATCCCTTTGGAATCCAAACAAATCTTCAATACCTTTTAAGATATTATAATTATATCGATTTATAATATCTGAGAATGAGATTAGCATATAAAATTTCCTTACCAATAAAAACTCATGTTTACATTTGACACCTGCTCTTATGATCGTACGTCATATACACGTCTTATCGAAACATTTATGTAGCGATAAGATGGGTAGAAGAGCATAGTTACATTTTTCTAGTGACATTCTCCAGACATTTCCAGCTTGGTACTCTATGGCTAAGGTATCTCCTTAATTTTTACTAGCTTAATATTGTCTTTGATAACATCGAAACTATAGAAAAAAGAATCTCTTGTTCACAGTATTGATGAGTTCTTCTGGTAATAAAATAAAATGATATTCTATCCTTCTCCTACAGTCCTTTTTTTCTTCTATTTGAAAAGATTTTGAATACAACAGTAGGCTTATAACAAAATTGAATGCTGTGGTTTCATATGAGTCTGAAAGTAAAGTATGCATACTTGCATAAAGTATAGTAAAATGTTAATGAAAACATTGGTCTCTGTTTAAATGCAGAGGATTGATCTAACATAAATTTGAGGCTGTTTTGCTCATTTTGATGACCATGATAAGAAATGCATGATAACATCGTGAAGTGGAGCTGTAGAAAAATCATTTTATGAATCTTTGTACTAACACATAGATTAACACGTGTTTATAGGGCTGTATAAGTAAATGATTTGTATCAGCAGTCAGCATATAATTGGGATAAATAAATTTGATTACAACTGTTTTTACTTATATATAAGTCAGAATGAATCACTAGAAAGAAATTAAATGTTGATTACTTATAAACATAAATCAACATGTGCCTAATTTCAAAAGACCAATCCTGTACCAAGATGTAATTTACTGTGTTCAATACGAAGCATTTTTATCAACATAATTGCGACATTTTTTTCCTTAGTAGGTGTTTATATTATTCATAATACTTAAAACATCATTTTAGATCAGTAATAGTTATTATAGTCATCTATTTTTGTATTAATAAAAATTTTTTATTTAAATGATAAAAAATGTTTTGGAAACAAAAATATCATAATCCTTCCAGTAAATAAGTGAATAAAAACTTTTTTTTAATACACCCTTAAGATTCAGTCGAGGTGGTACAATTTTTCGTTATTTGCGTGCAATAATTGTATCCATGCATATGATATACAATAAATACAACATTATCATTAAAAATTGAAAAAAAGTGTGTCAGCTGGCTACTGAAACCCGTGTTCACGCGGTTTTTGCAATATAGTAGAAAATATTGTCAGCAAAATAAGCCTCCTCTTGAGGGTTTTTCTCAAAAAAATTTTTTATTAAAAAACAGGGGACTCACTCTGGATATTTTTGTCAAACTTCTCATACATGTTTAATCTTTCACAATTTAAATAAAATAAACATCTTTTGATCTATAATTTATACTCAATCAGAGGCGAGGCTTTACCTAACTATCGTTTTTTTTAAAGGATTAGACTGCAAATTGTGGAAATGAGTAACGTAAAAAATTACTCTGCCTTGCGTAAGAATTGTATAGTCTCATATTTGATCTTACTTTACCCACGTTAACATAGAGTAAAAATAACACGACATCTAGCTTTACTCAGAGTTGGATTTCATGTTTAGTTTTGACATAAAATCACTGTTCTATGCATACAAATGAATTTTACGTATGTACACTTATACATATAATACTTTACGGTGCTTAAGCTGATAGTAATATAGATAAATTGTTTGTCAGTACGTTGATTCCACGCATTAGCGTTAAAAAGTATATTAAAAACTTTTTAAAAATAAGATAAATGCCTTAGTTACACACAAATGCTATAGAATGTTATCTTCAAGGATTATAATATAAGCGAGCTTCATGAGATCCTGATAAATATCGTATCGTATTGCTGACCATGTACATCATTTACTTGTTCTTTCAGGGTCAATCCCAGTTGTCTGCGAAGGATGATGGTAACAGTGTTACCCAGCTAGTCGAAGAACCTTTCAGTCGTATACATACTAATTAAAGTTACATACTATCCGCATAATCGTGTCGATTTAAATCAATGGCATGAAAAGTAATTACCTAACACTTACGTTTTCATGATTGTCCATAGTATAATTATCTGAATTTTTTTTCTTTTACCGTAGAATAAACCACTTTTTCTCATAATATTTTAACTTTGTCGTTTTGTTTACAATAGTTCCAAACATCCCAACTATTTTTTTCTCGTCATTTTTATCATCCAAGTTACCAATTAATGTATAGTAATGTATTCTGGATAGGACTTTCTCAACCTTTAATTTCTTGAATTAATAACCATGAATCTTTCATCTCTGTCTGATAAGTAGTGCTTAAACATTGTATTAATAGATAGTACTATAAGTTGGATACGCAACATAATATAACGCCTTCGTGATGTCAAAGTCGTGACTTTCAGTTCATGAACAGTTCACAGGGACTGTAAACAAAATTTGAAGGTAACGCCAAAATGAAAAATAATTAGAAGCTTATCTTTCAACGTGATATATAACTATAACTAGCATTATAATGGCTATTGAAAAGATGAGTATTTTTTCAATCATAATACTAAATTACGTCCAAAATATGTAGTATGGGCTTTGGAGTATGGATAGAAGTTAGTAGCAACACATATCGTAATAATGTCCCGTAGTGTCACCTAGTTTCTGGCACCTAAAATAACTAAGTAATGAAAACTAGTTACTTCAATGTATTTTTAGTAATAACTTTACATACAACAAGATCTTGCATCGCCTATTTTGCCTCACTACTCGTATCTTAAGCATGGCGGTACTTTACGTACTTATCAAAACTCAAAAGGATTTTTTTTTAATTTATGGGCTAGTGGTTCTTTAATTACTGCTCATGCGTGATAATGAAAATAAGCATCAAACTAATTTTATAATTTCGTTGGAATTCTATGACCAGGTAACTAAAAATTTTATTTATTTCGTAAAATTTAAATTTGGGGCTGCTGAATTTCATTACTGCTTTTGACATACTTACTGTATATTTTCAAACAGTAGGCCTATCATGTGGCTTTCTTCGCTACTAGAAATCCAACATAAAATTAATTCCATCTCGAAGAAACAAGGGTGTTGGAAAATAAACTGAAAGCGTCGTATTTAGCAGCTGATACCGTTTTCTCTCTGTAGCACTGTACAGTGGTAGGGCTTCGCAGTAACCTAGGCCAGATGTTGACGGCTTCTTCATCTCTCTTCCTTTTTTGCGTAAACTCGACCTTGGCTCTCGTGTTATTAGATGGCATTACTCTTAGTCTCTCTTCTAGATGCTTCTTTTCCATACACAGGGATAGTTTTTTAGAAGCCAAGCGTTTTCTGCCAACAATGACACCGTCATCCCCGAGAGCTCGAGAGCTTGTTCCATTTCCGAGCCCAAGCAAGTGAACGAGCGATGATGAAGGAATGAGTAAACTCGCCGCCAATGATTATAGATTAAAGTGGCCGGCGTGTAAGCAATGCATCGATATACATTAATGTGGTGGATCTTGATCGGATCTCCGTTGTGCACGCGTTCGCTCGCTTGAATTAAGTCGGTCGCGCATAAATCGATGTTTACGTGTGCGCTCGGATAATGGTGCCCTCCTCCTCACTTCCATCGACACTTCTAGTCTCTTATGGCCGCATAGCAGAATGCATGCCAGTCAAGGCCCTAACAATGAATTATAGCGATCCGTGTCGTAATTGCGGCTTAGCGGCTTGTCTTATACCCTGACTCGTATGTTACCTGGGCTGGGACTTGAACTATAAAAGAAGTGCCAGGTGGATACAGAACTTTAAGCGAAGACTTGCGTCCTCTCGTGCCTGGCCTGCGGTGCCGTTGACGAGATTACAAGACAATTGTTCGGACCATTGCCCTTTTTTTGGACTACTACCGTTACTAGTATTTCCTGAGTGACAAGTACAGGTGCACGATGTTGCTGAAATTTGTGAGTCTTTACTTTGTATACCACTGCACTCTTACCTTGTCTTGTACCCAACCTATCTTTCTACGATAGCTGTAGTGCGATCTCTCTAATGACTAATTTGATTAAATTTTTTTATCACAGCACCTAGCAGTCATGCATTTTATGGCTTTGATTTTATACTTTTATGACCTTTTTATTACCATTAATAAAATTGAATGTTACGTGTTAAAGTAATACAAAGCTGAGGGCACAAACAACTTTTTTTCCGGGACTTCACGGTTTAAAACTAAGTTTTCTTAAATTTCTGTTAGAAAGTACTTTTTAGATTACAGACGATAATAATAAATTACTTGACGAAAATTGTAGATACACACACGAACACACACACTCATGTGCACATGTTTTTGTGTAATCAGCGATGCACTTCACGAAGTCTATGTAATTGCAACTATTTCAACAATTAATTTCAAATATTATTCTGATTTCTGATTCATCAACAAGCATGACAAAAAATTGACTAACATGTTATTTTGACATTTTTTGATCAGTACTTTTTTTACTGTAAATAAAGTATAATTTAATAAATTTGGTTTAATAAAAATGTATACACCGTATATGAGGAACATTATAAAATTACAGAGTAAAAATATTTATACCTAATAATTTAATTTTGTATTCACGTAAACTGAATAGAATTTGTGGTTTGTCTACTAACAGAATCAACAAATGAAAAATTATACAAGATTATTTTAATAACATATTGCTACAATTTAATAGCTGCAATTTGACTTTTTTGTAAAGTCCTTTAATCACTAAGCAATCATACAAAGAATAAACAAGTTTTAGTGATCATTAATAAGTATTTTTGTAGTCACTCCAAAATAAAAATTATTTTTGTACCTGACACTGTTGAGATATCGATTTTTGATAAACGAAAAACGGTTCATTGGAATTTTAATTGTAAGAACATTTGTATTTAATTCATAAAATATATTGTATCTTACAAAAATTGAAAAAACTATTCGTTTAGAACTACCCAAAAAAATTATGAAGGTACTTGTTACTAACGAAACACTATGAATCTGATTAGAAAAATAAAATTTTAACAGATGTAATACTTACTACTTTATTGTATTCTATTTATCAATGTAAAATAGACTTTAAATTTTAATTAATTAAACTAATTTTTTTTTTGTAAACTTCTCTTATCATTTTTTACGGTAATTTGCCTTAAGACAGTTATCTATTTAAAGTCTAAAAGAAATTATTAATTTTTTATAACTGAAAATTTTTACTTATGTGTGAAGCCCAGTCTATAGTTACTCAAAAATTTTCAAAAGTAATTTAAACTTTTTATTCCATTGTGCGTATGTATCAACATGATAAACTATGTTTTGGAATACAAACATGCGAATGAATACTTTTTAAGACTAAATTCAATTATTTTTCTTCCATAAAGGAGGAAGTGTCAACATCAACTTTTAGTGTAGTATGAAGATTTTCATAGAATGATTTTGAAGAAATGTTTTTTTTTTTTTTTTAATTTCTAACATTTAATTAAATTATGTATAACTTTAAAAATATAAAAAATGATGGCTTTGTGTATGCAATGATTTAATGTTAAAACGCTCAAGTCAGTAAGGCTGTAATGCAATACGACAGTTATGTACGATTCTGAATACACCCAAATAATACAGTCTTTCATGTGCAGTGGAATAACTTATCAAATCTCTTAATGACAGATTTTTGAGTTTCTATAAATGAAAGATTTATAATAAATAAATTGAGTATTTCCATTGATCTTCTTAGAGACGTAGAACAAAACATACCCTATATTTATTAAAAACTAACAGCAGAAAATTAGAGACCAAGAGATCTTTGAGTCTATATTCGTTGGCAGCGATTTTTCAAAATCTTTAAATATAAATAAAGAGTAACTACGATGCATACTAATACATACATGCTTTAATGAAATTTGTATATTATCATGTGTTTAAGTAGAAGTTTGTGTATTGTTCAACAAGTACTCGAAGTTTCACTCAAGTATTGATATTATTGTCAGAGAAAAGCTGTAGTTGGTTGTTGAGAAAAATGTGCATCAAGTTTAAGCATCAAGTAACAAAGTTTGATAGTAAAAAATACTGAATTAAGTTAAACATTACTGTCATCCCATGCTTTTAAAATTGAAATCATTTTGTATTTGGTGGCACGTGTTAACTCGAGAATTTTCGGAGTTTCATGGTACGGATTTTTATTTTGGGATGTAACAAAGAGATTCAAGGACGTACATGACTAAAAAATAAATTTGGTAAATAACGGACACTCTTATGTATACATATATATAGTTACTGTATTGTTTGGAAGAATATTTCCTGTGAAAAGCTTACACGGTATGACACGCATAAATTTATTAAAGCAAAACATTCAACTTACAGCTTACCATGCCATGATGCCATAAAAATCAGTGTGTTACTGCTAATCGCTATTCCATCGATTTTTAAGCTCTCCTTCGTTAATTTCAAGCAATATCCCAAATTTTTCCCTACCCCATCTTTTGTCGCAATCCATTCCTACAATAATATACCATAATTTTTATCAACTTACAAATTACCCTAATGAATATTAATTCTGATACATAGTTACATAACATAACTTTTTTTACTTACAACTGCGACGATTTTCACAATGCAGCAAAAAAAAATTACCGGATGCCTGAACAAATTCACCCTCGCTCGATCAATGTATATATATATGTATATATATGTGTGTGTGTGTGTGTGTGTGTGTGTGTGTGTGTGTCTGTGTATATTCCTTCAGTATTCACCTAAAAATGCAAAACAATCTTACTGATACCAAAATGATTTTAACTTGAAAACTGTCTGGATACAGTTTCGAACCAAAAAAAGTATGTTCTTCACTTTTTCGATACTTACATGATTCTTTGCACAACATTGCTTCATTAAGTTTTAAATGCACGTGCATATACATTTTTGCTATACGATGAATATAATCTGAGATTGGTACAAAAATTCCAACATTACTGTGTCCCATGAATACCACGTATGACAATAATTTTTGTAGACACAATCATGATATTTATAATTATGAAATATTTTGTTAAGAACAAGTGTCAAGTGCCGTAAAAAAAGTAGCATGTTTTAAAGCACTTGTGGTGCTGTCATTTCTCGTTTTATTGCCACACAATTGCAAAAAAAGGAAAAGTGGGCTTTAGAATCAAATTGTATCTTCCAAGCTTCTGTCAGTATCTTATTTTGTCCTTTTCATTTGTAAATATAAATATAGGTATCACTGTGTGGTGCATGAGACTTCAAAGTTATTTTACATGATCTCTAATAATGACTCGCTGAGCTTTTTGGCATCAGAAATTTTTTTTAACTGTATCTAATGAATTAGTGCAGTATAAATATAATACATTAAAAAAACAAAAATCTTCATAATTTGTGCATGTGTGACCCTAAATAGATAAAAATCTTACAACTCCAATGTTGACGTACAAATTCATTACATACACCAAGAGAATTCCCAGAACAGCGAGGACTGTATAAAGACAATAAAAAAATTTACGGGCGATGCTGTTTAAATTTTATTATGTCGTGACAACGTTTTGATTACACTTTGGCAGTCCTTTTTAAGTCAAAATTCGATGTTGACAAAAATATTACTGAGCAAAGTCAATTATTATAAGTTACATCTTTTCTTGATAAGGCTTATTATTGCCTAGTCATTACTTACGTGCAAGAAAAGATGTCATTTATATTAATTGACTTTGCTCAGTAAAATTTTTGTCAACATCGAATTTTGACTTAAAAAGGACTGCCAAAGTGTAATCAAAACGTTGTCACGACATAATAAAATTTGAATAGCATGGCCCGTAAAGTAATTTATTGTACAAATTCAAGTATTCATATCTTCTGAATGGTGAAGCTGGGATCACTAAAATTCATCATCACTAATCAACTTTCGCATACTATTATTTATACCATTTCATGACAAGTTTTCGAAGCGACACGTACAAATAAGGTAGTTACATTGACTCCACGGCCCCTCTCCGTAAGAACCTGTGTAAAACCGAAAAACTTAGTGATTTAAATTCTCAAAAACTGTCATGGTAGTGTAATATTTTTTGTGCTGAACAAGATGAGTACTAAATTTTGTTAGGATTTCTTTAAATCACGAAAATTCACAATAACCCTCTCACTTAACTTGTACCTCGGCTATTCTATTGAGAATCCTTTTTAAATTACATGTTGATTGATATCAGTGTTTAATACCACGTTACGAATGGTAAAATAATGACTGCGTAGTATACATATAGGTATGCTTGTGTGTATGTGCATATAGATACATGAATATATAAGTGCGTAATAAGTCATCTATTATTCCGTACGGTTTTTCATTTTGTTGAATAAAGCATTTCTAAATTATAATTAATAACAAAATTTTTTTCGTTAAATCATTTCGTAGATTCCTTCATTGTAATTTCTCGTAATCTAAATAATCAAGTGCGTGAATGTAATTAAAGGCGTATATTTTTTTACAGGTGATTCTGTGCCTGGCCGTAGCTTTAATTAACGCTGCACCATCACCATATCCACCAAGCTACATTCTGCCAGCCCACTCGTACTCTTCAGTGATTCACTACCCGAGCTATGCCTACAAGTATCCATACTACTCGAGTTTACTGCCTTACAGCTACCCCTATTACAAGTACCCCTACTATGGTTACCCTGGATCAATTTATCCATACTACCACATCTAATTGATTGCAGGTTTGTAATTCATTATACATCATATTAAGTATTTATTACAGCATTACTGTTTGCGTTAAAGATGAATTTTATCTGAAAAATAAATGTCAATTTGCACTTATGACGACTAAAAGCTAAGCTTTTTAATGAAATAAGTTTTTTTTTACTCATAATGACGAAAAACTTCATACACACTAAACAACATGACATGTTCACATGACACGTGAGGACATGTTTTTAAATTCACATAGATACACTCATCTTAAGGAAAATACGATTCAAATAAGTTGTAGAGAGTAAAAGCTGTGTTTGTTGGTGAGAACTTCAGAAACTATTTGTTTGTAGGGAATCACTTGTGTGATGAATCTCTTTTGACGTAGGTTTCTACGTTTACATGGAAATATGCTTTAGAAAGTTGTTGAAACTTGCTTTTGCTTGTTATCAGCTTCACACAAGGACGATGGTCTTTGAAATGAAGTAATCTAAATACGTGCTATTTTTTTGTTGGAGACTTTCACAAAATTTGATATAACTACTGAATTAATCATTCCACGTAACTTAAGTATATTGAATTAAACATGTTAATTTAAAATTAATAAATGTATATCATTTCAGAATAACATATCAGAACTCATCAGCCAGGATTGAAATTCACCACCAATGACTCAAGAATTAATTTTTATGAAAACTCTGTTTATGCAAATTGCGTAATGTTCTCTAATAATAATTGTATCGAATAATTTTTAATAAAACATGTGAAATCAAAGTTAAAAATTAATGTTACTCTCTAAGAAAGTTTATATAAACCTAACAACTTTTTTAATTTTCTTAATTGGTGGTTCCTACGCTAGAATACAGATGTAATTATTACAAATAACTTGATTAACATCAAACTTATCGGTATTACAGCGAAATGAAGGTAAAATATTCTTAAATATTTGAGGGTATTCCTTAGATGCTCTAGTTTTTTGTAAATGTATCTAAAGTTAGACAATTCTTTATTGTAGAAACATATTAGGATAGAGTGGGGGAGCGCTACGCTAGTGTGTAAGTGAGAGCGTGATCGAAGTAAAGTGCCTAGTCTGATCGAAAATCTGTTTAACGTAAAAGATAAAATCCAAAGAGAAATTCTAGATATTGGATGCTATCAAACACGTAGATTACAAAAAGTATTACCCAAAACGTAGATTCTTCGGCAAATTCCACAAAATAGCGTTTAAAAGTTTATTTCGCAAATATCTCGTAAGTACTCATAGATATAGTAAAACTAAGAATCCAGTGAGTAGAGTAAAAAATTTCTTATCGATCAGATACTTCACATTTACTCGATCTCGTTTAAAGTTTTGAGATAAAAATTAATAAACGATTTTTTTGGATGTTCTTGCTAAAATGAGTGAGACAGAAATATCTCAGACGAGTAGCGGTCTAGCGGTAATGTATTAAAACGGCTTTAATCATTTGCTGCTTACAGTACTTACATGTACAATGTGCGATGTAAACTGTCGTGATGGTATGTGTATCGGCGAATATACGCATTCATATGAATAATTAAAATTGGAGTAAGTATTATTAGTTCTCATTCCAGAAATTCAGTGCTATAAAATAATATTCCCAGATTGATGATTAAAGTATAAAATACATTGGATGAATTCGAAGTCACACTTTATGTGAGTACAGAAGCACGTATTGTGTTTTGTAACACCTTTTAGTGGTCACTTTTCAAATCTCACATCATAGCGATTGCTGACTGTCTTGAGACAAATCTACAAGCCAAAGCTGTCAAAAATTTTAATAGCTTTAATTGATATGTATTTAAATTTTCAATTTTTGTGAGTACAAAATTTTGGTCACTTCCCCCCCACCCCAGACCAGCCACTATGTTACTCATACAGGTAAGGAAACTTTTTTTCTTGTACTGTTTATTGAAGACAAATGTTTTTTAAGCGAAAGATTGTTTATATTAAGTCTATAAGTCACAATAGTACTCTAAAGCTCGAAGTGTCACTTCTGTACTCCTAAATGGTAAGTGTCTTTTTCTCTAGCTTTCGTGCATCAAAAATTTACGAAATTTTTTTTCCACTATTATTGAGATAAAACATGAGACGAATATCTCGGTGTTTGGTCCAATATTGGTTCTTTTTTATGAGATACATCGATGAATACCGATTCCACTTCCGACACTAGTAGCGAAGGAGTTTACTCTTCAAGGTGGTCCAAAATAGACTCAAATGACTGATTGAACGAAGCTTTATGAATGAAAAAAAAATTTGTTCAATTTGTTGCTACCAATCAAAAGTTGTAGGTATTTTTTTTTTAATTACGAATTTTTAGCAAAAATTTACAAAATCTCATTTTCAGCGATATTTATCACTCCTCTTTAAACAGCTATAACGTTTAAATGAAGATACTAAATAAAACAAAATTAATTTTTAATAAATGGATTTCAACCCTCACTTTTATTTCATTTGAGTTAGAATATTTTAACCGTACAAGCAGCTTAGCTGCACGTATCAGAAACAGACGTTTTTCCGAAAATTGACTAAAAGTGACTAATACAAAATATCATATGTCCTTTGACCTAAGATTTTTGTAGTAGAATCGCTTTAGATATTAGTTGTAGATGGTATTTGAGGTAGCACTACTATGGAAAATTATTTTTTTAAACAACTTTCATTTGGACGATTCTTTAAGGGGGTTAGAGCGGTACAGCCAGTCTCAAAAGTTAATTAAAATTAAAATTAGTGTATTTTATGACTATTCTTGATAAATCATGCGAGCTCTTTCATATCGTACAGCAGAAGATTACTAACAAGTGAGAAAATAAAAAATTAATACTTAAAAATTGAATTTATGCTCCATGTTTTATTTTTCATCTGCTGTATATAGATATACCAATAGCATTTTCGTAAAATTTTTAATTAAAGTATTTCTTAAACCGTGACGGCTTGCTTCCTCAAATTTGGATATGTTATTTTAATTGTTACTTACAATTACATACTAGTTTTTTGAAACAATTGTAAAAATATTTTCCAAGTTGTTGGTAAAAATGTACATGTCGCGACGACGTTCTAATAAGATTCTGTGTATAAGATACTAAGTTTGCTATTTTTTTTTCTCAAAAACTGTGACGCTACGGTTCCTGATGTTCCTGAGGTTCAATATGTTGGTATCGTAATGAAAACAAACGTATTATAATTTTTCGAAGACTGTCGTAAGAAATTTGTTTTTCGCTCTAACCCCCTTAAGGCATTTGGAGCCACTTACGGCAGAATTACCCAGAAAGATTATGTCGATACATCTAAACGTTTGACCATTTCCGTTTTCTATTGGAGGATATAAATTATATTGTCAGTATGGACACAATTTCCAGTTCTATTTTTTTTTTTTTGATCTCACGAAAAAACGCTTTGGAAATAATACAAATATCTTTCAGGGAGCAGGCAGAGCACCTGTATTGTTTTTCAAATTGTTTGGTGAAAAATAAGTTTTCTGTAGGTGATTTTTTGAAAACGGCAACGATTTGAAAAAATCAATACTAAGCACTACAGTCGACACTTTTAAACAAGATTACTTACAAACAGACACATGCAGTAACTATAGTATCCACCACTAGCTAGTTTTTGAGAAAACGATAACTTGGGCATTCTATAATCCACTACAAAATGTGTAGAATCTCTGCTTTCAGGTACAATAAAAAAAATGTTAAGAATGTCCCTTGAGTAAAAATAATATTATTCTCTGCTCAGATTGGCTAAACTTTCATTTTCATCTATAGATGAAAAAAAAAATCAGTTGGAACTACTGAATGCCAGTCGGTAAAAATGTTTCTCAAAACGTCTGTTGCCATTACTGTCACAGACTGTAGCTGTAACTGTCTCTTCTGGTGGCTATTACCGCACCTACAGGTAGTCATACTTACTACCTTTAGTCTGTTGATACTACCACTCAACTATATATATATTACAAACTAATTTGAAAAGGCCATTGAACAATAGATGAGTTGATTCAAACAGTGCATTAATAAGGGGATTTAAAAAACTCTAACAGTGATTTGAACAATGGATGATTTTGTTCAACAAAAACTTAAACAGTGGAAATTGGATCAGTTCATCGGACGATTTAAATGTTAGTTTAACCTATAAATTCGATTTAATTAACTATACATAAATAAGTATAAAAAAATTAACAAATAGGTGATAAATAAATTAATATCAGTAGGCTAGCTTTATATGTAAAATATCAGTCAAAAAAGGAATCAAAGTTAAATGTGCAACTGCCGCAGTTAGTAAATAAACGTTGCCAAATGTTTTCAATTCTATATTCAATAGCTTAGTTGTAGTGGGTGTCAATTAAGTCAGTTATGGTGATAAAAATTGTTAACCAATACACATAAGTCATTGAAAAAAGATAGGATTATTTCTGGCAATTGATTGTACTGATGTAACCCATGCGTACAACTCAAAAGTTAAAATTTTTTTCTTCAAAATTTTGGCAGTTTTGCTCCAAACTTTAGTAACTAATTTAGATACTTTGAATGTTTTGGACTAGTTATTTTTTCATTGGATTCAAAGTGTTTAAAGGTTTTATTCAAGTAATGCAGCAGTGACAGAGGACTTTTTTAAAATAAATCAGGCCAATTTAATCTGTAGAATACAAGTCAATAACGGAACCAAAGTTGAGAGCAGAAATGCCAAAGTTGTTAAATTAACGTTTTAAAACATTGTAAATTGTCGGAGTCTCAGTTTACCACTGAAACCCATTGCCAAATGTTTTGAATTCTATTTTCAGTAGCTTAGTTGTATTGGGTGTCCGTTAAGTCAGTTGTGATGATAAAAATTATCAACCAATACACATAAATCATTGAAAACAGATAAGATTATTTCTGGCAATTGATTGTACTGATGTAACCCATGCGTACAACTCAAAAGTTAAAGTTTTTTTCTTCAAAATTTTAGCAGTTTTGCTCCAAACTTTGATTTTCTTTTTCCCTTGTATTCTACCGCTTGAACTGAGGTAATTAATCCAAAAATATCCAAAAATATCCAAACATAGGGAACTAAAATTAACGGCAGTTACAACAAACAACCGAAAATTTATTAAAAACAATATCACTCAAAAAACAACTACAACTAGCTTACTTGAAAGCAAGTAAGAAAAGTGAAAATGATGAAATAATAAGTCCTGCCATATGTGCGCAGAACGAAGTGCGCAGATATATATAGTTATATATTCAGCACCGAGAAGCAGCAGTAGTTATACAATACATATATACGGCTAACGGAGTTATAACCTTTATAGTTTATACAACACAGAAAATCGTTGGATATTTATTTACATAAATTATTGGATGTATATATATATATTTTTTTTTTTGCACAATTTACATGTACATATAAATTTATTAATTTCATATGAACATAGTACACAACACAAAATTAAAACTACCAAATTAATGTTTTTTGATCAGTTACTTTCACTTTAATGATTTGTTTAGTATGTAAATGTAGTATATACATGTCATATTACAAAAATAAACTATGAAATCTTTTATTTAATCGAATTATGCCTATCACAATTATAATAGTTATTGATAATAACCTGATTTATTTTGCACTTACGGATATAAACATTAGGATTTTTAAAATGATCTTTATAGGATCCATGATTCGAATTTAAACGGATTTCTCTTCCTCCCGTTTTGCCAGCACGACCAACCTGCACAAATCCTCGGCCCAATCTGATTCTATATAATATACTACAGTCTCGGCGAGCGTATATATATAGATATACCTATACACATGAACACTCATCTACGTGCATTTAAGTGGTATTGTTCGAGCGACCGATCGATCAACAATAATGCATAATGCACTAAATCTTTGACTGGATCTTTAAACCTTCATTTTTAACAAAACTAAAACCGTGGTGACGAACTTTCGGCGGAGGTGTAAGGAAAAAAAGTATACGTACCACGGCCAAAAAGTGGGGCTACATCTGACCGCGCATTACCGGCCTCGCCTTCGGCTCGGCCGATAATATAGCGTGGTCAGTAATAGCCCCACTTTCTGGCCTAGGTACGTAATATACTATAACGATTCTGAAAGAATCGATGATTATACTCGAAGAAAGTATTTTCCAAATATTGATGTAAATAAGATTTTTCGCACAAGTCACACAAAAGTTCAAGAAAAAAAGTACAAAAATGGTATGGTCGTTGTAACCGAGCTGGGAGACGATGATTTATTAAGTTTTGGTGTAATTAAAGACATGTTTATCGTTTTACAAAATTTCTGCATAATAATGGAGGCAATTTGTTGTTTACATTTCCATGAGCATTTTTTTGTATATGAAGTTGCAAAAATTGATCGCTGTATATTTAAACACATTAATGAATTGCCAAACATTCTTCCTTGCATTTTAATTAATTATAATAACTCTTTATATATTGCAACTAAGTACAAATTGTAATTTAATAGAAATAAGTACATAAATACATGCTGTTACTCAATTTTCTACTTTACTTATTATCAATAAACTACTTTCGTCTAAGACTTATTTTTTTAATTTTCAATATTCTAAAATTAAAATACTTGCCTGTATATATTTATGTGTGTGTGTGTGTGTGTGTGTGTGTGTGTGTTCAATAAACAACCATTTTTTCATTTAACCAACTCATTATCAATACATATTCATTTCGTAATAAAGGCACAAAAACTGTGTGTTACAACAACATACGTTGTGCTGTGGTAGCTACTATCGGCTGATCTGTTGCTACAACCGTCTACGAACTGTACTCCTAACGGCCACAGTAGTTACTACTTCTAGTCCGTCAAATCTACCGTCTTTGGCAGTCGTTCCAACTGATTTTTTTTTCAGTGATAGACTGCCATTGGCTTTAGAAGTATATATTCTGCGTCAAACTGGTTAATGACTAATAGTTAATTTGTTGTATAAGTTAGGAGTTTGTACCTCTTACAATTAGCATTTCTTGAAATTAATTATTTTCTGAACCTAGAACCCGGTTTTTTCTGTAATTTTTTCCCCAGAATTTTTGATGCTATTTTCATTACAAATATAATTTTTGAAGATGCAAAGAATTGAATTGTATCCCGTAGACACCAAAACGCTTTCTGTTGGTCAAGACCTTCATGACGTCACTAATACATAAACAG
Organism: Copidosoma floridanum; assembly: GCF_000648655.2. The sequence goes on along the minus strand of NW_019379846.1, from coordinate 112,912 downwards.
CCTTCCCTTGGCTGGGGAGGACACAAAATAGTGGTTTTTAAAGTAACTTTGTTCTATTTTCAGGACTTTTTTCAATTGTAAAGTGATAATGAGTTTAAAATATGTATCATGTGTAGATCACTTTTTTCAATAAGTTGGCGCAAAAAGTGAAAAAAAGAATTATCCAGTTGCTTAACCTAACCGTATTTATACATACTAGTGGGGCTCCACTACCTGCACCAACCCCTTATCAATGAATTTTGATCCTTTACATAGATGAAACACACATAAGTACAATGGGGGTTAAAAAAATAACTTTTGAAAAACGAACTTATTTTTTATATTGTTTTAATAACCCATCAAGGTTACTCAAAACATAATTTTTCGTTGTTTTATTCTATAACATGGTTCACATAAGTGAGCCATGTTTACAGGGCAAATTTTCAACGGTTTCTATAATTCTATGAGAAATTTAGGCACGTAGAGTTATATAATGTTATAAACAAAAAAATTAACGCACCAAGAACTTTATACTAACAAATAAGAATTTTCAACACTGTTTCGTAAGACTTACTATATATATTTACTATATTAGAGATCAATTGCCATGTACTTTTATGTATATTATTAGTATGTATAAAGTGTATCTATGTGCCTCCTGGGCATAGTGGAAAAATAGATAAAAAAATTTTGAACTCTAAAAGACTTTTCCCTACAGCATAATAAAAAAATTTATTTTGAAAAGCAAACTTTAAAAAAAAAAGAAATACAAATGTTTCCTGACTGAGAAAGTAGGGCTTAAGGTCATAATATACAGTCAAATTATAAAAAAAATTTAAAGCAGACAGTGGAAGTGCATTGAAACACAAGAAAATCGTGTGGGAAGGCAGTGGCGGAGCAGTAGGGGGGCAAAAAAAATCGTGTGGAAGGCCAGTGGTGGGGTGGTGGGGGGCAATAGGGGTGGGTGATCGAACCAATATTTATTGGATTAAAATAACATAAACAAGTCGAATTTTTCCTTTATTTGTGGCGGGGGGGTAAAAGGGCCCTTGTTTGAGGAGGCAGTGGAGGGACAGTGGGAAGATATGTTTAATTACACACACATCTAACTATCTATATAGGGGTGTGTGTGTGTGTGTATACACAGAACAGCTCTTACCATGAACTTCGTATTTTAGACAAGTTTAATATTTTTGTGTACGTAAGTAACCTTCTTCCTTGACACATACATCGGCCGGACATCGATTTGTTACGCGTGAAATTTAAAAAAGTTTTGAGAAAATTATGAGCACCACTGTCCTGGAAATGCTGTAAATATTACCTACTATACGTAATGATGGTGATCCGCTTTAGTTCTTACGGTAATGCAGTTCTAACATGCCGGATTGGAAACGAAATCAAGCTGCTAAGCTTAATTATTAGGTCCAATACAGCAACCAATATTGGGTCAAGATTGGCAATGAAACAGTGAGTTGGCCAGGGCGCGGCTTGGCCTGACTTGGCTTGACTACTCATAAGCTACTGCTAATTTTGGTCTGCGCTTAAACTCAGCCTATACAACTATTTCATTTGAAAAAAAAAAAAAAAAAAAATTGAATCAACAGATGGTAATGTATTGAATACCAAATCATCATGGTTNAATAATAAAACTGGCCAATAATTACATTTACTAAGTGTAATTAATAGTATTTAATTTATTATTGAGAGTTAGGTGACGGCTTTTTAATTATGTGAAAAATTCATGAATCTAATTTTCTTTCTCAAGTTTACTTCAATCTAATAAAAATTAAAGATACATACGTTTTTGGGTTAAGTAATTTTTATTCTTAAATTAAATTTATTATTTATTTTATGTTCCATTTACAATTGAACTGTCCAAAATTACATTAACACGTGAATGACTACAATTTTATATTTAAATGTTTGTTGAAGTAAGGCAGAAAAAATTGAGGAAAATAGACTAAACCAACTCATACGAGTATCTACTTGCAGAAAGAGAAAAAAATTTTTATTGGGCGTGAAAACCCAGAATGAAATAGTGGATAAAAAATCGAATTACAGTGAAATTTATGACATTTATTTAAGTTTAAGTTATGACAGTCTGACAGAATTAAATACATACAGTGAAATTATTTGTTGGTGAAAAAAATTGTATCGTTAGCAGTAAGAAAAGCTCCAATGTGGAGTGTAAAAGTGATGACTATAAAAAAAAGTCTTACACATGATTTGAGAAAATAGGCTGTACATTGCAAGATTCTTCGTTATCATTTAGATTTTTTATTAAAGATTTTTAATTTATACCACTGAGAATTACCATAATCTTCCAACTTTACTTAAAACTGATTCAAATTTGATCCAGTGATACGTCCGCTTAATCCATCTGATATAACTGAAAAATCAGAGTTTGTTCACTTTGGAATTTCAAATAATTTGCAAAGATGTATTAACGTAGAAAATCATACAACCGAAATTTTGAGACTGAAATTTAACGTTTACGGGATACCTTTATTCCATTCCAGTACAGTTAAATTTTAGCCTCTACTATGTAAAGTTTTTACAGAAAATCATTTGTACTCACCTTTTATAGTGGCAATACACTCGTGTGTTGATAAGCCTAAATCTGTAGAGAAATATCTCAGTGATTATGTAACAGAACTGAACCATCTTCTATCATAGAATTATTATAAACAATATTAATTTCTCTACAGAATAATGGCTTTTATTTGTGACCGACCTGTACGATCTTTTATAAAAAACAATAATGGTCATGCGGACTATAATGCTTGCGAAATATGCTCTGTTACTGGAGTGTTATACAATAATCGGGTGATTTTTCCATTAATAAATAAATTGCTCTGATTACAGAAGTATCCTTTTCATTACAATAGAAAATTACCCTTACTTGCTATACATCCTTCTATAGACATGGTGTTACATTTTTCTGTATGTAGATTTCATATACCAAGGTTTTCTTGGAGTCATGAAAAGACTACTATGTGATTATTGGACGACTGCAAAAACTAAGCTAAATAAGGATCAAATATTAGGAATTTCACAAAAAATAGTAAACATAAAATAAGGTATACCCTGTAAATTTCAAAAAACGACTCTTTTGCTAGGGGATTTCAATAAGTGGATAGCTACTGAACTTCGCTTTTTTTGTTTATACAGTGGACTACTAGTATTCAAAGATATATTGCCTGAAAAAAATACAGTCATTTTATGTTATTTCACACTGCTTCCCGAATTTTTAGTAGTAAACAGTTATGTTTAAAATATGCTGACAAAGCTCAAATTTATCTGGAGAGTTTGTTCTTTTATCCAAAATATTCTATGACTTGTAATCACAAACACTTAATGCGCATTCTTGTATACATTTGAGAACGTCAAACATGTTTATTGTACTCTAATAATGAGTGATATAATAGTTTTTGACTTTGAAAACTATTTAGAAATAGACAAATACCCTATACAGTGTAGAAAAAAGCCACTGGTTGAACTTTGCTAGCGTTTGGAAGAAAGTATTTTGTTTGGAGATACTGAAATGCTGGAAAACTGTAGTATAAAAATTGTAAATAGCAAGATAGTTAAGAAAAAACTACATGTGCAAAGGTTAAAAATTACAAATTTTCAGTTGACGACCACATCTCCAAATAATTTAGTATTCTTGAATGACTATTCTATTTTAGAAATTATAAATATGTTTTCTTTGAATACATACATAAAGAGTATGCATCAATAGTTTTTTCTCGTAAAAAAACTATTAAAAGTAGGAGCTGCTCACATTTATCCAACAGACTCGAAATCGTTGAACATTTTTGAAGTGAAAAAAGAATAAAAATCAGAAATAATTAATTATCCGCTAAATCCGCTAGTGTGCTATTCAAGGGCGAAATATTACATTTATTCAAGCTGTATACAGATGCAAATCAATATATTGTGATGCAATTATTGCATTAACACGCACATGGGCCATTATTCTTAGTGATTAGTTTTTATCAAAACTTTTAACTCCTATCTTTGGCACTTGAAAATTAAAAAAAATTTATTACAAATGTAAGGCCATTTTAAAACTAAAACCTAGTCTTTAGTCACAATGTTGTAAATTTAATTATGAGTATACATGTCAGTGCATCAATTACGAAAAATTAATTTAATTCATTAGTAGAAATAATAGTGCGTGTTTTTAAAATAAACAATAACGTATTCAATCGCGGTTGCAGAATGTGCAGCTGAACAGAGTTTAAATCTTTTTTTTACTGTCTGTTTAACATTGCACATTATAATACAAGGTAATTCGTTTTCATTATTCATGAGAACATTCACACGCACGTCTTTGTACTGAAAATGTTGATACAAAAAGTTTGTTTACATGTCACATTGCTTAGGTTATGTTTTTAGTATTTTTTCCACCTCAGTTATGAATTACCACTTGTAGGCGTCTCAACAATTTGACGTAGTTTATATTGAAGATGGAAGGATGATGGATGTTGTTGTTGTAACGGTTAAAGTAGTTCTTTCATGAAATGATTATGAACAGAATGGCATGAAATCTTTAGGAATTATTTATAAAATTACAATACACTACCCCTCAAAATTTTAGAGTAGGCTGATGAATATAAATGCAAGAATATGATAAATAAAAATTAAATTCTAAACGAGTGCTCTTATGGCAACCATGCACTTTTTTACTGAAAGTTGTAGCCTAGTTATTTACTTACTGAACATAATTAAGTAAAAAGTGACAAAATAAAGCTCATGCAGTTCTAAACACACTGCCATCTCAACATATATGTTCAATGCTTTGTCAGTCATACACGGAAAAAAGGAGTGTTAAAATTTTACTTAAATAAAAAAAAGGATATATAGCACATGAAGATAAAATTGAACAATCAAATAAACTCACATAAATAGCTGGAAGCTTCGCATACACTTACTTTTTTTTATTTATACAAGATTCGGATAAAAAGTCTAATTATAAAAGATACTAATGAATGGTAAAATTAATACACATATTTAATTGTTATTATAATTTTTTACCTAATATTTTTGTAATCTTTTATATATAATTATTTTTTCATTTAAACGATCGAAAAATTTCAAACAAACCATTTGCAAGTATTCCTATGTATGTTCATACATAGCATAAACAGCTGACAGTAATAAAAGATGTGACCAATTGGTATATAAGAAAGATTTTGTCTCGCTCACGAGGAAAGAGAAGTATTGTTTTTCAGAAATCACGTAGCTGTAGGATATACTCTATTTTCTGTCAACAAAAGGTAGCAAAAATAAATTTAATTTTTAAATAACACGGAAGCTAGGACAATAAAATGTAACATGTAATGCCGTTTCGTCCAACAAATGACAATATCCAAGTAAGTTTGTTCCCAGTAATAGATTGTAAGCAGATAAGGGATTAGACACGTGTCACTAATACATCATTATTTTTCCTGCGAACAAAGAAAAATACTTACCTATTACTTTTTATTTTTGTCATTGCGCGGAAACGTGAAAAAAAGTGAGTCTTGTCTAAAAAATCGAAAAACATCATGAGTAAACGAATTACTCGATTGGTATTATTTCAGGGCACAGTAATAACGCAATACTTTATTAATAGTTGCTGAATGAATTCAAAAGGAGATGGAGGTGGCTAATTAAGTCACCCAACATCCACTACCTTATAACTCTATAAATGGTTATTGTAAGTGTAACGTTATGAAAGATGAAACATGGGCAGAAATTAAGTTGGAAGTAAATCGATGTTTGCTAGACGACGATTAGTTAAGCATTTTAAATTTCCGTTCATTTGTTAATTGCAATTTAGTAAACAATTTTTTTATAAATTACACTGTCATTTTGTAGTGCAACAAGGAGAAGCAAAGGTCATATACTATCGGCTACGTAAATAGTACCATACCATACAAAGAAAAATTCATAATGCAACCTGGCTCAGAGATCTACTGTCACCGAAGAGCAACGATATTTTAGAGCACTTTGACTTTCTCCGTAATTTTGTTCATCACCGGTATGAATGGGGTAATATTCCATAGGGTGTTGTGATTAAGGTTGGTGTTTAACGAATAAAAGTTGAAGCGTTATTAGTTTCAAACCGATGAAAATTCCCCACATTGAACACATGGTACATCTACCATCAAGTACTGGTTAGCAAAAGAACAGTGAAAGCTTTAGTCGAGTATCTTTTTACACTGATCCTGGTATCAGGGCTATTTGGTTCAGTCAGTGGTGTAACAATTTTATTACGGAAGCCACTTACATACCTTTATCCCTGGGTGCTGGAGATCTCTGCTGTAGGAATGTCCTCTGGTGCTCTAATGCAGTGCTGCTGGTATAATCAATCGTTATAGAATGAAAACGCAGTATTTTTTATCAACTAAATGTGTGCGAAGCTTCCAGCTATATCTGTAAGATTATTTGATTGCCTAACTTTGTCTTCATTTTTACGTATCTGACATTGTTTCAAAGTTCACTGGGTTGACCAGAATCTACTCACACTCATACGTTCAATTGCACTCTGTTATTAGCTATAGCAATCCATAATTCACGACATTTGTTAATCTCCTCGTGAAAATGGTAGTTTTCCTACGAGTTTGAAAAGTCTCTGTTTGCGAACCGAGAGGTTTGCGGCCCGAGCCGAAGGCGAGGGACGTAACGAGGTTCGTGAAGGAGACTTTTCGAACGAGTTCCGGAAAACTGCTTTTTCGCCCTAGGAAGTACCAGCCTCCCAAAACCACCCGAGGGCGGAAAAGTACTTTTTCCGCCCTCGGGTGGTTTTGGGAGGCTGGTACTTCCTTGGGCGAAAAAGCAGTTTTCTGATACTTGTTTGAAAAGTCTCCTTTACGAACCTCGTTACGGACCTCGCCTTCGGCTCGGGGTGCAAACTTCTCGGTTCGCAAACAAAGACTTTTCAAACTCGTAGGAAAACTACTATTTTCACCCATGGTCCAAAAGTGTTGTAAGGGTGCAAAGTATATTCACTGGCTCAAAGTACGAATCGAAAATAAAAATGATGTTTCGACCTTGGGCATAAACATACGAAGAACCCTGTTATGGATTTTTTTATTTTGTTCCTATAGTACAAAAACTACTATTTCTTATCATGAGCACAAAGTGCAACTGTGGATTTTTGCCCTCGGGCCACGTTTTGTACCCTTGTTATCACTTTGAGCCGATTGGCAAAAAAGTACTTTGGGCCCGGATTCATTCGGTGCAAAGTGTGCTCACAGACGCAAAATTGTGCTGTCACCCTCGGTAGCAAAAGTAATATACGCAACTTGGGCACGCACACATAACAACTGCGCCCTTAGGACACTTATGTTTGTACTTTATGCCTTAGTAAGGTAATGTACTGTTCCTTACCATGAGCGCAGTCCTTATGCCATTTTCTTATAATAATGAGTTATATCACATAAAATCTTATACTTTACTTAAAAGATTTAACAGATAAATTTTTTTTCCTATTTTTAACTTTTTTTGTTTTATTATTTGCCGTATTTAATGCATTAGAATTAGTTTAAAAGTAAATTTTATACACAATTAAGTAAGGTTTATATTAGACTCTTGGAAATTGACAGTTTTTATTAGTTTTTATCGGTTCCTTTTAATAGGGACTCTATTAACATATAAGCGTTATATCGATTTTCTTAGAAATACAATATTGAAGACTACAGAAATAATATAAATCAAAAAGCAGTAAAGGAGCTACTATAAAATGTGTCTGTTACTTCTTATTTGGTAGATCTGTGTTTTTAGGGAGCTGTCAAAAAAAATTTTTTTGATTGCAAGTATCCTGAAAAATCGAGGACGCAGTAGTATTATATGTTTAACTTATGGAGTTATTTGGGTACTTAGTAATATAAACTGAAGATAGTTAATGATACCATCAACAGAACTATATTCTAAGCTCTTTTAGTTGACAACTTATCGTATCTAGCAGTGTATTTATAAGAAGCTTCATTCAGGCATATACATTTTCCTAATTAAATTTTTATTTATGGTGAAAATACATTTCGATGCTCATATTACTATCCCTTATCACTTTTTGACTCGTTTTTTAAAATATTTATGAACTATATTATTAAAAAAACTTATACAATGTCTCTTTTGCAAACTACCAGTTTTTCAAATAAAATATATTCAACCACCTTATTTAAATGAAACGAGTAAATCGTACAACCTTAAAATTTTACAACATTAATAAAAAAAAGAATTTTTAAGGGTTGACCTTCAATTAGATGAACCACTTGAGACCTACGATTGCACTTTCTTAGTAAAATATTTCATAACTAGTATAAATGTTGGCCTGTCTTTAGCTGTGTAACTGAAACATGGGTTTATTAATTCCTGTAACGATTTTCCAATGCAGAGACATTTAGCTCTAACGTTTGAACCTTCAAACAGATCTCCGTGATTAATTAGAGAAATTTTTTTAATTCAATATAGCAAAAAATTTGCTGAATTGGTTCACCCAAAAACATTTCTTTACTGATTCGGAGCTGATTTTTCTCGCAACAGAAGTTCAGGTATCGTGTACATGGGCGTTTTTCTAAAATATTTTCCTACATTACAATCAAAAACTGCTGGAATGCCTTTTGTTCACCTAAGTCCAAAATCATAAAACTTTAGTTTCATCATTTAGTAACTTACTAAATATTGTTGAGCTCAATATTTCCATGTACTGTTCCTACATATAGATTGAGTAAGTATGCACCAGCTTTGCATAACTGTTCGCAAAAGTATCTCGTGTTCTCTGAGCTTAGTTATGCACAGGTTTATAAAATTTATCAAACAAAATTTATCTTAAATTAATGCTTTCAAATAATTTTGTAACAATATAACAGTGGACTGAATCAGATCACACCCCCATGATCATGATAATGTAATGTTTTCATACCGGATACGATGTACCACTTCCTTTTTTGGACACTCCGTAGCCTCCAGTTCCTATCAATTAATGTGAAAATTGTATATCATCCTTTTTAGTAGCGCACAATGATGAACTTAAAATTTAAAATGGTGGTTGTCTTAAACTATTTTCTTGTACATTTTTGTTAGAAAAATCTTTGAGAGCGCTATGGATTCTTTATATTTTTGCAGAAACTCCAAAAATCTATATCGTAAGTACTACTTGTTACAAAATTGATAAATATTTTTTCTGGCCCACTCAGTAATGAACTGTGTTGTTTTTAAAATACCCTGCATTCCCATGATTTTTCTTACAGTTTTAAAACTCATATTTTTTATGTCTGTAAAGAAGCACTGAGCCTCTACATTCAGTTTTACTACTTTTGATCCACCTAGTAACTTTTTGACCCAATGATACACTACATCACCTACATTACTGTTCAACCAACCCATATGATATCCTTGTCAATTTGTGACTGTACTTAGATCTAGAATAACATTAATCCAATTATTCAAAAATGTTATGTACTTTTTTAGTACTTTGACTTGCAGCATATTACCTTTATTACCTTGATTTCCATTGTATTATCCTCAAATTACTTTTTTCAACTGAATTGTGACATAATGTTTTTAAAATCATCTTTTTGTTAGCTAATTTTTGTTACTGCAATATACACAGATATATCCACACATGAAACGTGCAAGAACCACAAAAAAATTATTAAATTACTGATACTTCCGATCTTCAACAAAAAACTTTGTATTTGGCTACTAAATCCAAAATAGGAAAATGTTCGTTTGCCAAGTTTACGCCATAAATTTAGTCGTCACATCAATTGTGTAACTCAATTCAATGAAAGATTTGAAAAAATATGACTTGATAGTCTTCAATCTTAGCTTGATGTATTTGACAAGGTAACTAAAATTAATTTTCATCAGTATAAACTTTGACGAAAGCAGTGGCCATGTTAATACTGTTAATACATATACACTCGTAAACTTCCGCAATACCTTTAAGATTCAGGTTATGTTTGCATGGTACAATATCGATACTTTGAAAAAATTATTGAAAATGTCTATGTTATAACACCTATGTTATAAATATCAGCTTAGGTCGATGCAATTGTAATTTGGTACTACTTTTGGCGGAACCCAAGAACTCTTGTTGTGTTGAAAATACATCGTTGTTGAACTGAATTACTTTAACTTAATCCAACCTACAAAATTTTGCATTAGTTTGTAATACTTCTTTATCAGAAGCCTGAAAATCAGCTGCATCAACCCATAAATCAGAAAAGTTGTCACTATTGTATTCGTGAAAACTATCAACATGTCTGAAATATTTCAAATACGATATAACGGATGCTGTTATTTACGAGTACAAAGCACGTAGTCAAATACTTTAACTATATTTTTGCCCTGTCAGTACCAACTTTTAATTGGATCAAAGCCCACTGTTTTCTATTGAATCCAAAGTTGGTATTGTTTTGAGGTTGTGTGCTGGAATTGCACAAAAATTCTGAAAATATCTTTTCGTTCCCTGAATTATGTAACTCCCTTCTCCATTAAAATGTTCTGTGGTATAAGGTTTTGCTTGCTTTAGTTGATCTTCATCAATCGTTATTCTTTGGATATTATTAATCGTCAAACGTGGAAAATCAACAAATTTACTTGCTCTTATATTATCTCAAATCAAGGTTTTCTTAGCCCAATTATTATTACCAACCACTTTTTGTAATTGGTTTTTTTGCTTACATAAAGTAAGCATCCTCTCAGCAATGATAGCATCACAGTATGTTGTCAAAACTCTTTGTGATACGTAAATATAGTAGATGGTTGCAACAGTTTTTACATCATCTCTTATAAAAGTATTTCAAAGTTAGGCATGACTTGATGAAGCATTATCTATTGTTTTACTGAGTTGTTTAGCTTTTTTTTACTGAATTTTTTTACTGCTTTATTTAAAATTGTATTGCTTAAAAATGTTTTGAATCGTTAAATTAAGAACCAATAATGGTTATTAATCTACGAATATAAGACGGGCATGCTGATTCATGATAAGTTAGACAAGATAAGGTAATAAAAAAATGCATTTTTAGAGTTAAGTTGTTTATTCAAATATTGTTTTCTTTTATTTCTTTTACTAGATAGATAGCTAAGGAAAATCAGAGGGTGGGTTGAAGTTGTCAATTGATTGGGTAATAATTAATAAGAGATTGAAATCAGTAGACTAAATCTTGAGAGTTCAATGATCTGGGGCATCGTTATGACCAGGTAAGAAAGGTAGGAGGATGGTAACATAATCGAGAAGTAAAAGAAAAAATCTCTCAACTCCAAAAAAAATTTTTGTTGATACAAAATTCAAAATAAAAAAAAATTAAAAAACATGAAAATGAGTGATAAAGGCTCTGTTCTTTTCACAAAATATGGTCAGAAAGATGTCGATTCCGGCTGAACGATGTAGTCAGATATCAGAAGAGATGCTGTGTTCTGCTTGTGTTTTTATACATGGGTGTGTGAATGCGTACGTGGATGTTTGAAGTTGTCTCTTTTTGATTACCCCGGAGGGTCTAATGATGGAGACCATGATGAATAACAGGTACATAGTGGTCGTGGCCAGGTAGAACGGTCTTGGTCAGGATGGTCTCGACGTGTGGTTTGGGGGCGAGTGGCTGATGGTGAGGTACTACATGAATGGGCTCCGCATGAGCAATCAGAGGGGCAGCATGGACAATCGGGGCTGCATGGACAATTGGAGCTGCGTGAACAATCGGGGCTGCGTGAACGGCGTGGATGGCTGGAGCAGGGTGAGCGACTGGCTGAGCGATCACAGAAACGTGATGTGGGTGTGAATGCGAGATAACGTTGGGTGCGTGGATTGGGCCCAGGCCATGGTCCAAGATGTGGCCGGTAAGGCCGCCAGGAGCAGCACTAGTTATGGCCACAAGGGCGGTGAGAACTACCTGTTTTGTGAAACAAAATAATGTTATCTTTAGATTGTTATATATGGCTATTGTTTTTATAATCATTTTGTTCCTTTTTGTTTACTTGGAATAAATGGGCTGAGCTGGAGAGTTGAATCATTTAATTTGTGTTGCATACGTTAACATGCAGTTTTGAAAAAAGCTTTAATCTGTTTATAATATATGCTAATGTCATCAACTTTGTTCAGTAATATTTTACTTATCAGCTCTTGTTGTAGATCATTAATATTAAAAATAACAAAAAAGTGTGAGTAAGAAATTTGCACAATTTGGATGTAAAGATCTATTACAAGTCATTGTTGCTCATTTAAAGAATTATCTGATGGCTTAAGTTGTATTTAATACTATCAAAAAAATTAATGGTAGTTTTCCTACGAGTTTGAAAAGTCTTTGTTTGTGAACCGAGAGGTTTGCGGCCCGAGCCGAAGGCAAGGGACGTAACGAGGTTCGTAAAGGAGACTTTTCGAACGAGTTCCGGAAAACTGCTTTTTCGCCCAAGGAAGTACCAGCCTCCCAAAACCACCCGAGGGTGGAAAAAATCTTAAAATAGGTTGCGTAAGAAATTATCACTCATAAGCTATGAGCAAATGTAGCTGTACAGTGACAATACAATTTTTTTTGTCTCTTCATGCTTAGCTTTTATTTGAAATATGCTCTTGAATCATTCATTTACGATTATACTATTTTCTTATTTTCTCTAGACTACTTAAGGTAGATTTTAAGCCCTTACGTGTATAAAGCAATGACAAAAAAAATTACGGAGACATAAAATTCATTTCTAAATAAAGTGAAATATGTAGTTCATACAATTTTGGAGATTTTTGTTAGTATCTTCTGAAAAAGTTAAGTCTCTTTCATTTAAATCTTTAAAGCCCTAAACTAGAACTATTAAAGTAGTTTAATATGTGTAGTACCATGTTTAGATTGCTTGTTGGTGCTATGTAAGTACTTGTAATACTTATAAATTCACTGATAAAATACTAGTTTTTTTACAGGAAGAGAAATACAACTTCTGCACGTACGGGTAATGATACTTGAGGTTAAGCTTCAAAAAAGTAAATATATTGCTTAATAACAATTAACTTAAAAAAAAAGGTGAAATATGTATTCCTATTTTGGGCGCTTTTTTTAACCGTTGAACAATTACTGCGCCCTTAGTAGGAAAAATAGAGTTCACACTTGGTGCGCATCCAACCAGAGTAAGCACAAGGAGTCTCTTGGACCTTACTTTGTAGGTCCTTCGGGCCTGGTGCTTGTTTTGGCGACATGGACTTCTAGATACGAAAACTACAATTTAACGTCATCGGTGGAAGTTCGAAACTTTTTACTTTCAAGATGCAAAAGTGCAATACAACATTTGGTATAAAAATGGCGTTTACTGCTTATTAGCAAAATATTTTGGCATCCTTAGCACATAAAGCTTTTCCAGAGATAAAGGTTAGGGTGACAAACGAGCATAAAAATATTTTTTGAAGAAATGTAAATGGCAACTTTTATCTGAGGGGTAATATGACACTTTACTATTAGCAAACCAGAGATAAATTTGTAGTTTTACCATAGGTGTATATAACAAATTTTTTTCAAGTTTTTTTCACGAAAAATAAATATAAAATAATAACGTTGACTCATTTTACGTAAAAGTGTTGCAGCAGATCAAAACTTAAGTAACAAATAGTAAACAAAATGTTTACATATAAACTGTTTGAGGAAATTTTATATTTTCTTTCCACAGATTCTGAGTACCTGGAAAATAATAAGTAACCCCGTTTTTAAAGTTTCAATTTGAAAATTAAAATATGTAACTATGGTTGAGCAATATTTATACCATAGATATTTTCTTACAACATTAATTTTTTCAGTCTAATTTTTGTTTTAATTATATTCATTCACAAAAATTTTATGAATAATGCCATTTGCATCTGTTCAAAAAAATTTTTTTCCGCCCTCGGGTGGTTTTGGGAGGCTGTTACTTCCTCGGGCGAAAAAGCAGTTTTCCGGAACTCGTTCGGAAAGTCTCCTTTACGAACCTCGTTACGTCCCTCGCCTTCGGCTCGGACCGCAAACGTCTCGGTTCGCAAACAGAGACTCTTCAAACTCGTAGGAAAACTACTATTTTTTCATGACTGGAAAGTCTAAGTATGTTTTTTTTTTTTTTGCATTTAGACTCATTGATACTTTTATAAGTAAATGTCATAATTTTGTATAATTGGCTTTCATTTATATCGTACCATTAGAATCAAGTTAAAATTAGGCTTGTATGTAGTTTAATTGTTTCACAAACTAATGATATTGAGATTTGTAAAAATTACATAAAATACATTATTTTGCAAGTTGTTTTAACCTTTTATGTAAATTAGTACTGCTTAACAAATGACCGTTGCTTTCTGTTATCTTTTTGTATTTAACGCTTTTTTTTACTATTTAAAAAAACATGTTGAGTACAAGAAGTAAATTCATTGTAAAGCTGATAATTGACAAATTAACTCTTGTAATAGTTGAAAGTTGTTTATGTCCCTGTTTTTGTCCCTTCTAAACATAAAAGAATTTATTTATATAACTATTAGATTATGCGGTAAACCGTATCAGGAATTTAGTTTTTTTTTTATTTATTTTTTTTTTAATTTGACACTTATAACTTTTGCTTTTAATTTTGTTTGAAAACTTAAAGTTTCTCTAAGTTGTGATCAAAAACTTTTTTCACAATTCTAACTCATTTTAAAAATTTTAAACGTTCATTTACTTTTTTGTCGAATGACTTCCTAAACAAAAATGTAAAACAAAAAAACTATACTTTGACGGGATTTACAACTTTTTGTAATCATATTAACATAAAATTTTAAATTGGTTTTACACCAATAATCGACGATCAATGTCTGATTATACCATTATGGTAGAAAAAATCTACAATGCACTTCTGACGAGGAATCGTGCCTTAAAAAACAATCCAATATTATGGGTCTGAGAAAGTTTTGACTATACACGTTAAAACCATATCTTCAAAAGTGTTGCTTTTTTTTATAAATTACAAAAAAAAGTAATGCTAACAAAAATTTAGGTCTTTTTATCACGAAATGTATTTTTTACTGTCAAACTACTTCTGCCGAATAAACCATAATTCTTTAGAACCATTGATTAAAAATTGAAAAGTAAATCTACTGTATTCGTGACTATCTACGTTTGTTCACGATAATGTCATGCGTTTTATGAAGTCGTAAAAGTTACACAATTCTTTGCATTCAAACTATTACGCTAGGTTTAAGGATGACTATTTCATAAGTTACTAGCTGTAGTCTTCCTGATCGTCACTAATGAAGCTATAAAAATTATACAAAAGCTTTTACAATATAAAAATTGTTCATATTTCACAGAAGGAAGAATTTTTGCTGAACTGAAAGTAACAAAAAATAAATAGTTTTATGGACAGTTTGATTTCACGAATGTGGTATGTTGGAACTACTTTTCAATATTGTAAAGCATAAAGTTATAAATTTAACTTTGGTTTCACAGCTGAAAAGACATTCGTTAAATTAAAATAGTTTTTTACCGCTTAATGTATGATTTTAGCACCTCCAGTTGCTTTTTTTGTGTTTCTAGAGTGCATAGTGCACTCGTATTATTATGTATCAAAAGCCTTAGTATACTTAGACGATTCCTCACAGAAAAATAATATTTATTAGACGATGCGCAAACTTTAATAGTTTTTATATTTTTCGCAATATCATTTAATAATGAGTATCTAGTAAAATTATTGAATAAAAATTTTTATTGCAACTTTTCTCATTTAAAAATGCCTACATCATAACATATGTTGTAATTTAAATATCAGCTTTTGTTTTGTCATTGAAAATATGAGTTTTCGTTATAAAAAAAAAGGTAATAATGGGAGTTTCCTGAGTTTTATTTGAATGTCAACAGTATTATCGTTAATCCCGTTCCAAGAGTACTTAATGAATGCACACTTGAATAAGCTTTTTCGATGTTTCGTTTGCAACGAAAATAAATTAAAACAACACGATGGAAGGTGTCCAAACAGATCCACACACTACTAAATACACGTAGAAATCAAAACCGTCAAACTAATTTGCAATGGTTCGTATAACGATGTCCATTAATTACAGTAGGCGCAAGTGAAACGTCATTTGCGTCAGCGTATGCGCATGTGATCACTGATTACAGCAGCGGAAGGCGGAACTGCACCCTAGAGTGCGATGTACACAGTTTTTATGTATCATGTATCGGGGACATTGCACGGATAGTAGTCGAAAGTGCACCGTTCACCGAGAGTCAGACATAGGTCTTTGAGAAAAAAAAGCTCCATTCCTGCTACTTATGCTCAGATGAGTGCACGAGTCATATGATAGCCGAGACATGTAAAAATGCAACCTGGAGAGGAATGGATAACGCTGCTGACAACATCACGCTCACCCCCCAGTTCGAGGCCCGGAGACTTTGTAGGTACGTAATATACGTGCTCGAGATTAACAACGACAATTTAATTAGATGGACTTATTTTTCGAAAGCTTAAGTGAAACTTGACTTTTTTTTTACTTTAAACCGTTGTACGGATTCACAAGGCTCGAATTCAACAATTGCGTAATTTATGCCGTTTAGTTTACTATAGTTTTTTCCGATTGTATTCCCTATGTTTTATGTGCTAATCTATGTACGAATAATGTTATCTTCGTATTGATAAATCGATAACTTATCAAAATAAATCAGAGCTTGAATTCAATTGTACTGAAAATCTCTAAATGCACCGAAAATACAAGTGTTGGACAATTTTGAAGACTGTAACTATGTCGTATTAAAGCGAAAATGGAAAAAGTCTTGATCTGTCTGTAGTTGCTTGAAAAAATAATCATCTAAGAAGGTTCAATTTTTCACCCAAGTGCGAGGTAGATAAAGATTTTTGTATAAATTGAGGTAAATTTTAATTTGGTAAGAAAATTTTTTAATAGAACTTGGAGGGTTGGGGGAGAGTAGTACAATGCAATAAACTCGTAGTTGGATATGTGGACCTATTCGTTCGGCACAAGAGTAAAAAAGGCAGACAGGCACTTACCAGCTTGAACATACTGCTAACGTAAGACCAGCAAAGCGCGGGAAGCTCAAAGTCTGCTCGAAAGTTCACGACGTGACAGGCAGCGTAGCTGTGCTCGAGCCGCTACTGCTCGACCAGCGTTTTATAGCCGGAAACCGGCGAACTCCGGTAAAAATAAAAGCTCGAAGGGTCACGTGGTCACGTTGGCTGACGCTGGGGGCCCGGATAGTTGAGTCAGCCGCGCAACAGAGTGGAGGAGGTGGTCGATAGGCGCCTGATATTTTTCCGACATCGGCCCCCGGACCGGCTGGCGCCACGTTGTCTATTGGCAGTGGATTGCACGTATACGCAGGATGCCGCAGCTCGTCTCGATAATTAACCGGTGAAGCTCTGTCTACTTGCAAAATCAGCATTGCGATTGGGCTGGGCCGATCGTAGGTTGACGACGCGTAACGACATAACTACAGCATGGCTTTTGTTGCTGAAAGGCGTAGCATGCACCTATAGTTGGATTTTCTTCTGGCTACTTGACCTGCAACAGAGAGAAGGGATGTCTTTCTTTGTCTCTCCTTGTGTTGCTTTTGTCAGGGCGTTGCTCCTTATGTTTTGAATATTGTGCTCCGACAGATGGTTACTGCTGTAAAAAAAAAANAAAAAAAAAAAAAAAAAAAAAAAAAAAAAAAAAAAAAAAAAAAAAAAAAAAAAAAAAAAACAATGTAGAATTTACCCTCTCTAGGTGATAGTAGAGTTAATATCCAAGTACTAAGAATTGTTAGATGTTTCATCACTTACCATGATCGTATCCGACTTAAAAATCCATGTTTGTGCCATGCAAATAATTTTATGAATACTATCAATTGAAGCACAAAATTTTACTATTTGAAGTGTCAGTGAACATAATTGACGATATTACAAGCACGATTAAGATCCGGCTGTTTTCTTTGATGTTTATGACAAAAAATGTTTTTGTAAATAAATGGCTACTAATATTACATTGAAGTAACAGATTCCATTGGCATCAGGATAATTATTGTACGAATCAACCAATTGATGACCAGCAACATATTAAGTAGAGTACCCATGGTTTGATACAGCAAAGTAAAATCGTTGAAAGTATTGAAAACAAGTATGTGAAAAAAGTGTCTCTTCAAGAAAATATGAAATACGTAAACTTGAACGCTGTTACTTGAGGTAAAAAATTCTCGTCTATGGGAGGACGTGGTTTTGAAAGTCTTTTCCAACAGCTTACAACGAATCGATAATAAGACCAATTACTTTAATTATTTTTCCCCAATTTTATTTTAATACCTAAAAAAGTACGGCTCACGATTCTTTGAAATCATGGGACATGCGTCTGATCTCTTTAAGACACATTTTCATCGTAAAATTGTAATGTCTTTAAACACGAAGCAATTAAAATAAGGCACTATATGCAACTGTATACGTATTAAGAATTCAGATGATGTACAACAAAAAGCCTACACTACGTTTTTTTACGAAGTGACAGTACATCACGCACGTACATGAATAATACAATGTTAGGATTATTACTTCAAATAAGTTCAAACGTTGAAGCTAGTGATTTTTTTATTCCATTTCGACGAAATATTTTTTTTTCCATGGATGTATTAATCTTTTGACGATTTTGTCCTTTGTTGTGCAAAAAATATCAAAGTAGCAAAATAAATTATTGCTCAACAAAATAATTGCGTTGTAAATTTTAATGCAATCCTGATCAAAGAATTATACGCCTGCCCGGCTACGATATTATTATGACCATTGTTATTATTTCTTGCGATACCTCAATAGTTGCATTATCAAAACGTGCATAGTTTCTCACAGCTAGTGCACCATGAAAGTTATAATCCTGCAACTCGGGACGAAGGCAAGTAATCATTTTACTCATTTACGCTGTCTTCGGTGACTTGTACCAACTGTTTTTACTATCAGCTCAATAATGGAATGTACAAGCGTTTGCCTAACGCGTTGATCGAAGCACTATATAAAGATGAAAAATAAGATTGGCCATTTAAAAAATCAGACTGTAACTTGATGATATTGAGTGTGAAAAAATCTCATCTACTCATTATTACTACCAACAAATTCAAAATAATTGCAATCTTTCAATTTCAAAAAAACAACGTGAAGTAAGGTCGTTGAACTCAACGGGGTCCTGTCTTGGCTTTGCATTCTCCTTGTACATTTGGAACAATAACTTACGGTTAAAATATCAGTGGATCGCTCATTATTTCTTATAATTATTAATTGGACGTGCGTCAGAAAAAGTTATGAACAATCGTACAGTAACATACTAAATTTCCCTTGCATTGACCGTTTACCGCTTTATTTCGAAATTATTTTTTTAGCCTATTTCAAGTTACTAATACGACAATTCAACGACGTTCAATAGACAAACACAATTTTTTCATCTGTGGAATAATCGCTTATTCGTCTTGATTACGTACGTTAATGTCTTCCACTGTTTTTGAAAAATCTTCATCGCCAAGGAAAAAAGAAAATGTGTCTTGTTGGAACGAGGTGTCCGTATAAAAAAATTGTACTCTATAATTAATACTATTTTTACCGTTTGTGATAGTGCAAGATTAGAAATAATCATGATAATCGAGTATTCATTCGTCTGCATTTGTTGAAGTGACAAGAGCCAGATGGAGAATTGCCTAAGCGTTATTTCACAAAACGTTGCTACGGACTGTGTATCGTGGAATTCATTGCAACTATTTAGTCAGACCATTAAGTATGTATCAAAGAGTGTCAGTTAATTAACGCGCAGATACACACAATACATTATACCAACGTTAGCAAGTACCGAAGCGTGGCATGCGTGCAGAAGCGAGTAACTTTATCTCATTAATGTGCAAATTATTTCCAAGTTTTTTACACAACGGCACGAGACAACTAGAGTACACTGAGCCGCGTTGAGGTGCATTAATCATGTGTTTTTCTATTGTTCTTTTTTCAACCATGTCTTTTGTGAAAATGAAATTAAAGCCTACTCACCTGCTGTTCGCGAGTTTTATAGCAATAGTGTACTCATGAAGAAAGTGTAGACTAGAACCCAGGCCTATTGCATAGACCATCAGTCTATGACTCTTCTATCTAACCTACACTTAAAAATTGGGATTATTGCTATCATTACACTATCACAATATTTATGAACTAAATTTCGTAAATTTCGTTATTAATTTTATTAGACATAAAAAAAGTACTTGTTATAAGGTGTTTTCTGTAGAAATTATTTACACCTCAGGATACCGCAAGTTTAATTCATAAATCAACAGTTCCAGTACATAAGTATACACCATAGACGTAATACAAATTTCAAAATCCACGATTTTCGAATAAGCCAAGAGAGCATGCGAAAACTGCAAGGTCGAATCAGTAGTTCCCTTAACTATAGCATAAAGTATATAGGCTTAAAGAGATACATCTCTTCAACTTCATTTTTTGCAAAAACTGCTGCGAAAGATGGAAATTGGATAAACGATTTCCCAACATTTTGTTTTGCCTACGCGGCCAGATGTGGAGCGCAACGCCACGGCTGAAAACGTCTAATTGATACTCGAGTCAAGTATTATATTCCCGCGATGTAGTTGATCAGCAGCAGGAGCACCGGCCCATAGCGTTACGTTGCTACACTGCGCCTATAGTTTAGAACCAGTATTTTCGTAATCGTATGCCTACAATGCGCACATACTCGCACAGCCTGGTAAGCCAGATACATCTAGGCATATACCTGTAAAAGTACAGACACCACGGCGGGACTGTGTATTATATACCTGCTTGTTTTTCCCTCTCCGGCTCCGTCTGCATGACTTCCCCTTTATTTACAATCGGTCGACTCGAGCTCTCGTACACGCGAAGCGAAAAACGGGAGAGTCGAACAGATACTCATTATAGTAAGATTGTCAGGCCTGAGACCGAGTGCACACATATACCGTTGCCATGAGAGCGAAAATTACGCCCAACCGGCGCTGGGCGAGGGTCAAAGGGGGGGGGGGGGAGGGCAGGCCCTCCTCGCGCGATATACCTGCACAATTACATGCATTATGCGAGCGGTAAGATGTATAGTACGAGTTTTACTAATGGTTCACATTGAACGCGAGCGTGCCCGCTTACGTGCTTATCTCACGGGTAGGTGCGCGGGTCTAGTTGAACACATTTTTGAAAGATTCGAGCTGATAGATCTCGTTGGTCTCGTGCTCCTGATCGGTCTCTCATATTTCACATCGAACTTTTTTTCGCGGTAAGAACAATAGGTCAAGAGTTCATCTGTCGCCAAAACCAATGGAATTACTAACAGAAATAAAAATTGTACCAAGTAACGGTCAAACAACATATCTTCCTCATTTTATGTGGAAGCGGTAAGGAGCTTGTGGTCACATTGTTTGAAAAGTGCTGGTGCATGGTTTGACGTGAATACGAGCGTTGTTATTACTTATTACTTGAATGTCAGAGTGATTATGATTCTAAAAGTTTTCATGTCCATTTAAAAATTAAAAAAAAAAGCATACAGTCTTGTATGATGAATACATCTTTACTGATGGTATCGATAACAACCACCTTCTCACTTTGACCAAGTATGGTCATCAGCAGACAGTTCTTTGAACTTTCGATGGATGGAAATGACTAGAGTTGTTTCTTCTTAAAATCATTTAACTAAGCGTATTCGCTTTAAAAAAGCTTAAATCTAAGTAATATGCAAACACCGTTGACTTTGATTGCTGATTCTTGCTGGAATAAAACACGATTTCAAAATTAACTTGTTGGTGTTTTTAGTGCTAAGTCACACCGAAGTTGTACTCTAATAAATAGAATCATAAGAATCTTGTTTTTTAGTATTAACAAACAGGTTTTTTATTTGTTTGTTCTTAGTAAAACATTCCATGCATTATGGTGAGCTTTAGATAATGTCAGTCGTATAATCGCTTACGGCTACATGGTCTTTATTTGTAGTTTGTTGATAAACTTTCTCCCCGTCGTAACTCTTAACGAAATAGAGATATTGTTTCAAAGTGACGTTGCAATTACGTCAAATTTTTGAAAAAAATTTGTGAGAAGGGTCGATAAGGCTAGTTTTGGACCAAATTAAATTTTGACACTCAATGACAAAAATGATTCATTTCTACCCTATGTGAATTATCTTCAATCCTTCTAAGAGGGTGCACTCTTTGTTCTTGTAAGGTGTGATGATAAGCATGCATAGATGTATTGAAAATGTATTGAATTAAGTTTGGTCTGTGCAGGATAGTATTGCCTTATTATCATCGTTAGTTGACGTTAAAAACAATTTTCTTATTTTTTCATCCAAAAAATGAATTGCGTCAAATACTTGCAGCCTTACCGACCCTCGCCCTTTTCACATATTTCCTTTGACTATGAATTAAAAGATCTCTTACAGCTAGGATTGGGCTTCTACGGTATCTATTACAAAATTAAGTTTAACTTGTTAGTACTCAAAGAATACCCAATATATAAAAATATATAACCCAACAAATTTACAGGCATTTCTCAGTCTGCCTAGTTTCTTACAGTTTTCGTCAAAAGTTACTTGACCATGAGGTTTTCCTGGAAAATATTTTAAAAGTCCCATTTTTAATTAACAAAGGAGATTATAAACATTTGTAAACATGAATTTTTTAATACTACATTATGTACTTACCTTCAATAAAGTTTTAAATCGAAATGTTCAAGAGAAAAATTATAATTATGTACTGCAGCATGTGTTTCGCCTTTTTTTTTATATTAACATTTATAATTCAACAAAATGCACGATTACCTAAAGATCGTGACCAGAGTCCAGGTCGTGCCTGAAATCATTACAACGGGTTTTCATTGTTAATTGGGTCATCATGGCCCATCGTCAAATTGATTCCCCTGATGCCATTGAAGCTCATAGTGAAACTAGTTATCGGGGTTTAGCCTCAGGAGTGATATACGATTTCACTATTAGTATATAATGCTTGATAAATTTCCAAGTCCATAGAATGTAAAGAAAAAATGTAGTCACATATCTCGACACATACTTTAAATAAAAAAGACAATACTATTAAAATTGTGTATCCACACAAGACAAAGGAAGAACATTAAACTGTATTAAACTATACTCTTAAAAAAAGTAAGCAGTCGTTCGACCTACAATATTACGTGTACCCTAAGTATGGAAAAGCTTTTGGTAAGAAAGTACGAAAAATGAGCAGCTCGTGGCAGATCAAACTCGACTCTCAACTCTTAGCTATATGAAACAAACAAGTAGTTTGCATACAAATAATCTTATGGTGTGAGTTTGTTGCCTCAAAATCTTTTGATATTCTGTTGTGTATTACAGTTTATGAATAAATTGTATTTTTTATTGTAGCACCGAGCTCTTCCTATTTATTTAAGCAATGGAGTGCTTTTCAAATGAAAAAGGTAAAAATTTTATCCACGTGAACAATGACACTGTTGGATTCTTAAAAAAATATGAGATAAACGATAAACAACATTGGACAAGCGCATTTCTACAGTAAAAGTACTTATCACGTCAAAATTAATGCATCGAATGACATGATAAAAGAAATAAGCCACTGAAACGAGCACAAATAAAACAAGGTGAGAAGGCCGTCAAAAATCGGCAAACATTATATGGTTATCTGAGCGTAAGACCGTGTAGAATATTCCAGTCAGTCTCTCAAGACGATAAAAAAAGTATACGATACGAATCAGCTTTAACGTAATACGAGAGCAGTTTGTCATGTAATTTGTTTCTTCGAACACACTCTCACTACTTGTAAAAGTTTTGCATGGCAGTATGTCGCATATTTAATTTGCATTATTCTTACGTTCCGAAAAATCGGTACATTCGTATGAACTAGAATTCGTAAAATCTTAATTTGAACTGAAAACACTTGATTTACTTTTCAATCCCAAAATTTTTTCGTAGATTTTGAGCAAAGTACTGACAATGCTATAACATAAGGTGCTACCCAAAACGTACATCAGAGAATGCAAATATCAATTGGGTCAAAATTAAAAGGCAAAAAATTTGTAAACTTGAATTTAGTAGACAATACTTCAGTAAATGTACTTTGTCACTCGCTGTTATTGCATTGTAAGTAAAATGATGGACGATTTTACCACTAAGATTTGATGTCCATTTTGCCGAATGATTCAATAGAGACCAAGAAACGAAGGCCCGAGGCCTGAAAAATTTTTTCACCTCGAACTTTTTATATTTTATGTTTTCGAGTGTGCTGATTACGAAAAAAAATGGTTAAAAAACTCCTAGCGTCGTAGTTCACTGCAAAAAACGCATATACTTCAAAAACGGTAATGCGCATCAAAAAATGGCTTGCACCCACGAAAGAGCGGGAAAAAATGTATTAAGTAGCACTAGTAGTTTTATTTTGACAAGCGTAAAATTTTGAGAGAAACGACTGAGAAGATGATGATAACACGCATTGCCGTTTTCGAAATATAGGCATTTTTCAAAAAAATTTACATGAAAACGCGTTTTTTTGCAGTGAACTAAGATACTAGGAATTTTCGAACCATTTTTTTCGTAATCAGCACACTCGAACACATGACATATAAAAAATTTGAGGTGAAAGAAATTTCCGGACCTCAAGCCTTCGTTTTTGGTCTAAATAGTACAAAAATTTAGCTAACATATACCAGAAAATCATATATAAACTGATTCGTTTGTTTCATCGAACTATATGGCGTCAATTTTTGTCTGCATTATGACATACGACATTATTTATTACTTTTATTTTTATAGAGAGTCGTCTATATTTTTTATTAAACACGTTACTATTTTGATAGCTACCAGTCTGGAACTTAAATAATGTGACGTAAAAAAACAGTGTATACCTTCTAAAGGAGATTTGATATATCTGGGAACCAACTTGACTTTAATGACTCGGAAACCAATTTGACAATGCTTATCAGTGTAATCGTAACTAATTTCACATCTCAGTGGGCCCTAAAATACTAATCTATTAAAAATTACACAACCTCTATATTGCTGTTGTTCGTTTGCCAAGATAATATGTTCTTTTCAACGAAAATGTGAGGAATTTTACTGCAGCCTACGAAAAATAACACGGGGAGCATTATTATATCACATTCTTTGTTGAAAAATACATAGTTAATTAAAGGAATACCCTTGACAAGTTGAACGAAACTGCAGTTTGAGAAGGCTTTGCACTGAGAGAAGGATTTGTTTACTATCAACGTATGTTAACAGAAAATTAGTTTACATGTTCCTTATAACTTTTAAAATTTCAACTGACCCATACGGCATGTTAACTATTAACATATTCAAGTTGAACCTTCGCCGCAGTAGATGGCACCACGTGGGACACATATTATAAGTAAGTTAATAGTTAACATATGAAGTTAATCACTAACAAATCCTTTTCTCCATGTGACCTTTTTTAAGGATACATTAGAAAAATACATGCACCATTGTAAAGATTATTAAAAGAATATTAAAAGCCTTTTATTCAAAGTTTTTCTTAATTTGTATTGTTGTCTACTTTCATTTCAGCAAGTAAGTTAAAAAAAAGCTATGATGAAAAAGTTTTTTACATGCCTACTGATATTTTTAAATAGAAGTGCTCAGATATAGATTAAGTGCAAATGTCAAGTTAGTAAACTTAGCAATTGCAGCTAAGGGCACTACTTAGGCACAGCGATCACTCGGCCAAGATTGCCAATTTTCATCTTTAAAGTTTTTAAATTACAAATGCCTTTGTACAAACACCATTTGGTGTTATCATTAGAAATTTACCATAGTAATCTTACCGCGGTAATAATAAATTTTTCTAACCTCAATCTTACATAATAAGTAAAAACTCAAGTAAAGGCATTTGTTTGTGTTAAATAATATCACTTGCATTTTTTCAAAGAAGTGAGTAGAAGTAAGGTTTTTTTTTGTCTTCAACAAAAACCAACTGTTTCAAAAGCTCATCGATTTTCCTTATCATAAACGTAAACCCCCTAATTTACTATAGTAGTGAAATTTTTTATGGTTGTCAATTAAATAATGACTACAACGTGTTGTACCACCACAGCTGTTGTAAGTAACAAAATAGCTTTTTCTGTAAAAACATGCACCTAACAAAAAACATGAATAGCATAAAAAAAGTCGTTAAAAGCCACTCAAGTAAATTACAGTATCTCCTGTCAATTTATAATGGCACTTAAGCACATAACCGATGTTGGACTCTAAACCAGGTCTCTTGGTTGCTATAGTGCTATTATAACTACAAACTCATATTATCACTGCAATTTTTACTGTTGTTATGCCTACAACCCTCAAGCCTGAACATGCACCCTTCTAATATAGCAACAATGCATATGTAGTTCTGGATCAGTACGAATTTGGAATGATTGCAAAAACTTGAGCAGATCAAGCAAAGTTCCAATGAACCATAATATGATGTAAGCAATTGACAACACTGTCCGATATACAGCCTCTTTTAATAGCCATATTAATTTTTCGCACTAAGCGTTCATACATAGTGAAAGAGAAGCACTTTTGAGTAAATCGAATATAAGCTCTCTCCAAGCGGGAATCATACACATTATGTAAATACACTGCTAGTAAATTACAGCGTTAAAAAACGGAGTTGAGTTAATTGTTGTTTTAGACCGTAAATATAATTATGTTCACGTACACCATTAAAACATACGATTTGTGTTTGGATACTCTCTGCAAGTGGTAGCAATGGCAATAGCTCCAAGACCCATAGAAATTTGAAGCTATATAGTTACTGAGGCTGGGTGTGGAAGGCTTGCATCGCGAGTTGGATGTAAAAGGACGGCGCTTTTTGCGTGAGTATATTATATATGTGCGTGAGGGTGTGTGTGATTGTGTGAGCGAGAGAGATATCGTTGCACAATTGTGTGGCTTTGGTTTTTGATTTTTACTTGGTCGTGCACTAGGTTCTATGTATGCATGGCTTACTCGTATCATAATCTATATTGTATAAGTAGCAGCAGTAGTTTTATTGTAAAATTACATAAGAGCCGATAGAGATACCGAGTAAAAGTGAGCAAGTAAGGTGAGAGCATATATTATAAGCGAGTATAGTATTGCATGACATCATTGCTCAGCAACTGTTGCTATAGCTAATATAATCTCGATACCTGGTAAGTGTACGTAGGTATAGGTATTACGCACGTGCGCTAAAGAGAAGTGCCATTCGCCACCCGTCCGTTGGGTATGGGCTGTATTCTCTATTGAAGCCAAGTGCGTGCCAAGATAACGGTTACAAATACTCTTGTGATAATTTTACTGCCCAAGTCTATGATTGCAATTACATTTCATTCATCATTTTTGTAAAAATGCTATCAATATTGAATTTATAAGGGCACATTGTTACTAGATCCTAAGAGCTTACTAACCTACCGTATAAAAAAAGTATACCGATGTGGCCGTATAGGAGTCTTAACTAATTTTTTGCAAGCTTATATTTTCTTGTTTATAAATGGTCGAGTAGTCCATCTCAAGTTAATATTATTATTTTTTATACTATCCCATTCAGTCTTAAGTTATTCAGTTATTTTTAATGGGATCGCAAAACGTTAACGCAAAATGTAGAAATATAATAAATCCAAGTAACTACGTCGGGAAATGGTAAAGAAAAAAAGAATCAAGCCTTGCTTTCTTAAGTCGAGAGCCCAACGTGACGCGATGTTTGAAGCACTCAAATGTTTAATTTAAAACAAACTTCCAATGTTGGTTAGAGATATTTTCTCGCGATTACCAATGAATTGATGTAATAATGTTCTTAATATTCAAAAAAATATGTCAGGAAAAGCTGGAATTAACAATATACAAGCATCTGTTTTTTAATTTCACAATCTTAGCATTTTGAAGTATAAAATTGTTTAATTACTTTTGTTATTCATTGCACTTTATTCTTCTAATGCTATTAAGATTATCATCACAGATTTACATTTTATAGCTCCAGTCGTACGACAGCTAATGTGAATTAGTTCATAAACTACGTAAAAAGAATTTTTATCATCGCATTTTAGTATATGATACTAATAAACTAATGATAGTTTATCAGGTGCTATTTGTATACATTTGTGAAATAGGCAATTATGATTTCGTAGCAACATATAAGTCTCCTTGTTTTTTATTTTCTTACTAATGATATTAATATATAATAAAAACCTTTGAATGGCGAACTACCTAAGTAAGATAAACGTATGAGAGAATCTCAACAGTGTTTACTAGCAGCTGTTTGACGTACTCTTACATGTTAATTAAATTAATATATTACTTGAGTAATTATAAATATAAATGGAGTAATTTCAAAAATTCAAGTTTAAAAGTGTACCTACTATTTCACAGAAATTTCATGCTACTCCTGATGTTGATACGGTGAATGACCAACATGTGTAGTGTATATATATTGCAATGTCTAATGGGAATTCCTATGTACTTACAAATAATGATTGAGTGATTTAATAAACACGTGCGTTTTATTTTTGGCGTTCGATTGTATTATTAGCTATTTAGCCTGTGCCATAAAAAAAATCACTAATGAAAAAAAGCAATATCTTTGAATACGTTAAGGTACAATCTCACATATTTCTTTGACATTTCATTAAACGTTATGAGATATTGTTATGTATTGTAGTATTTTGAAGTTTAAATGCATTGATTAGCATAATTCAACAACAAGACTTTTTTTATACTAGCATTTAGTTGCAATTATGAATCTTTACGAAAGCAGGAATAAAAAGAGAAAAATTTGATAAAAAAAATTAGGATTAAATAAAATTCAGTTATAGCATCACGTTTTTTCAAAATTATAACGTAAGTAAATGGTGTACTACAGCAGGAAGATGACGATAAATTTAATGTATGATAACAAAGATAACTTGCGTCAATAAATTGTTTTTTATTTATGAGAACACGTGTGTCAATAATTTGTCTATTAAAAGTTCGTGTTTAAAATAGTTGTAAAATTACTTAATGCACTACTTGAATAGTTTGTCTACCAATGTGTATACTCTAGAGACGGTGATACAATATGATATAGTCCATCATTTACTGTATTTGTTCAGTAATTAATTAGTTTTTATTTTACTTTTTTACTGTGCAAAAAAGGTAATCTGATAAAAGGCACCTCCGAGTTAACAAATGACAACGCAAAAGAAGAATCGAATTCAGGAGTGTATATCCATAAGTATGAGCCCGAGTACTTAAGGACGTTCATCACAGTTAGAGGGAAAATGTAGAGTGCAGTGAGGAGGGAGCGAGCATGCGGCAGCGCTGGCAACTGTTTTGAATACATTTGTATACCTATATATAGGGGTCTGACACTTTTTTTTTTTATTTATCTGCAAAAGTAACTTGTCGATCTCTCTGAAAATTGAGAATAAGACCCGTATTATGGTATTGCGTCATGCAAAAAAAAATTGGAAAAATTCTACGAACCATTTTCTAATAAATTCCAGTTTCATGTGACTCCTCCTTAAATTTACGTGTTAAATTCGTTTTTTAACATTCGATATTTAAGAAACGGTGTTGTAAAACGATCTCAAATTTTACATGTAACTTTCTCACATCATTACGAGCATCCTGTTGAAATTTCAGGAAGATCGTACAAAAAATGTGTGATGAACGTCCTTAAGGAGGCTTGGGCGATTTTGAATAAAATGCTGGCTAGCTCTGAAATTCAGAGATTACGAATGTAATGTACGCAAGATTTTTTTATGAAAAAGAAATAGGTAGGTCAATACATTTATTTTCAAGAAAATCGCTTGTGAAAATTCGTCATTTTAACACGTAACCTTATTGAACCCGAAATTGAATTGACTATTGTATTGCAATAAAAAGCTGTGGGCTCAGAAGTCGAATTGGTACATATACTTTTAATTATAAAGAATCTATTACTTAAAAAAATAAGATAGGGTCAACACGTTAAATTATGAGAAAACAGTGAGGAAAATATCGAGCGTGAAAATTGATTTGTTCAGGTATTGTAAGTCCGCATGCGCTCTACATACATAAACTAACAAGCATAAAGATTTGAGTCCAACACAAGTATAGGTATATAATAGAACATGAGAGCAAGAGAGTTCGGTGTTGTCAGTTTTATCGTGGATCGTGGCAGGGCGGTCATCTTTACACAAAGTATCTCGGGAAAACTAATAATTTTTTAAATATCTATATCCCGGTGACTTTACGCGTATTACTGATATTTCGTTTACACACTTATATGATAAATATAATTGTGAAAAAAAATACGAATAATCATTTACATGATAAGTACCCCATAGGGGCCCCTCAGTTGATACGACACTAAACGCCCAAGCCTCCTTAAGGCTAAAACTTTCTCTCCAAGTAGCTGCACCGATAAAATCCTACTTCTCGTGACGGATTTAATTTTCTACAAAAAATTTTCGAGAACTTTTCGGCGACATGGGAAACAATTTTGCTATGATGCTCTGCTAACTGTATTGGTTGATAGAAATTGTTTTAAATTTTACGATGACAAAATTGAAACCGTATTATATGGGTGTAAGGTGTGAATAAAAATCCATACAAGTAATACGGCATGTAAAAATTACAAAAATTGTGTACATAAAATTAAATTTAACGTACCGATCTAACGAAACAGCCACCAAACTGTAGACAGATGCAGCCACAGAAACGCCTTGGATGTATGGTACAGTTTTGCACATAAACCACCCTAAAATCCAAGCTGTAACAATAAATAGTTTAAACCTTTTAATCTTTAATTAAAGGAACTAAAATTTCATTTTTAATATTACTTTACAACATATAGACTTTAAGATAAGTTCAAATCCAAATTTTATTACATCTACGTACTAAAACAATAGCAACAGGTTAGTAACTATGGTTTCAGGTAATGAAAAATATAAGTTCAATAAAATTCATATACGATCATTAGATATTTTTTTATCATTGATAAAATTTCGATCTAAAGTTCATTGTTAATAAACGAGGTAAATGCAATAGAAACGCTTAAAAAGTCAACGGCCCATAAGCCTACATGTAAAAAATAGTTAAATATGAATATTAATTACTCGGCTCTTAGGAACCCTCGTGCCTTCAAATTTTGACAGCGCCATTTCCATGACTGTATTTATTTGTAAATAAGTTTTCATCAATTTAAGAAATATAAGAGCACGTGGTGGTTCAGTTGGCTAGGTTGTGTGTTGGCTTATGAGAGACCACGGCTCGATTCCTAGCCAATATGATTTTTAGAGTAAGTACCTCCATGAATTTTCACATGTGCTTTGTCACTGCACAATGCGAAATTGAGGATGTGAAACCTTCCTGAAGCAGAATTGCCTCTTTTTCCCCTAGTCCTTCCCTGTAATGGGTGGCCTCCTTTTCTTGTCCCTTTTTAAAATATTGAGTGCCCTGAACCGTCTAAATTTGTGTACCTGGACGTATGACACTGTGATATAAAAAAAATGAAATATTAAAGATACGTATCAGTATAGCGGGAAAAGGAGTTGACCCATAAAGCGCACTGTGAGCTAAGCCTACTCTTTATATGTACATATACGATGGACCCCAGTCCTAAAGATGAGTAAAAATTACTTGAAGTACAATCTAAAAACTACTGAATTATTTTGAGTTGATTATTATTACAATAATCAGTTAATGCTGCTAAGTTTTGAGCAAGTAATAAGTTACTATCGGTACTAGTAAGTCATGAAGGATAAACTATTGCAGTAGATAGTATCGTCAGCTTAACTATAATACGTTAACTTTTACTTATTTAGTTATGATAGCGATACCTTATGGTAAATGCTTTAACATTATTCTTTTGCATTATTTTCCAGCTGAAGTGTAAAAAAAATTTCGAAAGGTCTCCCTATGACTATTGTGCGCGAAGATGTTGGCAAAAAATTAAGTAAAAAAACTAAGTCCATCCTATATTTATTTCTGAGAAAGCCCTATGAAGAACAGCGCCATTTTTTGCCATTATTAATTAGTTTTTGTAATGGTACTTCTTGAGATAGATGCTTCCTAAAGCATCTCAAACAATAAAAAAATTAAAGATTTAAAGAATTTAGAATTTTGTGATTAGTTATAAGTATTTTCTAGGGCACGGATATAAAATTGAATTTAGATTTTCTGCTCTCATCTTATTTATTCAGATGTTAAATCATTCAACTTCAAACTTTCCAAGCTAAAGAGATGTTTGTATAAAAAATGTTCTTGGATATGACTAAACTTATTTTTAATTAAGATAAAAATTACGAGAAAAACTGTAAGAATTACGATGAGCTGATTAAAATTTCACGAAATATTTATATTCACTTTTTGTGACATTAGTGTCTTCAAAATTGAATTTTGTCCCTAAATACTAATGGTAATAGTAAAAGTGATTTCAAAATTTCAACTTTAAAATAAATGCAAAAGTTATTTAAAAAAATTTAACTTCAGTTTTGCATACACTGTTCAGTAAAAACTAATAAATCTCAAAAACAGCCTTAAATAATTTTCAATAGCAGTTAAGTTTAAGTTTTGTTGTGCTAAATAATGTAATTGTCCGTGTTTCGTTTCATTCGGAAATTTCAAAATATATTAAGCAGATTATAATAATTACAGCTTTGACATTTTTCACAATATTTTAATAATAAAAATTGGTTTCAATACATGTTAGCAAAGAGATTAGGGCGTCAACCATATATACAACTACATAAATACGTCCATCATAAGTGTGTTAAACTGCATTTACTATAATTTGTAAATCTAAACTAAATACTGTAATTGAAGGAACACCACAGTAATAGTATCTCTAGCAGCACATCGTAAGGTTTGAAAAGTAGATGCCCTTCTTACGCAATAGTCACGTCATTGAGTAAGAAGTGCGTGGGTCTGCTCCTCAAAACATACAATGTTTAACGTACGATTTCACAAAGGCTTCGAATTACGAACCGGGAGGTTGATGGAACGGGCCAAAGGTGAGGAACATAAGAAGAATCGTAAAAAAGCCATTTCAAAAGAGATTCTTGAACTATTTTTTCGCCTGAGAACCCGGGATCAAGCGGCGAAGGTGTTATTTTGAGGTTAGAAAGTGGAAAAATTTTTTCCGAAGACCCTTTTGTCACTGCAATGTCTTATTACTTTTTTATTAATTATTTATTTTTATTTTTATTTCATCCTATCTGTTACTGCTATATACAAATATTTAATAATTAAGTACAAACATTAGTCATTAACCAAATTGGTATTTTTCTTACTCCACCAAAAACTAACTACATACTTTAAAACAGCAAACCTCCATGAGAAGAGAATTGTTTAATTTTATATCTAAAATAAAAAAAATGCTCCAGAAAAATTGTATTAGTAAAAGTATTTATTAATAANCTTCTTTTCATCATGATATTCAGACCCCAGAACAGCTGGATTTATGGAACAGTGCAGCTGGGCGTTTCATTATAAAAATTTTTATAAATAGACTTTATCTCATCTTTTTACATGTTATAATGTAATTATTCAGTAAAAAAATTCATCCCATTTTTTAATGGGTATCAGAATATCATACAGCAATATTTTTAAACGATTTCATTACATACGAATCTGATGCTTTAAAGCCCAAAGAAATCGTTGCACATGGATCAAAAGGTTTATAAAATGCAATTTGTATGGCATTTTACAATTGCTTTCTAACACAATGTTTAGTCAATTGTTTGGATCTGATTACTGGGAAAAGAAATGTTCTCATCCTATGTTTTTTAAGATGCAAAATGGCTTGCTTTGTCGAATCCGTGACACGTTGGAAATGCTTCCAAAAATACAACACCAAATGCAAAGATTTCCATTTAAAACTCATTGGATATTTAAGTAAGTGTAGCAGTTATCAAAATTTCCAAATACTTTTTTAATCTATCACATTTTCGTATGTCAAAGCACAGGACTAATTGAAACATCTTAGGTTCAAAAAAAATTTTAATTATCTATTAAACTTGAACAAAAATCAAACTCATGTGTACTGCTGTCAACCAAACTGCTCGAACCAACATTGCCATCTGAATATGGATGTATATTAAAGGATGCAATGCATATATTAATATTTTTTTTAACGACTTAGAAATATATAGAGAATTCTTTTTGTTATTAAGTATCTTTTTATTTTAATTAGGTGTAACTTACCATCCCAATAGTAAACGTTGTTTTAAAATTTTTTAAGGCGTTAAAAATGACTTCTACGATGTTTTACGAATGTCTACTGTGTATTGTAAGTTGAAATCTTTTTTTAAAGTCTTACGAATTCATAAGACTGGTTAAGGATAAGGATTAAAAATTACTATGAGAGAAATCAAATTAAAAAGTGATAGAAACACTGTGATGATAAGTTCTCGATAAACGGTCATATACGACCGGGGAAGTAGAAGATAATATTATACGCAAATTGAGAACAAAAGTCTAATCACACCCAAAAACATATGTAAAATGATTATATGC
The DNA here is from genome assembly GCF_000648655.2 of Copidosoma floridanum. Next base: position 78,507 of record NW_019379846.1, on the reverse strand, counting down.
TGATAATTACATTGACAGTACACTATTTTATATGTATATNCGCTCATATATATACATATATATATACACATCGAAGCTAGGACAATTTAGTGTTAGCATATGATGTTCAACATTTTTAGGGGAAACTAAGGTAGTTTTTTAAATTTATTGTCAACCGTAATAAGATACTTAACAACATCTTTGCTTAAAGAGTAATAAATTAGTAATAAAATAACTTTACTTAGACTAAAATTCATGCGTTGAAAAAGTTGTAGTTGCAGGAATAGATAGAAACAGATTTCGCTCATATTTTTAGAATAATTCCACAACATTATTACACAGCATATTTCACAAAACATTAAAAAACAATAAAATTTTGGAAATTATATCATTTCAACGTCTTCCAAACATTGTATGCTGCAAAGCATTGCCAGTTAAGTATATTTTGAATGATGACAAACGTTAAAAAGACAAAGTGACACTAATTCCAAAAGTGGAAGGTGTAAGTCATAAATTCATTTGATCAGCAAACGTCTGGAAGGCGAAAAGTTCGTTAGGCAAAACCTAAGAACGATCAAGCGCTTTTTATTTTCCCAGCAGAAGATAGCACATAACTACGGTAAAGGTTGAGCATCGGATTTGTTTGAGCTCCCAGTGGACGTTTCTGTCTATAGTGTGCACGTTTGAGCATATACATCGTATTTCGTAAGAAACTGCTACTGTAAGTTGCGGGCTCAGCTTAAAGAGCTAAGCGCGGCTATTACGATTTGTTTGCATAAGGATTTGCCAAGCGCGCCTGATAGATGATAGACAGCTTATGCTATTTCTGCGATCTGCCAAGTACAAATAATCTGCTTTATTTATTCCACTAATTTGTAGAAATAATTATGAGTATGTAACACAAATTTTTTATCATTTCTATCCAATATCCCATTTTTTCTTCCCACATATCTACTTATTTATGTACGTAAGGTATCTTATGAATATGTGTTCGAAAGCGTTAAATATAATATTGTTTACTCTGCGTGTTAGTTTTTTTTTTATTTCACTCAATCTATTTCCTGCCTTGGTGCAAAATACATACCGTCGGACACATAACTGACAGTTATAAAAATACTCAAGTAGATAGTAGATATTATGTACAAGTATGGATTACGGATTTGTATACGTATACATATGTGTGCGTATAAGCATGTGTGTACGTAATCGTTGTTAGAGTGATTTAGACATGACACTTTCTCGCTTTCAACGTACCAGCATGCATTAATTTATATGCATGTACGTCGACAGCAGCTCCTTCACATTTAAACGCCTTGGCTTTTATGTGTTCCACATTGTATTTTATTAGTTCACACGTGCCTATAGCATTAGATAGACTTAAAATTTTTAAACGCATTAAAAAATTTAATACTTACAATAACCTCCAAGACTCATACTTGTAGCAACATACTGTTTTTTCAAAATACTTTATGCAAAATATTGATGGAAAGTGCTTTTGAGATTGCTAATGAAAATCAGACGTTTGAATAACCAAAAGAAAGAAACTTTTTTAAATTATAGTAATTTTCAGACTTTTTGCTGAACGTCAATTGGAAGAATTGCCAGACTTGTGAATCTGGTGACCGTAAATATTAAAAATTATTACTTGAGAATCTCATACGACTTAAACAATTTCACCTTACTTGCGGATCCATCTTCTACTCCAATTTTTATTTATGGATCAATAGTTTGCGAGATATTCGCAAAACAAAAAGTCGAAATTGATTTAAAAAAATGAAAAAATTGAAAAAGTATATTACCGCAAGGTTGACCTCATTTTGTGTCTAAAAAAATTTGGTAGTCTTAAGAGATGCTTTGCTTAATTTCTTATAAAAAAGGATACGTATCCAAGATTAGTGGAAATATTAGTTTTTATGGAAGTTGTGAGAAGTTTGGAAATATGATAAGAGGAAGCTGTATCCCAACACCAGATGATTTTATTTTTCATATCTCTATGCTTGATTTGAGAAATATTTGTTTGTCACAAAAGTTTTGTTTGTCACAGAAATTAAAACTAAAGTCTACGAAAAAATTTATTAATCAAGTGGATGATGTTCCATTTTTTGTGATATTCAGACCCCAGAACAGCTGGATTTATGGAACAGTGCAGCTGGGCGTTTCATTATAAAAATTTTTATAAATAGACTTTATCTCATCTTTTTACATGTTATAATGTAATTATTCAGTAAAAAAATTCATCCCATTTTTTAATGGGTATCAGAATATCATACAGCAATATTTTTAAACGATTTCATTACATACGAATCTGATGCTTTAAAGCCCAAAGAAATCGTTGCACATGGATCAAAAGGTTTATAAAATGCAATTTGTATGGCATTTTACAATTGCTTTCTAACACAATGTTTAGTCAATTGTTTGGATCTGATTACTGGGAAAAGAAATGTTCTCATCCTATGTTTTTTAAGATGCAAAATGGCTTGCTTTGTCGAATCCGTGACACGTTGGAAATGCTTCCAAAAATACAACACCAAATGCAAAGATTTCCATTTAAAACTCATTGGATATTTAAGTAAGTGTAGCAGTTATCAAAATTTCCAAATACTTTTTTAATCTATCACATTTTCGTATGTCAAAGCACAGGACTAATTGAAACATCTTAGGTTCAAAAAAAATTTTAATTATCTATTAAACTTGAACAAAAATCAAACTCATGTGTACTGCTGTCAACCAAACTGCTCGAACCAACATTGCCATCTGAATATGGATGTATATTAAAGGATGCAATGCATATATTAATATTTTTTTTAACGACTTAGAAATATATAGAGAATTCTTTTTGTTTCTTGATATTTAAAATTTTTGTAATGAAAAGATTAGAGCTGTGTACCTGATAAATTAATAACATTAGATAAGACCTATATGTTAATAGGCGTTGTCAATAGGAAAATTTAGAATTTTAATAATAGCTTTTCCTATTACATAAGGTTAGTGTAGATGTTTAAACAACAATTGGATTTTAAAAGACGATTTGTTGAAACAGTGTTATCATGAAAAAAGTCAAAATTTACTGGGAGTTGCAACTTTTATGTTTCTAGAAGTTAAGAAATTATAAGTACTCAGAAATGTTGTAAATATTTATTTTATTAAAAATTAATAAAAAACTAATAACAACACCCGTTGAAGTTTTAATTTGTCTTATGAGTACATCATTTTTCATCATGACCATGACCCAGACCCAACCTTACGAACTTCTAATCTCCCAAATGGAAACAATTGGTTGCGTTCAATTTCACCGAGCGGTTGCATTAAATTGTACCTTACCACAGTTGGTTCGCACTCCACTTTATTTCTTTCAGTATAGCCCCTGTAATTGCATTCTGACTGCTAGTGTTTATATTACATTAACCTACGACATTGCAATTGTTTGTATAGAGAATCTAGAGAAGCAGGTAATAAAAACAACTCATTCTACAAATATCTCAAGCATCATAATTAAAAATAATGACTGTTAAACATTTTACTTGTTATTGTCGATAATTACTTTTAATGCGTTGGTTTATTTGAGACATTCATCATTTATGTCATGAATAAAGTGGAGTGGAAACTGATTTTCGATTGGTACAAGCACTTGGCTCAATCGAACAGCTTAACTTTTTGTTACGAAGACGACTAGTCAATATAATTTTGATACGTCACGAAAAGAGTAAGACCCCAGGGGTTAAGCGTCACTCTCTAAATAAATATTTTAACGATTAATTAAATAGAGGTTAATATATAATAGAAGACTGTTAGTAAAAACACACAAAATAAAAAATCATCAATACAGGATAAAAGCCTTTGTCAAAAAAAACCTATTTTATTCTTTGTCATGATTTACAAGAATATAATGCAATCAATGACAACTAACATATTTAATATTCGCCTTTTATGAGGTATATATACATTTGTGGTATATGAGTATAGAAAACAGTACCTTAATATTTTTAGGGTTTAAAAGATATATCAAGGGGGGAACCAGTTGAAGCGAGCTGGCTCTCGGCTTTATTCAAGTCTGCTGGCCAAGCAGGATCACATTTTCGTAGCCACGAAAAAATTGATGCCTCGCTGGGAGACGATGTTGGAAAGTAAAGTTTCATACAAAATATAAAAAATCAAAAGTCTTGTAAGCTCCGGTCGTTTTTTTTTTTTTTTTTTTTTTTTTTAATTAACGTGATACAGAAAAAGATAAAAAAATAACGCGCATTTTTACGTCAATCGTTAAAATTTGGGTATCCCTATTAATCTACGAAACACTTTTTTTCAATTGCTAAATTAACTATAATTCAACTAGTTCTTACGCGAGTATTCGCTATAGACAAGTAGCCCAACTGCTTTTTAGATATGTATAATGAGTAAAATATTTTTTAGTAAGTAAACGCCAGCAATGAGTAACTACTTGGTACAGTTTTGTACGCTAAGAAAATTAATTTTTGATTTAATGAAATAAAAATCCGAATTCAAAATTTTTTGACAACCTATAAAACTGATCAAATTAAGTTTAAACGTTTTAATGCAACATTGCAGTCATTGTATTATGTCGAATTATGATAACGATAGATAAATAATTTTTAATTTAGTGGATAGATAAAACAGTGCTTCTTATCTTTCTTAATTAGTTATTTAAAATGAGAGTATTTCGAATAGTTTTGAATATAACAGAGTTCAAAATAGCTGTTCTCATCTCAATGTAGTTTTTATCTCAAGCTGTATTTTTTTGTACATGAGTTTTAACTTCTTTTCATCAGGTAATTCTTTCAACTTTCTTAAAGTAGTAAAAAGATACATGTTTATTAAACACTGAACTAATTGAGTGCATTGCAATCTTTTCTGATTAAAAATACTTATACGGGTTAATTTGCAGGATCTACGAGCGCAAAAAATTAGAGCACATAAATCTAATATTCTGCAAAGATTATGTGTATTGATAGCTTTAAAATTATTTATTGGTCACTAGATTCTAAAAATATTTGTTGCCTACAAACATCAGTATTACCAGCAGGAAAATACTTGTCATGAAGCGAGTTGAACTGGAAATAAAGAGAATGGCGTTTTATGTTTATGATACTACTGATGATAGAAAAAAGAAGACAGAGAGAAAGAGAAAGAGACGGGCATCTTATTTACAGTTCTGGTCTGCTCTGATTTGCAAGCGCATTGAGGAGGTTTGAGAGTATCATTCCGAGAGTCGCGGAACGGAGAGTCCCCCGGCCCGCACAGATGTGCCCCCTTTACCGTGCACCTCCTCTTGCACTCGACAAACTTGAAACTGTACAACTGTAACTTCTTATATTTTTGAAAAAAGCCTGGCAAGGCTTGATTTTTTTTGTCGAGCATCTTCCTTTTGTACCAAATTATCTATGAAAACGTTTTTTTTATTCCAACATATTTAGAGAATACCTTCATTTCAATTAAAAGGCAAACTTAACCTGGCTCTCTTATAAGAGACCGTGTTAAACTGTTAATATTTTATAATTTTTTTCTCGAAAATTTCCCCTGGTGCAAAATCTGAAAAAATTCATGTGCACTCTTAACATTCTCAAATATAACATACATTTTTTTTTGGCACGTTTCTTCGTTTTGAACTTTTTTCCCAAACCTCCTTCAGATTGTATTAATATCGCTTCTTTTGTACATAATGCATAATGCAAGCTAGAATATCAAAGTAGGGCTTCACGAGAGTCGAGACTAGACAATATTTGGACAATTATTGTATTGTTCTTGAGAAATCTTAAAAACATTAATTATTGTCTTGGTCTTGACCCATCAAGTATTGTATTGTCTTGGTCTTGTCTTGAGATATTGATATTCAATTTTTGAATCATTAGAGCCATAGATATTCGTTATGAAGCACAAGAAAGGTGATTAAATTTAATATTTGTGGAAATACTTATACTTTAAATTTATACTGCAGTAATATTAGAATTACTTGGAAATACGTTCATACAATGCTTAGATCTTTTACCCATTTTTTTTAAAACGTAGTCAAATTTTAATAAATTTTGTATTTTATTTTACACTTTATGTTATACCTCGACCACATTAATATAAAATAAATAGTAAATAAGTAAGCTCAAAAATTATTAAGAAACCAAAATTCTTGAGGAAATCACTCTTGGTATTGTCTTGAAATTTTAAGCTATATTTTGTCTTGATTTTGTCTTGAAATTCCAGACAATACAAGACAATAAATGAAGATCACTCTCGAGATCTCTTGAAGCCCTACATCAAAGTGTTATTGTGATGGTGAGTGCAGCCTTGTGAGATTTTCTTTCAAGGATGACATATTTTTCTGTCTCGTATGAAACAGAGCGCACAGGCTTTTGGCACCCGTCACTACATATACCATGCATTCAGTTTTCCTGAAACGCTCGAGCGCAAGAGCATTCTGACATTTTCCTCACCTCCAAGCTTTCTGAAGTAACCGTTATTTCATTGGTTCTAGAAGAGGAGCAAGAGAGCTGGTCACCTCCACCACCACTTCTCTGTTTCGTCGTGAACATATATATATAATATTACAGTCTCTAGGAGTTCAAGTGGAGTCCCCAACGAGTTAAGACGTGTCTGCTTAAAACTCATCTGTGTTTCGTTCTTTAAGGTAGTTGTTTCCTAATATATAGGTCAATTTTATATACAGATATAAAACACACATATATCATCTCAAATTCAAAATATCAGAGTGAAATGTGAAGGCCGTTGCGTATACTATTACATACATAAACGTAAACATTAATCTACTTGTATTCATGTGACAATGCAACGTTGCCATATACACAATACTTACTTGGTTATCTTCCAAAATCAAACGAAGAGCACTTTTTTTATTACAATTACTTTAAAACTATGTGGTAAAAAATTCTCAAAAAAATATGTGTTTTTTTACTGTCGAAGGTAGTTTTCAGTAGTTTTTCAATTATTAATAGATATGTGGTAAGTTACAGTTTTAAAAATAATGGGGCTATGTAGTGTTTGCACCATTGCTCCAATGTTAAAAGAGTAAGTTTTTGGTGTGGATATTCTAATAACGACGTGGTAAATCAGTCTCAAATTTTTAACACATATTTCTCGACGCTTATATTAGTTTTTCTGAATATTAAGTACCTTTTAAGGTTTTTTTGGATTTGGAAAACAACTACCTTAACGTGGTTGTTGCAAAATGATACACTTAATTCTATAAAAAAAAAATTTTCGGGTGCGCTCTGCACACTAGAGGTGCTAAATTTTCTCTTAATATAGAGCAAGCGAGTCATTTCCTTAGTTAAAATAACTCATACTCAATCTAGCGTAGTGAAACCAACCTCAAAATATACCTCTACACAACCAAGATATCGTATTTGCAAATGAACTGACAAGTAAAATACCCTACAAAAGAGGAATCAATCCTACTTGAATCCATTGATGGCACATTTATACATTCATATACAATCGCTGTTGGCACAATAATTGAGCCAAAAAATGTATGATTTGTTTTACGTATATCACTTAATCGTATGTGTATGTACCTAAGTGAAAAAAAATATGTGCTCATCTTTCTGGAAAAACAATTGAAGTCGAAGGACACACCCTTACTGTAAGGCCTCTAACTTCTCAGGCTCAGCGAATTCTCATCTCTAACGCTTGTCCCATAATCAATAATGAAAAAATAATAGAAGAACTGAACAAGTTAAGTGTTCCACAAATCCAATCTCACAAATAATATTTATACGATCAGGCTCTAAGTTGCCTGGCTACGGGCATGTTTGTTGCTTTAGATGACAAATATACGTTAAACAAAAAGAAGTAGCAAAAATTCCGCCAAGAATAAAAATTCATCACGATAGTATGGTTTATTCACTGTACTTTTCCACAGAAAAGTTAACCTGTTATTTATATAAAAAAGTAGGCCATATCGCAAAATACTGAAACAATAATGGACCAACAGAAATCATAGACGATGCGTCGGCCATACTTCCCGAATAGAAATAGATTCCGTTTACTTTAAAGATCCTTCAGGGCCATCTCCCGCTACTGGACACTAATGACTAATTTCTATAGCCCCCGTAGGTGGCGTTATCAAGTGCGTGTCCGGGCGGATTCAGGCGACCTGAAGGTACGGTTACCATATACTGACCATGCTCGGCCCTGAAGGTACATCTTCAACTTAGAGGTTCTGCTCTGATTACTCCAACTTATCGTTGTATACAAATAAGTACTTTTAAAGTAATAAATAAACGTATACTATCAATAAAAAGTTCGAATCTCGTTTGTACTGTAAGAAAGTTCAAATGCGATGTTTAAAAAAACGGAAAGCCGAAGAACTCGACAATAACAAAAAATTCCGAAAACAATCAATGTTAGTGATACAATACACATTCAGAATTTGGTTATTGAAAGTGAAAAAAGTATTGACGTGGATAATCATTCCGATGAAATACACTGCTTTAATCATAAAAATTATGATTTATTCATTGATGAATTAGAGTTGAGTGAAAGTGTTGAGGATGAACGGGAAATGTTTGCAGACAAGTATCGCTTTGCTCCTGCTGATATAGTGATAATGATGATAATAATGATGATGGCAGTGATGATAATGATAAAGATGATCGAAAATATTACAGCGGCTGTTCCAGTAAAAATGTTAATGAAGATAGTGATGGGAAAAAATCCGAACAATCATTTATTGCAAAGGTCCTGACAGACTATGCAAGGGTGTGCAAGCCAGCTAATGGACACATCAATTTTTTATTGAAGGAGTTGAAAAAGTATGATCCTACTTTACCCATGTCATACAAAACATGATGATAATTATTAACTTGTTTATATTAGGAAATAAAAATTTTTTAATTGCCTTACATTGTTTTTGCATCGTTTTATTTTTTTAGCTACGCTATTTTCATGTCACCGACGTTTGTTAAATTTATTATTTGTTTAATTTGTACTTAGTACCTTTCAGGCACTCCACGGTCCATTCCTGGCAACTGGAACCTAAGAAAGCCTGAACCTGCCCGGAAACGCACCTGGTAACAGTTTGCATACTGCCCAGCAAGACTGACGGAAAAGGTCCGGAGACCAAGCTTAAGGCACCGGAGCTGGTCCTACTACCTGCCGGAATGTGTATTTCTATTCGGGTTAGTACAACTGCAAACAAGAGCTCTTCAGTACTGACAATCGAATTACCATCACCAGACAGAAACAGAAAACCATCACAAAACAGTAATCAAATACCTACTTTATCGTTCATTGGAAATCCAAATTTGAAAAGACCTCTGTTCACCTCTTCTCAAAATACACAAAAAGATGAACAAATCCTTTTTCCTTCCAAGCTAAGTTTGAACAAAAAAAAAGCTCCAAGCATCAAGAAGAGCCACAAGAAGTTTCCGTGGCCGATATTCAACAACAATTTGAACCTACTTTGATATTTATTGAAAACAATCACACATAATACCATACCCAATTGGCATGACTAAGCTTCTTGAGTTTTTGAAAGAAACGCACGGAACAACTAATGTTCCTGAAGTTACAAACAAGTTTCCAACAAATACGCAAGGATTACTTAAAATGCTCTTAGACACTAAAAATAACATCACTAGTAAAAATTTAAGGTCAAGAAAAACAAGACTTTTAAGAAAATTAACTTAGATCTATATGACTTATCAAGTGATTACTCTAGTGCCTCTGCTAGTGAAAACTAAGTGTGTTGCAGTTTAGTGTAGTTGGGTTTTTTTTTTTTTATCTTAAAAACAAAAAAAAGTAAAAAGGAGAGGAAGAGGGAAAGAGAAAAGAACAGGTCACTAAATAAAAATGACCAGTTCTCCAAAGACAACTGTGAATATTGTATGCTCGAATGCAAGAAGTTTCATCCAAAATCAGTGGGATGTACGTCAAAATTACAATAAGTTTAACATAACGTCGAGTCTTGGCTCACCAGCAAGGACAGTGTCCATCTCCCAGGCTTTCTTACCCTTAGGAAGGACCAGACTTCAGAAAAAGGTGAAGGAATCGTTATACGAAAAAAACATCTGATGTGTTGAGCTCAATAACTTAAATTCTCCTGACACATCTGTAAAACTATGTGGCATTTGCGTTAAAAATGTACAGCCAGTGTTTGATTTAATCGCATGTTATAGATCCCCCGAAAAAAATCTCACGCAAAATCAATGGGACATTCTTGCCCAAAATATTACTAACTTAAGCACAATTTTAGATGGTAATTTTAACTCACACAACATTGTATGGAATTGCGATGAAATGTATATGAGTGGTAATTGAGTGTACATCTAGTGTTCCCTAAGTTAGTGTTATTAAACATGTATTTTTAAATATTTTATAATTGCAGGGTCTATCCAAGCGAAAAGACAAAAGCAGCAAATCAGAAGTGTTATAAAAAAATGTAAGGACAAAAAATTAAGCACCAGCAAAACAAATACAACAAAAGTAGAAGTAGTTCCATGGTCACCAACGAAAGAAGTCCATTTAAGTTGGATGCACCAAAAAAGCAAGGATAAGTCGTACCAACAAGTCAGTAACCCGATTGGAGGACCATGAGTATTAAATTTGATTATAAACAAGGAATACTCGTACAGTGATATCGTAAAAATATGCATCAAAGCATATAACAATCCGTGCAGTCGTGGTTACTTTGAGAACTCTGTTATAACGCTTGGAACCTTTCAAGGTGGAAAATTTGACAAGTTTGACGATTCTGATGATGAAGACTGTGACTTCTGGAATTTTAGCAAACATTTCAAGAAGAACAATAATCAGTTAAGACTATATTTAATGACTTCGGCTATCGATCCTGGAGTCGCTAAAGTGAGTGATATCTGTCACACATCACCAAAATGCCAAAGTTTAAGGAACAATAAAGTTCTGAACTGAATTAGTTAACCCGAAAGAAAAAGATGTAACTAAAAACAAAGAAAGTCCAAAAGTTGTAAGTGATATGGTAAAAAATAAAAATGAGAAAAAAAGAGCTTTGCAGATTGCTGACAGTTTATTTAACAAACTGATGAAAGCACAGCACAGTCAATTACAATCAAGTTCAGAATGTTCACGATCCCAAGTGTATAAATGCCAGTACTAGTAATGATCCTTTGTAAAATCTTAATCTGTCTATAAGTGTAATAAAAAAAAGAACATTTATATAAGTAATCGCATTCTGGGTGAAGGTGGCTGGGTGAAGATCTTCAAAGACTGTACAAGTTTCAACAACAGCCAGAGTTATCAGGTTTCGTTGACAGTTTAAAACAAAGGTTAATCAAGTATTTTAATTATATTTCTCTACAGAGGCCAAACTGCTCAGTTTTATTAGATTATTTCTCATTAAAAGAGATGCCTACATAATCTGATAGTGACTAGTCGTTTTTTCTATGACGTATTAAGTCATAAGTAGTAAGGAAACCTTTAACAACGAATCAGTATTCGAAATACAAAAAAAAGTGTTAGTCATAAAAGTTAAAGAATAGATTATTTTCTTGCAAGTTTTTATAAAAATGCTACTTCATCTCAGAAAAATAAAAATATACTCGTATATAATTATTTTTATTAGCAGTATTTGTAAGAGTTCTTTAATTTATACTGTATCATAAATTTTTGAAAAATGTTAGACAGTTCTTTGTAATGCAATGTTAAAAAAAGTGTCAACTTATCAAATAATAAAATATCAAATAATAAAATTATTGTGTTGTAATCAATTTTTTTTGAACCAAGAAATTATTGTTCGAAAATGCATTAAAATAATATTTCTTATTAACTTAGTTATTGAATAAAAATATGTATAAATTTATATAAATAAAATTGTAATCTGTGTTTACAATCTGTATTTACATGATAATACAAAAAAGTTAATAGTTTTGTGTTCAAGTGGTTGTTAAAGCAAGTTCTGAATAATATTGCAAACTTTAAACTCTTTGTATTCATCCGTTAAAGTAAGTCTTCATTGCAAAAGGTCTTAGGCAAAAGAAATTATTTTAAACAAGATCCTTCGACAGAAACTTGTTTGATGTCACACCTTCCTGGGACTATAAATTAAATTCAATATAACATAGTATCTCGAAAAATTATAAATATTAAGTATAGTCATGGTAATATAATAATTATTTTGATCATAATTTAAAAGGTTTTGATTTATCTTACACTTACAGTAACGGTGCAATGGCTGAAACTTTTTTTACTTATCAAATATTTTTACTAAAGTGACATACAATGATGTTGCTACGTCAATATCAGTGGGCTGCTTACAGTTTGATTTTTTTTAATACCTCAGTTACAAAGAATGGATCAACTATGTGAGGAGTTTCTGTAAACGTTTCCAAAAGCTCATGCGTCACATCATTATTAACTTCTATTTTGCAATTTTTAACGTTGTATTTCAGGGGTAAGTTGTACAAAACATACGGTACACCTGGAAAATTATGTTGAACGTTTTGTTTTCTTATTCTATGTTCATTCCACAGAGTTTGAGTTAATCCCAATTCTTCCTTAATTATGGCACCAAATGAAAACTGCAAACACTGTTTATGAATGTCACTGCCATCAAACACGTTTTTATTGACCATATCTTTGAAAAGGTTGATAAAGAAATCTGCAGAGTGTTTTCTTAACAGACCCAAGTAGGACTCAAGACGTTGATTGTGGACTCTTTTTCCCTTTATATAACTGTTTTTACCAGCAAACTTATCAGTATCATCAGTACGCAGACTAACTTGCAATGTTTCAATTAGAGTGTTTTCAGTACCCTTATCAGATCTAATTATTGCTGGCACACATTTATGTTTTAGAACTTATTTTAAGAAATAATGAGCAGTAACTTTTGGATTGCTGTTTGTTGTTGCTACTTCCAGCCATATTAAGTATCTTGAAAAACCATCAATACAAGCATGTATAGCAAATCCAAATGGCTTGAGCTTGTCGTAGCCATCCAAATTCCAGATGAAATTTGGTCCTGGAGATACATACTCTAGTCCACGAAGTCAGTGAGCAGCTCGATTTTCTAAGCCCTCAGCATCCAGAAATTGCATAAGATCATAAACTGTATCTCTCTTCACAATTAGCCCATATTTTTTTTCAATTTGTGCCATAAAGATCTATAACTCAGATTATTACCTGCACAATTTAGCTTCTGAATCATGGCAAAACAAATTTCCTCAAGATCACTCTCATGGATATTTTTTCTTCTTAAACCCAGTGATGAAGTTATCCTCTGCACACTTTTCAATGAAATATTAACCTCATGGTGACTCTTAAGAATCACAACGATTTCATCATAAGTTATACTTTTGTAAAAGTACTTTTCCACTAAATCTATCATATTTTTTTTCTTAGTAACATTCATGTCGTTATTTCATTTAATATTAATTCTAATATCTTTTTAGAATTTTTTACAGTAAATCAATTAAACAATAAATATATGAAAATACATAATTTTTTTTTTTTTAAATGATACACATAGCACAAGTGCAGATGGCTTATAAAGTAAAGTGAGCTACACGAGCGCCACTGAGTGATGTGGTCTGTACAGGCTTCCGTAAGCCTTAAATAAAATACGCCCTCTTTGGGCGGAGACTGATCCATCCACTATTTCTCAATCTAATGCAAACTCTTTTTTTGATAGGCCGTTTACCTTTTCAGAATTGAACGTCGCAGTAAACAAAAAGAATAATAAATCTTCACTTGGCAAAAATGGCGTAGGCTATTTTAAACTTAAAAATCTACCTTATAATTGCAAGCTTATACTTTTAGATACATTTCATGAAATTTATGTAACTAATTCATATCAAGATATTTGGACGCACTCATATGTACATTTTATTAATAAGAATGACAAAATCAGTTTCCACCCAATAGCTTTGACATCTTGTACAGGAAAGATTTTTAAAACACTAGTAAAAAATAGACTATAATACTGGATTGAAAAAAATAATACTATACCATACAGCTAACATGGATTCAGACAAGGACGTTCATGTACTGACAATCTAGTCAACCTGTTCCTTAAAATCGAAGAAGCATTTCTTGAAAGAAAACAAATACTATCGGTCTTTCTAGATATCAAATCTGCGTTTGACAACATAAACGTCGATATCTTGCTGACTAAACTGTCTGAAAAAGGCTCTTCGCTCAGTATTGTCAATTACATAAATCTTATCATGAGGAAAAAGCGCATTTATACGGATTTCCTTGGAGATAATTATAAAATGACCTACTAAGGTGTGCCTCAAGGGGGGTGCTTAGCCCTTTTTTATACATAAAATATGTTTCAAAAATCTTGGAGGGTGTATCAGAATCTATAGGAATATCTCAGTTTGCAGACGATATTGCCTTGTACGTAAAATTTAGTTCTGAAAATTACTCTAAGAATGAAACAGAAAAAGCTATAAAGACCGTTTCTAATAACCTATAATTGATAATACTTGATTTTACTCCCGATAAAACTAAGCTTATTCATTTTAAAAATAAAAATATACCTCCAGGCCAAATCAGCATAAACATACAAAATGTGGACATACATTCTTCAGATTCTGTAAAGTTTCTCGGTCTTATTCTCGACTATAAGCTTTCTTCAATCCCACATATATTAATCACGTTCAGAAAAAATGTAAAAAAGCTATAAACATATTAAAATTTTCATGTAGCACGTGGTGGGGATCAGACCCAGAAATTCTAATAACTCTTTACAAAAGCTACGTTAGATCAATAATTGATTACGGAAGTTTTTATTACTTTACGAAAAATGTAAAATATCAAGCGCAGTTACAAAAAATTCACAACACTGCCATCAGAACAGTTCTTGGGTATAAGATAAGCACGCCTATTGACATTCTAAACGCTGAATCTAAATTGGTTTTGATAGAGGATAGAATAAAATTCCTATCTTATACATACCTCACAAAAATAATCTCAAATACTTCAACGTCGACATACCATTTCATTCATAACTTCTTTAAAATTAAAAAAAAAACCTCACATATCCACACAGCTACTTACTCAAAGCATACATGACATATTAAAGGCATTTAACAAAATTCTCACGAAAACAAACTTCAACAACTACACTTAAGACTTTGAAACTAATTTTACAAATATTAAAATCAACACTGAACTATGCTAAACTATTAAAAACTCTTCTCACCCCATAAAAATATTTAACGATTTTATTTTAAAAAATGGCTACAAAACATTTTTCACTGATGGCAGTAAAGTACGAAACGGTCAATTTGTAGGCTTGACATTCAATTGTCCAACTTTAAATATATTCTCTGCACAAAGCTTAGATCCGCAGGATTACGTATATACAGCTGAATACGAAAGCCCGTATGGCTCATGCGCGCTCCATGTTGCGCGAGCACATACGGAAGCAAAAAATGTGCTTACTCCACCTAAGGAAGCTCACTTGCGCGCTGTGCTGCTTGCTCCTGTTGTAGGAGTCTGTCTAGAATGTATCGATGGTTCGTTGTGCTGCGTTACGCTCCTACATGACGTATTGTTTTATGAGCTTAAGGCACATTATAATTTAGTAAAAGCTAACCTATCGTTTGTTACTAACATTAGTGTTCTTGTCCTTCTTGAGTTGTTTAATGTCTTCTGAATACTCTATTAAGAATCATAGGCAAACATGTCTCGCTACGTGAAAGTTGTAGACAACAACGTATCTGTGAAATTGGAGGTTATAAATGGAAAGTTGGAATTGTCAACGTTACAGTTATATTTTCCAGAAGCAACTTCATTAACATATATACAAAACGGCGACGTGATAGGGTTATTCATTAAAGATAACAAAATTATCCTTGACAATAACATTGACGAATATCAAGTATTTACTCCGAGATTTAATCCTTCGAGTAACACTAATAGTAAGTTGATACTCGTATAGCTACATTAAAATATTTCTCAGTCAAATCTTGATTGCTAATTATTTGTAGGAAGTCCTTTCCAAAGCGGGAACAAAAAAAGGGTCGATCATATCCTGTCAATGATTAACAGCTCAAGTTCCACAAGTCCACGTGATGCAACCCTTCCCAAGAGCAAAGTGGCAAAAATGTAAACTTTTAAAAATTTGACAGTAGGGTGGAAACACCAGTTTAAAAATGAGACGAAGTTTACGCTCATGAAGTATTCTTTAGGAGGATTGCAGAAAATTGAGTTAGATGCAGGAAAAAAGTATTCGTACGATGAAATTCTACAACTCTGCATTGAAGCAATGATTCAAAAGAATAACAAAGACTTATTTGAAACCAGTGATGTTTATTTAGGATGGTTTGATAATATGATGTTCGAAGACTTTTCTGATAGTAGAGGTAATATCGGTGATTTTTGGGAGTTTGCTAGCCGAGCCCTTAAAGCTTCAAACAGACAGTTAAAACTGTACTTGCTTTCCCAAACAAAAAAAAAAAAACAGCTGAGAACGATGGCAAAAGTAAAAATGATAGTACAGACCAAGGTACAGACGCAACTCCTTCTGGAGAAGCGGATGTGCTGCCTAGTAAGAAAGTTTCTGCGATCAAAGAGTCTTTGTCGCGAAAACCTATGGATACTTGGACCTGTTTTTTATCAGATTTGCAAATACCTGTACCTATCATTCAGCGGGATGACTTTACAATGCTCAGCAAAGAGTTAGGGCGAGGAGCTTTTGGCTATGTAAACCAAAGAATGTGGTTAAACACCCCCGTCGCAATAAAAACAATTAAAGTAACGGATGATTACAAATACTCAAAGAGAGAAATTTTAACACTTTCTCGTTTAAGACATCCAAACCTGATTTCATTGATCTGCAGATCCGATGAACTGTTTTATCATAACAGAATTATTTATAAGTGAAAGTTTAAAACAAGTACTGTTTAATCCCGTCACAAAAAGATCATTTAATTTGACGAGAGAGAAAAAACTTATTATAGCACAAAAAATCAGTATGGCTGTTAGTTTTATTCATGATTTGACACCTAGTGTCATTCATAAAGATATCAAGCCTGAGAATATACTTGTCAATGAAGCTTGTGAGGTAAAATTAATTGATTTTGGGCTAAGTCGATTCGAAGGACTACATTCGGAGCTAAATTCAACTGTAGGCTCGCACCCGAAAGGTACGACTTTGTACTTATCACCTGAGATCATTGTTGACAAGCAGTCCCATTCAGTAAAATCTGATATATGGGCACTGGGCTGTGTGATTGTTGAGATCTTCTCAGAAAAATCAATCTGGACTGTATCAAACAATGATATGATGTGTGGTCTGTTTAATACATTAAGAGCTATACTGATTCAAAACAAAAAACCTGATATGAGTTATGTACCCAATGATTTAAAAAAAATATTAAAATGTTTTTATTATCGGCCAGACAATCGACCAAAAGCAAGTACAATACTAGATGTATTGAAATGTTCCGATTCCGATTTTTCAGATGAAAACTAATTAGCATAAAAAATGAGTCTTTTTAATGTTACACTGTGATACTATGATAATAGTTAATTCAGTTTACCATTAAATTAAAATTCTAGTGGACAACCAGTCAATTAGACTATATGTTAATGGAAGTGTATAGTAAAGTATGCTGGTTGTAAGGATGTTGGTTAATACATGCACGTTATAAAGAGACAATGTAATGTTTTTAGACAAGTATTGTCGGTTAAATAATTGTTTGTACCTGTGTAACATTTAAATTTATGTAAGGATCGAAAGGATTGTTGGTTATAGTGTTAAAAAAAAATTCATTAATAACAT
Organism: Copidosoma floridanum; assembly: GCF_000648655.2. The sequence goes on along the minus strand of NW_019379846.1, from coordinate 60,797 downwards.
ATATAATTTCAGTAAAGTAGTTATATTTCAACAGATCTCACCTGTAATACATGTGTTCGCATGATAAACAAAATGACAAATGAAATAAAATTTATTTTTACAACACAATGCACAACGTATTATTTGGAAGTATCCAATACACAAAAACAAACTGCAACCTGTCATCCCTCTGTTTAGAGACTTGGCCATCCTTGGCCCCAAGCTTATTGCAGTGCAGGTGTACGTTTTCATGATTAAATGATCGGTTTCTTCATGGAATATTATTAACAATTCATAAGTTATCAATAATTTGCAAAATTTACACTACTATAGTTATGGGAAAAAAAAACCATTAAATGATTGACACTATAATTACTAACTTGCTACTACTTCACTGATATATAACACATGTATAGCTATTGTTTGAACCACTACAATAAAGGTTATCACAAATCTTCTGTATGATGGTTTCTTACAGCCTCCAGTACTTTCTTGTATAAGTCAAGGGCCTCTTCGGTATTTTTTGGAATACTGTGATTGGGTACTAAAATATTGATCAGTTCTTTGATAAGGGGACTAATTAGAGTTGGTTTGGATGTAAATTTATCCATCAATTCTTGCACTACTTGCACATCTACACTTTTTTTGTAGTCTTTATCCTGATTCCTCTCTGGCAAGCGAAACATAACATAGGGTCTTCCTTCCATGTTATTTCAAACTTTTTGTTTTCTCACAGTATGGTAATTCCACATTTCCTTGGTAAATTGCAAATCAGCTTGTATCAGATGTCTAAAACAATACTGTAAACATTGAATGTGAAGTTTTGAACCATCAAATAAATTTTTTGCTTGCATGCCTTTGAAAAATTGTATGTAGTAATCGGCAAAATTTTGACGCATTTTCCCCAAAAAAGTTTTAATCCTCTGATTCCTAGTAAGGGAGAGGGGGGCAGAGTAGGTTCAGCGGGTAAATTTGTCACCCTGGATTACAATCAAATAAATAACTTTCAGCCTGTGGATTTTTTTTTCCTTGTTAATGAATAGTTTAGCTTCAATCCTCAAAAACTTTTTCGACTGAAAGAGTAATAATTAAGTAATTAGAATTATTAGAAACTTTGAACTTGATATGTACGTGCCGTCGAAAATTTGTAAGAATTTTTTGAAGGAAAATTATGTAATTCATGTTTTCAAATTGTATTGCAGTAAAAAGTGCCATTCAAGAGCTTTTATCAGCTACTCGAATTATTATCGTACGACATGCAGTATAAAAATTATATTGAAATTAAAAAGTTACATGAAGAGGGCAGGGCGGACATCAACGGGAAGGGCAGGATGAGCACGGCGACTAGTGGCAACTATAGTGTCAAGCCAACTGTTTACAATTTTCTGACCCAACTTTTCGTTTTCCAAGGATGTTTTTTTCTCAACTTGTGCTAAAATTTTAATGACTAGGATGGTCCATAATTACAAAAGAAAAAGTGAGAGAAGAGGGTGGATCGATGGTCAGTTGCAATTGGCTGTTGATTATGTACCCAGTGGTAAATCGATAAAAAGTTCCGCTACTAAGTTCGGTGTACCTAGAACGACCCTTGGAAGAAGATTAAAAAATCCAAGTGTAATGAGTGTTGGTAAGTCAATAGATTAAAATATTTAAATAAATTGTGCACGTTTTTATTTGTAATGTAAATATTATTCAGGGTTCCAAAAAGTATTTTCTCATGAGCAGGAACAAGCTCTTTGCGATTACGTGCTTGACATGGAAAAAAAATTGATGGGGCTGTCATCAATGGAGTTAAGGCAATTAGCTTACGATTTTGCCATTAAACTTGGTGTAACACATCCTTTTAAATCAGAAACTGGTAATGTACCAATTAAAACATCAATAATTCATCTCAGCCTGTAATGTGACTTGAGGATTTAGGAATATTTTCATTTTTACATTACTAAAAATAGAGCCCAAGGAGAAGAAGGGAAGCAAAATGCCAATCAAGTCTGATGTGTTATTGAAAAAACCTGTAGAGCTGCACAAAAAATCATCTCAAAAGATGCCTGCTGATAATGTATTGCCCAGGCAGCCATTAACTACTGTCAATCAAGAGAAAACTCCAAATAACATTTCACATTATTCGATTTTTAACGATCCTTTTCCCTTGGGTACTTTTGTAGTGCAATCTAAAACTGGTGAGCTTGACAAAGCACTTGATGAACCTTGCGAAAATTTTATTTTATTTTAATTTGTTTTTAAACTCCGAGTCAAACAATTAGAATTATTTATTATTATTATTTATATATTATTATAGATTATTTCAATACCAAAGAGTAATTAAATCTCTCAACGAAATCAAAGTGATTTTATCAAATAAGATGAAAAAAGGTTGTAAAATAAAATAAATCTATGTCATTATTTTCATTAATAAAAATACTGATCAACACTTAGCTTCACGATTTTTTAATTAAATATGTACCTTATAACCTCAAAGAATTTTTTACCCAACTCTTCGTGCTCATTGCGTCCGACGTTGAGATCTCCCTGCCCCGTAGGGGGGCAGACTGGCCTTTTTACTAAACTGAACTTAATTCCTCAACTATGGCCACACAAATATCACGCAAATTACTTTCTGTTATGTTTCTCCTCTTCAATTCCAACTTCTCCGAAGTTCTCTTCACTTTTATTAATGGCACAGTAACTTCAAAGTCTTTTTCGAGCAAAGCTTTTACTTCTGCATGAGAACAGTTTTTTTCAGGATATTTCTTCACGTTTTCTTCGAAACTCATGATTAATTTTTTTATTATGAACAGTAATAAGTAAAACCCCAATTAAGATGTTATAAACAAAAGAATAGGTTAGCTTTTACTAAATTATAATGTGCCTTAAGCGCATAAAACAATACGTCGTGTAGGAGCGTAACGCAGCGCAACGAACCATCGATACATTGTAGACAGACTCCTAAAACAGGAGCAAGCAGCACAGCGTGCAAGTGCGCTTCCTTAGGTGGAGCAAGCACATTTTTTGCTTCCGTATGTGCTCGTGCAACATGGAGCGCGCATGAGCCGTACGGGCTTCCGTAGCTGAATGACTAGCTATTAACAACACAGTAGAAGCAATTCCGAATTGCATTCCAAATGCAGCCATTTTCTGTAACTCCCTCAGTGCTCTACTAAGTTTAGAATCTTTCAATTTCAATATTAAAGCCAACAACTATGTATTTGAAATAAGAGAAAAGTTCTGTACGTTTCTTAAAAGAAATTCGGACTTTTTTATAAAATTTTTCTGGATACCCTCGCCTATGGGAATCAGAGACAATGAAAAAATGGACCAACTAGCAAAACAATCAACAACAAAAACTCTCTTGATATTGACAAAATTCCTTTTACCGATCTTACTGAAAAATTTAAGAGTCAAATGTATATGAATCAACCAATAGTTTAGTAGGGCACTAAGGCTTATGAAAAGGTATTATTTCTTTTAATAATTATTATAAAATGTAAGAAAACCTTGGTATGCAAACGAGAAACTTCCTTGAAAATTTATTACCACTATAAACAGACTTAGATCAAATGATTACGATTCAGCTGAATCTCTTCATCGCATTCAAATTGTTAATGATCCTTATTGTAAATGCGGTAAATCTAAAGAAAACCTAAATTAAATATTGTGGCAATGCGAACTTTATTAGCTAAATAGAGATAAATTTGTAAAAAATCTTAACATTAATATCCATTTACCATGTTCAGCCGAGGTTATAATCCACGAAACCTTATATTATTATACGAGCATGCGTCCTTTTCTACCAAGTCCTACTTGATTGTCATTTACTTGTATAAGTGCAAAAATGTAAACCTAAGTTAAGCTGTATGGGCTAAAAAGGCTCTAATGGTTTTTTATGGGAGTTGTTCCAAAAATAAATGAAAAAAAATAAATAAATAAATAAATGA
>NW_019379846.1:0-56505 GCF_000648655.2 Copidosoma floridanum | reverse complement strand
GCAGTTTTCCGGAACTCGTTCGAAAAGTCTCCTTTACGAACCTCGTTACGTCCCTCGCCTTCGGCTCGGGCCGCAAACCTCTCGGTTCGCAAACAGAGACTTTTCAAACTCGTAGGAAAACTACCATTTCTCCCTATCGGGCACAAAGTGAGGGCCCAAAGTACTTTTCGTACATGCGTCATGGGCCCAAAGTGAAACTTTTCTGCCCTAGGGCGGAACAAAGTAGTCGGCGGGCGCAAAGTTCGCCCGCGAGCGCAAAGTGACACTTTGCGCTCTAGTGGCGTAATGTACTATTTTACACCTTTATATGTACGACTTAGCGCCCTCAAAAAGAATAATGCCGTTCGAACCAGAGGTTTTAACGTACAAAAATATCGTCCTTCGAGCGAGACCTTTGTACTTGGCACCCGTAGTACGAAAAAAAAATTTCATTTTTTAATTTATAGGTCTTATTGTTTTAAAAATAATCAAAGTTTGCAACATTTTAGTAGTAATTAATACTTATAAGTTGTGTGAAAATCAATAAATATATACACAATCGTAACTTCATCAAAAAATACAAGTTCAAACACGAAAATTTTAAGTATTCACTTAGTTAATAAAGAAAAGTGCATATAGTGTAATTACTTGAGCGTATAGGAGACAAAAACAGGCATTAAAAGATCAATTTTGCACTTGCTCGTCTTAATAGTATGTTAAATCAAAAAAGGTAATAATCAACATGTAAACAACAATTTTTTAAGACGTTGCTATCATTCCATTTGTCTATTAAATAATGGGCAGTTTTTCAAATGATATTGGCTGTGTACTTAATTTGCTTTACCTGATTATTTTTGTAATGATAAACGTATTCCAAAATTCGGAGGCACCATGCATGCAACCATGTGTAAGACTCATGCTTTTAATACACTCCAAAATTTGAAGGCTATTGTAGCTCAGTAGCTCAAATGATGGACTAATCTCAGCTGGTAAGTTAATAAAATGTGTATTGCTATCAAGGTATGTGTGTCTCAAAAACTCGATGGTTATCGATTGTCTACAACAGATAGTATATCACCTTCCTAGATGAGATGCAGTCATGGATACGGAGCAGCCTATAAGTTACTTATAGATTTATCACAGGTTGATCAATACTTAATTAATTTTTAAGGCACCCTGGCCCTGTGGCTTTAGGAGGCATCAAAGGCCAAAGTCTCGAGTGGAGTAAGGGGGTTTAGATAAAAAATTACGGCAAAACAAATAAAAAGATAGATATTTGCTAGTGAAACTTTTACGTATGCTTATGTAATTTCTTCTTTTTCTTTGCTACTGTTTAGAATAATTATATTCATTTGCTTATCAAGTGTCTAAATTTGTAAATTCAATCATTGCATCTTACATTTTTCCTGATAGTTGAAGCTTTGTTACCGACACAAACATACATACCTATCAAGAAAACTGCAGACTTTTAAAGTTTAGTTTTGAAAAGATAAAACAAAAAGTTAGATAACACCACCGTAGTATATGAAATTTCGTGCAGCAACTGTTCTGCAAAATATACTGCAGCCAAAACAAAAAAAAACTTATAGAAAGAAAAAAAGAAACGTAAATATAGTTACAAAACTGAATCTGTGGTATATGTACATACGATTTCAAACAATCATACTTTTAAATGGGATGGTATTAGATGTCTGATGACAATAATATAAGTATAAGTAGGAGGACCTATATATATTGAATCACACTTATAAAAGTTTTTTAAAATGTATACATTACGATCAGATATATTAATTTAAATACAATCACCTTAAGTAACTGCGTGAATACGTATGCTGTGCTATAAATTGATAACTTTATGTAATATGGGTGCTTTTGCCTATTTGACTTACTTGCAAGCGAAGTTTGCTATGTTAAATAATTTCCTTTGGCGTTTGTGTTAAAGATAATCTGCACTCATCAATTTGTATTCATGATTTCTTGGTTTTGTGATAATTTTTTGTTAAATTTGTTAATAAAGCCTGAAGAGGCTGACGCTCCCGTAAACGAGAGGTCATTATATAAAGAACGTGTTGTATTTTTTGTTTGGAAGTTCACCCCAAAAGATCAACGAAAAATTATTAAATAGTAATATAAAAAAGAAAAACAATCAGATCTCATCTTATCAGTTTGATATTTAATTTTTGACTTTTTGTCTGGAATTCTTAATCATTTTTACAGAGTTTGAGTTTGATTGAATCTTTGAAGTGTTGAGAATATGGATCTGATCTCGTTTTTGCTAGTTTTGTTGTTGATATCTATTGACGAAGGCTTTGGTAATGAAAAATCGCTTTACATTATATCCTTGTAACTTTCTGACAGTCCGAGTAGGTGAAATTTCTTTGGATATAAGACTACATGAATATGGCCATCTATAGTCAGTCGATTTTCATCAATAATAATTTCCTAATTGTCTAATACGGCAGCATGACAGAGTTTTTGGAATGTTGATCTGCATGGCTGGGCAGTACACAATGTCTAGCTGTTCCGATCTCTAGATTACGGAAGCCCGGTCACGACATCTGCAGGCAGACGAGTTGTCGTGCATGCAGTCAAGTTGGTGGTCATGCAGTCGACTTGAAGCATATATATGCAATTGAAAACATAATAAACACAAATATATAACCTCAATGGATTTTGTAGTGATCTGAACGACAAAAACAAACAGTCAGATTTTAAACCATGTTCAAAAATCAGTTGATCAAGAAATTTTTTGACGAAAATTATAGCTACGAAAAAATAAGAAATTTATTGATAAAATTTGGATATGAAATTTCGTACAGACATTTGCAAAGAATTTAGAAAAAATTGGGCTTACGCCGAAAATTATTCAAGGAGAATTTGGATTTAGTGATCAGTGCTATTCTTGAAGAATTAGATGGAAGTGGTAGATGCTTAGGATATAAAGCTATGTGGAATAGATTAAAGCAGCAGTATGATTTAAAAGTATACAGAAAAACTGTTCAAAAACCGCTCCTTGTTATAGATCCTGAAGGGGTAGAAAATAGGTCAAAATACAAGTTAAAACGACGGGAGTATTGCGTGCCGGGCCCAAATTTTTTGTGGCACTTGGACGGCTACGACAAATTGAAACCATTCGGTTTTTCAATTCATGGTTGCATTGACGGCTATTCACGAAAAATTTTATGGTTATCCGTTGCATCTAGAAACAAGAAGCCGGAAGTTATTTGCTATTACTACCTTCGAGCAGTCAGAAAATTCAATCTTGTTCCAACATTGGTAAGATCAGATAAAGGGACGGAAAATAGTATTATTGAAAATGTTCAAAAAGTTTTGAGGGCTAATCATTCAGACGACCACGCAGGAAGTAGAAGCTATATTACAGGAAAGAGTACATCAAATCAACGAATTGAAAGTACTTGGCACAGAGTCCGACAATGTTCCATGGATTTTTGGATTAATCTTTTCAAAGACATGAGAGCAGTGGAGCACTATGATAATTCAAATCCTTTGCAAGTTGAATGTTTTAAATATTGTTTTGGCTCTTTAATTATAAGTGATTTGGATTGAACTCAAAAAGAGTGGAATCGTCATAATATCCGGAAGCAAATTGGAGTAAACACTTCTCATGGCAAACCGAACTATTTGTTTTATGTGCCAGGTGCTAGTGGTACTGAAGACTGTGGGAAACCAGTGTGCGAAGAAGAAGTTTTAAATGCTTGGGAAGATTTTACAGAGTTGCAGAAGCTTTGTCAGCCTGAATTTTATCAATTAGTTCATGAACTTTTTCCCAACACACAAGCACCCAGTAACGCTTCAGAAGCCGTTGCCATGTACCATAAAATATTACTAGAAATTAAACAGTACTGACGATTAATTGTGTATATGGTAGTCAAGATTTATTGTAGAATATTGAAAAATTATTTTGAAATTTTTTTTAATTTATACTATAATTAAATAATGTATGCCTTACTATCATTATTAAATAAAACTTTATGTAACAAAAAACTATTTGATTATATTATTGTAGTTTTCAAAAATGTAAAAAGATATGTTACTTGTCAATTTATTAATATTTGATATGATTTTATCAAAAACATTACATTACTGGCTGTATTGTTTAACAGCTTAAGAGTCATGCAGAACAACGCACGTTTACACAATTTATTTCTTGCGTGCAATATTTGCCAAAAATACAGATTTATTTACTACCTACTACATTAAACTTTCCCACATAAAGTATATAGCACTTGTTAGAACAAAACAATGACACTAAATATTTCCTTCTGCAATATCTTAGAATCTAAATAACTACAGAACCTACAGAAATAATTATATAAAAAAAAAGTAGACTTAAGTCCGATATTTTTCTTATAATTTCTTACACACTAGTTATCACTCTTCAGGTACAGACTACAATTAATGCTTGAATCATCTTGACATTAGACTAGTATGTAGTTAACATGTGGACTTGAATACTACAGGAACGCTTTGAGGATCTCCATCGCTGAGGGACGTTTATAACTATCGTGAGATAAGCATCTAACCAAGATAGACTTAAGCTTGTCCGGTACTTTGGAGACGTCAGGAACTTTTTGGCTTTTCAGTATATTTTTTAACTCATCTTCACTGCAAGCATCCCATACTGGTTCTTCTTGAAACAGTTCAATTAAGGTGCAGCCGAGGGACCACACATCACTGTGGGTTGAAGCTTCATCATTGCGTAAAAGGATTTCGGGGGGCATATAAAGTAGTGTTCCCACGGGCTTGCATATAGTTGTTCGCAGTATGTTATCTAACATTTTTAAGGTGCTCAGTCCAAGGTCCCAGACTTTTACAAGACCAGATTTATTAATCATAACATTTTCTGGCTTTAAGTCACGATAGATGATTGGATTTTCACGACAGTGTAAAAACACGATAGTTTGTGTTATTTGATGAGCAACTGCCAGTTTTTTCTTCTCATCCAAATTTAACAATATTTTATAATTATCGTCGTATAAAATATAACATAAATTTTTGCCATCAAAATGCTCCGTTACAATATGAACCTTTTTTTCTTCTTTACATACCCCCACTAAATAAATGAAATTGCTGTGCTTCAATGACTTAAGTATAGCTATTTCTTTTTCCAAATACTTATTACTGCGGGGATGAATTGGAATACTTTTAATAGCCACAAGTTTATCCTTGTACGAACCTTTATAAACTTTTCCTTGAGAGCCAGCCCCAAGTAGTACGTCGGATATTGTAAAAGATGATCCGTCTATCTGCAGAACATCACTCATATCTAGTTTTATATTTTTACAGGTACTGGTACTGACTTTAATTTTTTTAGATTGATCTCTACAGCCTTGGTCACATGTAATAGTACAGTACCATTCATTTTCTACATCAGTGACTGGTATTCTATCCAGCCTCATCAAGCGAAGTCCCTTAAGATATTCAGTACCGTCTTTAAACCAAGTATACATTGGATTGCAGTCAGAACAAGTACTTATAGCACCGATCCCAAAGTTATCATAATAAAAACCTGATATTATGTCAATATTATGAATCAGAGTATGTTCCTTTGAGCCAGCGTATTCTGGAAACAAATATTTTTTTTTAAGATGTTCATCAACTTCCAGCTGTAGGTAAACGATACCATTGACTATCAATCTGCCAATTTCGAAACCATGTTGCTGAGGATCAAAGTCATCTAACGGAATATTCAATATATGTGAGTTATTGTCTTGCTCCTCGTCCACCATTTTCCAGTATATGCCACTTTTATCTCTCTCAGAGATGATGTCAGTGTCTTCATACCTTGATTTTAGGAAAACACAGTAATAAATATCTACTTTATTAAAACTGTTATTCACAATAAAAAGACGATGTCCATTGCTATCAGAAAATTCAGTCGTTTCGCAGACTTTGTTAAAAACAGGTGTAACGAGAGCTGGAGCATTACTTGGAGCTTGAACGTTCTCTGTTGGTTTTAAAACTGCCTTAGAACTACCTTGCATAAGAATATAATTCTCATCTTTGGAATCACATCCTTTGGTATTATCAGGCTTCATGGCTGTATTAAGAAAGTTTTCTTCATCTTTCAAATTACTTGTGTTGGAATTTGTAACTGGAGCATGAGGACTATTTTCTTTTGTAGAAGTACTTTTTTGATCCGTAAATAGATATAAATTAATACGATTACATGGAATTTGAAAGTGCTGATAATATTCCCAAAGACCACATGAACGACCACTCGGCAAAGAAAAACTTTCAATGATAGAGTTACTAAAAAATCCAAGCTGCACATCAGATTCTTCAAAAATTTGAATAGCTATTTCATTGGTGAATAATTTTGTTCCTTCTTCTATCACATTATCAACCGAATAGAACTGTGAGGCATCTAACTGCAACTCTTTGGTACCCCCTACTGGAAATTTTTGAAGCATATACTTATTTTTGGATGAGTGCATGTGTTTCCATCCTATATGGATTGTTTTCATTTTCAATTGAGAAGTGGACATGCTTCAAAGATCTTCAATCTGTCAATATGTAAACACAGATTAGTTAAGATACAATATACACAAGTGACACATGATATACAATTTTACCTTTAATTTTTTGGGAATTGGTTCTGGCTTTCCTTCAATTGTATTTACACCAAGAATAGCTTTTTTATAAAAAGATATTTGTTCACTTTTTTCCGGATTTGCAATTTTCTCATTTCCTTTGGCAACATGGATGTAGTACGTATCAACTTGTGGGTTTGCAATTAAATTTCCATCCCTCACTTGTAATCCGATGTTTTGTCCATTGACCGTGTACATCAAACCATTTGATTCAGGAAAATATTCCTTAAGTGACTGTAAGCTGAGAACTTTTTCAGCGTTCAAAGGAAGTTTAATGGTTTGCTCCCCGAAAACCACATTAATTTCATTCATCTAAAACAAATTAATTAGTATAGCTATTGAAAAACTAAAAACAAATAAAACGTTGTATGCTACTTTCAGTCAGTCGATTACTTTATTAGTACTTATAGATGTACTGAATGATTCAGTATTCAAGCTACCGATTAAAACGATGCAGTGTTATGAGTAATAATTAAATAATAAATTATTAATTTTACCTTTACTGCAGTTGCTTGTTGTTTCCCACGGTTTTTAAGAGATATAGTAAAATATAGATGGAGGTTATATTTTTGGTTAATTCGTGGAAATATTCTAGTGTATATACGTTTCAAGTTTACTGCATGCCCACTTACTTGACTGCATGCACGACAACTCGTCTGCCTGCAGATGTCGTGACCGGGCTTCCGTACTAGATACATGAGTGCTCCGAACAGCTATCTAAATGGAAAGGCGTTATCTGCTATCTTGGAATTTTCAGCGATGAGTTTCTCATTTAAAGTGACAGAAGTCTTTGCAAGTTTGCCTTCAGATATCCAACACGTCGTGACACAACGTGATCCGTCCAATTATTCCTTGAAAGTAGTTTGTTTCTCCAAGATTTTTTAACTCGAAATGGCGTGACAGGTCTTACTCGAGCTCCTTTACCTGTTGGCCATTGTTCGATACAATAATGATATCGTCCACGTAGATAAAATAGTAAGTTATACCGTCGTTTCTGTCGTTGCCCAGTGGGACCGATCACCGACAAGCTGGTCAAAAGTCGAAAAAACATTTGTAGTTTGGTCATTTTTTTGTTGGATTGGCAGCAGTAATATCTTATACATCATGAAATACATACAAAAGAATCAAATTGTCTCTATATACCCTAAAATTTTAGTTACATGGTGCCCCTTCTTGAACAATAGTCTTCTGATAAAGTTAGTGATAAATCTGTTGTAGTGCAAAAGTAATCGTATAAAGTAAAAAATAAGACTTATTGCAGTAAATGAAATATGGATCAGGCTTCTGGAGGTGAGTAAAATATGATAGTACTTTAAAAAATATGGATTAATTTAATAATAATTATTAGAAAAATAATATTTTAAGTTTTTCCATGACTTTACAAAAAAAAAGATTAACCGTAAAAATATTAAATAAGCCTGCAGAATTCTGTCATGAAACTCATAAGTAATTACAGCGCAAAGCATTACTTTTGTAATAAAAAAGAGACAGCTGCCATTAGATGCCTTTGCATTTTTAATGCATATTTGACAAAATTTAACAAAATTTTAGTTTAACTTAACGAGCAAAAATCAAATACAAACAAAAGACCTTCTTGCACATTGTTTTGGTAGCGTAATCTTAGAACAATAATTCCATTTCTGCGTAGGTTACAATATATATACATAGCTTAGTTCAAAGATTACATGCATAAATGTATATGGGTTATTCTACAAACATTTAAAAATGTTTTGTGTTTCATGAGAACTTCTAAATTGTGTGTTTCTAATAATACATCTCAAAAATAAGCATTCACTTTTTTTTTTAAATATTGGCATTTAGTTATGTAATACGTTTTTTCTAATAGCTCCTTTATGAAATATCGCAGTTCCTGTGGAATGGCTCATGTATAGGTATAGGTATTGCCGATATTCCATATGTATTTGGCTTTTGGGTACCTAATTGGACTCCGTTATGTCAGATTTCATACTTGTTTATAAGTATTGAATTTTATGTACCATTTTTTTATTACTGACTGCTACTGTACGGTAAACACCGAAGAGCTAGGAGCTATCATAGTGATAATGAAACATGTAAAGAAAAAATTCCAGAGGTGTCACAAGTGCATTGAGCAGGGATCAAACCGTAGCTCTAGTTCTCCAGGTGGAAGGCAAACGCTCTACCACTGAGCCACTGGTAGCTCTCGGTATCCCATAAACTAGATATAAGGATATCGGGAATTTTTAATTTACATTTGAATTTATCTAATAAATATTGTATTAGTGTTACATGTATATTTTTTTGTATTATCGTTTTAAATATGTACATTTTTAGTATACGTTTAAAAAATAAAATTAGTTACCTATGAATTAAATAATCAATGTTCATTTTTTTCAAGTGAAAAGATTTTTAAAAAAATAACAAGATTTTTAATCTTACTAATATATAAAGTAAGGTCACTAAAACCGTTGTAATCGTAAACCACGAAAACTACTGAACTGATTTTGCTAAAATTTTGCATAACAATTCCTGACACTTCCTAGATGGTTTTGGTTTAGTTTTTATTTTGAAAAATTTAATAACAATAGCAATAAATAAGCTCAAAATTGTGCAAAATTACGCCAGCTTTTCACTTAGTTCAGTAGGATCCGCTAGGTGACCTCGACATAAAATCGAAGCTACCTGCAACAGAATTAAATAAGTGTGGTTATAATAGGCTGGAGCGTTGCGGAAATTTCTGCAATCCTCTACTGGCAGTTCATCGTGCTGCATCGAGAATGTAAATAATCATCGTGCAGCTGCACAGAGAGAAAAATCATAAAGCAAACGCATAGTGGCAATGGAAATGCCTCCATTTTTTACCCTTTGCGATTGGTTCACGACGTTTATGCTTTTAATGCATGTAAGTCTATAGCTCTTAAGCATAAGCGTTAGCCATGGAGCAAACGCAAGAAGGCCGCTGGCTTTTTTCCATCGTACTTCTGCATTTTCAGGAGAGAGGGGATACCGTCTTACAGCAGTCAGTATAGGTACGTATACACTTGTTGTCTGCTACGCACTATAGCTGACTATAGGAGTAGGAGTTGAAAGCGTAGACGTCATGAGCCGATCGCATAGGGTCAAAAAAGATGGGGAATTTCCATCGCCGCTATGCGTTTGCTCCATGACTTTTCCCTCCATGTGGGTATACCCGTTACTGATGACACTCTTCTCCAATGGGCAAGTGATATAGGTCTACTGTCACTCTAAACCTCCAGGATTGACGAGTGCCACCAATAAAAAATTTATTTTAACCGATGACGTCTCCGGCGGAGAATGCCAGAAGACGTGTCTAGCCAGAGCATATTCTGTTCCAACCCTTCAGAGTTATGTGGCCGTACCACAATCTGGCCTGGTGCCGTCAGAAAATCTTATACTAAAAAATATAAGCCAGGGAAAACAGCCCTGAGGGGCACGGGCAGCCATAATGGCTTCCTTCTCAGTGGTCGTGTCCCCAACGGCATCCCCACATTTTCCCGACTAACGATAAGCGGTTGGTGATCTGGGGAACAACCCCAAGACGAGATATTTTTTGATCAGCGGCATACCTCCCTCATGTACGGTCTCCAGCCACAGAGACTCCGAGGGTAAGCATTTACGTTCCCTACTTAACCACTGATCTCATCGGTCCTTTTAAGGGCCACCTAAGTTTAAATTACCTTGCCGACAAATACATTTTTACAGTGATTTCTGGAGACGATTCGTCAACTAAAAGACTATGTAAAGCCAGCCACTATCAAACCAAGTCAGTCATTAACTGGTAGACGTCACGAGCAGAGTTGCTCGTCGCAAGGCTGGGAGCCCTGGTGACCGACGACCCTATATTACCCTCTCGACTCTAAGCATTCAACCAGGAATCACTGATCCCCTCCAAAGTCTGCACTGGGCGAACCTAACAGCTATAAAGAGAAAAAAAATTTGAGCCAACGGGAGTCTCCAACGGGCAAGCATCACGAACTAATCTTTACTAATCTCTCCACCTTAGATCATCAAAACAACTGAGTCTGCAAAAAAAAAGGTGCTTTAGACACCAACGTCTTTGACATTATATCAGGAAACGTTGGAAAAGAGCACTACAAGTCGCCCCAAAGCTTCGGACTTTGTAATTTTTCTCCCGATTAGTCTGGGGCTTCAACAGCACGCTAGAGAAGTTCACCCTGAGGTATCCAGGCAGTCACAATTGCTGTTAACTTCAGTCAGGAAAGATTATACTTAAGAAGCTCACCAGTGTTTTTTAGGGCCATCGGACGTTGAACTACATTGCCAAAAAATATATTTGAACTTAACAAAGTTGACAGAAAACAGCCTTTAGGGGTCACAAAAGTTGTAAGCATGCCAATAGTCGCAAAAGGGTATATTGGAAAGAAAACTTCAAATGTATCAAATGAATACAATTTTAGGCGTCACGAAACTGATGCAGAAAATTTATTAAGATTGGAACAACAGCGTCAAAATCGCAAAATAAAGAATCCATTACGTGAGAGATCAGCTGTTCATTTTACCCTCACAGTAATTTCTTAAATCCTGAAAGATCTAAATTCAAATTTTTAAAAATTCAAATTTTTAAATAAATAGAAAATATGTTTGAATTTTGTGGCAATAAAAAATGTAGAGATGAAGCTCCAGGACTCTGTTGCTCTGGTAATAAAGTTGTGGGATAAGAGAAAAAAATTTTTTTTTTAATATATATTTTTTGGGAGTTTAAAATCAAGAACAGCTTTAAAAATAGCCCTTTTCGTAAAGTATACGGGAGTAACTGCAAATCAATCGCTCCTTATGGCCAACGATTATTTCATGGCATACGGAACGAACGGTACTTTTCAGCATAGTTGTAATTTTCTAATTCTTAAAGATTATTATTTGATCAAATAAACTGTATGGATTGCGAACAAATATGTTTTCAATAAGAAAATTTTTGTTCTGAGAAGTGTCAGAAATAAATGTCAAATTTTTTAACTGAAAACGTTTCACATTACATGCCAACACACTACGGTGTTTTATTTAGTAATTCTCGGGCGAAGCCGAGACGGCAGGCCGCTAGTAGGTAATATTTAATAATAAATAAATTGATAATAGTTTCCAGTGAGGCTAAGTCAAATTAATTGGGAGGCTTGTCAAGAAAAAAAATTTCTTATGCATTAAAATATCATTTTGGCAAAGATATGTCAAGCATATATATTCGAAAATTGAAGAATTCATGGCTTATAAACTATAGTCCCCATATAGTCCCCATACTCTTCCTGATTCTGCGAAATCAACAGAGAGGAAATTGTTATTTAATTTTAGAGAGAAATGGCAGAAAGTTTATGAAACAAAAAAATTGTTCTCATCAATTATTGCAATGAGCCATAAGTATTTGTCCCTTTGATGCATGATGAAGAAAAAATAACTTCTAAAAGTAAAATGGGTAGGCCTACTTGAAATTTTGAATACTGGTAGTACTGATAGAAGCAAGCGCTGAAAAACTAAACACTTGCGCTCACTAACAACTACCAAACAATTAACTTATGCGACGCAAAGAAAACTTACATCTAAAGGAAAAAAAGGTGCTGTAGTGCTATGGAAAAAGGTCGTTGCAGGCAGTCCGACAAAAGCAAAAAAAAATTCATAAATCCTAACATTTAGATAATAATTATAAAAAACCCACAGCAGATAAAGCTCTTTTCTTAGATGTAAAACTACCACTTTAAAAAAAGTTAACATCAACAATTAAAAAATACAGTTTTACAGAAAAAGCCACTTCTTTTCCGTCTTATAAAGTAGTATTAAAAACCAAAAAAGCGTGATATCCAAATATTCCTATTGTATCAAGTAAAAGTTCCGCTGTTATGCAACTACAAGCTTTCTTGATCACACAATTAGTCGTATTTTATATTTTTAATCAAATATGATTAACACCTTGAGCGGTGAACAGTCACAGAACTTAGTTTTGATACAAAAATGGGGTTGCAATGGAAGTTCTAGACAGAGCGTTAAGAAGCATAAGTTTGTTAATGATCTGGACCAAACAAATGAAAATGTTTTTTCACTTATTTTGTGCTACTATATCTTAAACATACTTATGATGTAACGAGTGAAAGTGAGATTGTTTGGAAAAATCCAAGACCATCATCCCCAAGATACTGTACTGCAGATCGATTAAAACTTGTAATTTTTAAAATTATTGGAAAAAAAAAGTAACACAGTGGTCAATTATCAATAAACTTTGACAATGATTGATGGGAGAGTATGCAATTCTATGACACGTACTTTATAAGCACAACGTTGTTGTTTATATTCCGTCACATCAAAAGAAAATAATAATATTGATTGTATTTTGTCCAAATAATTTAATGAAAAAAATTTAGAATTTAGATTTTTCTCTCTCCACGCTTGGATTAGATTATTTGCATATTGCTTATAGTTATCTTACAAATTAAGCATACAAAAATGGAAAGCTCGTACTAATAAAGATAAAAAGTCAGTGCAACCAAAAAATGAAAATATTCAAAAGAATTTTAAAGCAGAGTTAGGCCTTGCTGTTGACAGGCGAAAACCAAGGTACGGAAGTTCAAATGATGGTATAATACTGCTCGTCACTCCGTCGACAATTACAAGGTTTCTGCACGAATAACTGGTATTGATCAAGATACAATTTAAAAGTTTTACGTTATTTTACAAACCTTATTATCAGAGCATGCTGGAAATTTTGAAATGCCGATGAAATATTTGTCAAAAGAAGTTGCACAGCTATTATTACAGCCATCCATGACTATGCATGATGAAAGTGCATTATACGAAGATTCATCGACAACAGAAGAGACGACAATAAATACAACTGAAAGTTTCACTAATGAAAAAACAAATTTTTTCATAATAACGGATTTAGTTTAATAATAAATAAATAAACGTACGCATACATGATTTCATCTCAGTTGCCAACAGTATCAATTTATTGAGGTATTCATAACGGGTATGTCATGCAAGGGATGGTTGTTAAAGAGTAAAGGAGTTGAATTTTTGTACATATGACATCAAATTCCTTATCAGCGACCTCACAAACTCCTTTGAGAGAATTTGCAGATCAATCACTTGTTTTTTTAACTTTTGGCCAGATTTTCGGCAATTGGACCCACTGTGCATTAGTATGAATGCAGGGATCGAAGTTCGTTGAAACTAGCCCGAGCTCCCAAAGTGTCTGGTCTAATTTCTTGTGCCACTGACGTCTAGCTTGTCAGAGTTTGTAGACGGCCTTTTTTTAGCTTGCACACCTTTCTGTACCATAGACGTGGCTTTGTAAGTCAGACCAGGATCTTTCTTGGTTTCAATGATTTTGTTCAGCATCTGGGCAGAAATTCAGAAATTGTCATAACTACTGTAGTATCAATCTCTGTCGTTGAATATGCTGTTGTGACGTCCAACTGAGATATTGTAAAATCACTCTCGACAAAAAGCAATAGCAGTAGACGATAGGATTTTTTTCTTGTTATTGGAGTGAAGTTTCAGTGAAATTCACTCTAAAGATTTAGAAGAAGCCCTGAGCAACCACTCTGGTTTTTCTGCAAATTGTGGATCCATCAGCTCCAAATTTGTTTCGAAGAACAGTACTCGATCTGCCTCGTCACGCTCTAAAGCATTGCCATGCTACCTCTAGTAGTATATGATCTAAGGATTGAATCGTCTTGATTGTACTCAATTACCCGTCTTACGTAGGTAATTTTGGGCTTGGTTCTTGTATTCAAAGAACTTTTCCACGGCCTCGCTCTCTTTTTCAGGAAATATATTTGGTACCGTCGACTTTTATGATCCTTGAAGGTAAAGAAGTAGCAAATTCTGTCCCAGGATCAATCTGTTACGAGCATAAACACGTTGTTGTAGGCGATTTCCAGCAACTCACTTGCAGCATTATTATGATCAGAGAAAGTCTGGCTAGTCATTTTTCCCGTGACGCAAATTTTTCATGGATCTTGATTTTTTTTAAATTTAAATTCAAAACCCTAAACGCTGTCACTCTGCAAAATCAGCTACATATTTCATGGGCTAAAACGGTTTCAGACGTTTGTGTTAAGCGGCTTACGGCTCGTGCGACTCGGCAACTGCACAAGTTTCGAAATCCATCGTATGCAGAACAGACCTCCACCTCTGTCGGCGATTAATCTAAAAGTTTCACTAGAGTTTCTTACTTTCGTATGAGTTTTCTTGAAAATAACCTACCTGTCACTGTCGAAAATCTTGGCATCTGATATGAGGTTATATTGGTGATTAGGAACGTAAACGAAAACCTTGAATGTGGCTGTCCCATTGAGGTTATCTTTCGTCTTGATTGTGACGTTGCCCATGGCCTTGATCGTCGTTGTCACGTGTCTATAAAGAGTTTTAGCTCGTTGTTAACCATCTTAGGCTTTGTGATGCTTTCTGGGTGCTACACAAATGCGATTTACATCCACTGTCCATCTATAAAGAAGTCTCCGTGATTTGACTTTGGCCGTGGGCTGCACAGCAAACATTTGCGTTCTTGGCTTAGGCTTGATGTGCTTAGGCCTTTTTCTTGTGGCAGTCAGCCTCTTTGTGATCTACCTTCTTGCAAAATCTGCACTTGTACTTTAGTTAATTTTTCACTTATTTTTTTATTCGTTTTTTCCAGACTTTCCATTAACTTCGTATTTTGGAAGCTCATTTGCGTGAGAAAACATGGTGCTGGATCTGTCTGATTTCTTGGTGCTACACAAATGCGATTTACATCCACTGTCCATCTATAAAGAAGTCTCCGTGATTTTATCTTTGGGCGTGGGCTGCACAGCAAACATTTGCGTTCTTGGCTTAGGCTTGATTTGCTTAGGCCTTTTTCTTGTGGTAGTCAGCCTCTTTGTGACCTACCTTCTTGCAAAATCTGCACTAGTACTTTAGTTAATTTTTCACTTATTTTTTTATTTGTTTTTTCCAGACTTTCCATTAACTTCGTATTTTGGAAGCTCATTTGCGTGAAAAAACATGGTGCTGGATCTGTCTTTTTTCTGTTTGGCATTATGCTCCTTAATTATTTTAATTTTTAGTGTCCCTGTATTCGGCAGTGTAGCTCGTGACTTCTTTACGAATTGGAAATTGTAGAAGCTTAAGAGGATAATGTTGAATTTATCGATCCAGTCTTCAGCTACCCGTATTTGACAAGTTATTTAACTGTCAGTTAGGGCTGTGCCTGTATCCTCCTTTTTGACCTGAGAATATTGGGCTAATATCTACTTCCATGTGTCATTTTTGATGAGCAGAGCCTTAATTTGAACCTGCTACGTATCGTAACTATCCCTGGACTATACTTAAAACCGGTGATGTGTGAGGTTCCAGCACCCACCATACATAACCTTTCCATAGATGATGAACAAAAAAAAATAATCATTCTACTAAGTCCGTTAGCTTTTCGGCTTACACCGCACCGTTTAAAAGTTATTTGGATTCACAAATATCTTGTTTTAGAGTTTTTTTTAACCCATAATCTTTTGGGAAAAAATGAATCGATTGCATGAGATACACGTTAGCAAAATTTTATTGTTGATTAGGTTCAGATAGAACGTCACGATTGGAAGATTAAGCGTCGACTGATTACAGATATTATTGACAATAGCTGTTCAATACCCACAGATACACACTTAGGTATAACGCACAAATAAAATATACCAGACTAATGACGTTGAATATCTATCAGTATTCATATGTAAACTGAAAGATATCTTTCAGAAGATCATCTTCTTCCCAATACAAAAAAAAATTTTGTACTTCTTACACGTCCTCACTAAAACTCTAAGATTTTGTTAAGAAATTACTACTTCCGCCACTTTCAATTAAAAAATCATATTTCTAATAAAGTGGAAATTGTCTCGTGAATTGTATGCAATACTGTTACAAGTCATCAAAAGCAAGAACATTACAGTCATGCAATCAAGAATCCGGTCAATGAAATCTTGTTACATTGTCATTGTATCATCCAATTCCATACTAAAGCTAGTAATGGATTTTTTAAGGTCTAAAAATATGATCCTGAATAGTATACGTAGAGCTCGACGTTTCACTAACATGTGTAGTTTTATTGCTAGGAGTAAACTAGGATGTTTCGGCGCTTATGAAGGAAAAAAATGCATATTCTTGTGAAATTTTTACCTTATATTGTTGACAAGTAAAATTGAATAAAAATTTTCAAACTATTATTGTTAATGAATGATAAGTTCATTGCTTGACTTCATAGATATTATATCATAATTACCTTGTCAGTAACAACTATATGTCAGAAGTAGTATCATACATGTGTATACAAACCTGCAGTAATAGTACATGTACTGTAGGTTCCTATTGAAACTAGAAAATGAATTATGGTTGAAACTAGCTCTGAAGATCCTGTAAACATTTACAAGTTAAAATTTTTTTTCCTCTTTGAACAATGTTTTGCCAAACCCCAGACTTTAAAGTCGAAAAGTAGTAAGAGATTTTATTGTTCGTAGTTCAGTAAGAATTTTTCTTTCAAGTATGAATGCTTGGTCACCTGCTAGAATGCTAGCATTTTGTTATTTTCATTATCATCGAAGCCAATATAGTAAGCTTTTCTTTTACAAACTATCTGAAGGCACTTCTTGCATTTATTTCATTAAAATTATTTTTTTTGTATGATAAAAATCGAATAAGGCTTAACTTATAAAACTTATCGCTGTAAAACTTACAATTAACTGTACTACTTAAACATACAATTTTTCTCTTATTATTCAAGTTTAAATCCTTAAAAATGAATAAAATATTTAAAAATGCCTTCTCACTTAAACGTGACTCAGTGTCAGTTAATCAAGTACTAACAGAAAACGTTTTATCTTATTTGGCATTGACCTTCACCTGGTGTTGTTTTGCTGATGCTTATTTTTACAAAAAAAATCAGTCGTAGTGTCGCATTCGACCCTAGGTAAATGTGACAACACGGATGTGGATATGTGCTACTATTTTTTATTGCGTTCTGAAACATGCAACACGAAAAAATTTAATTTCTTAAAATTTTGAAAAAGTTGACCTTACAAATAGTAGTAGTGTCCTCAGTAAATAAGAAATGCATTATAGCGTATCATATCTTTTAGTCATAAAAAATATTTATTAATGTGGAAAAAGCACGAAAAAAAATTACACTAAAAAATATTTACATGATTATGCATCGCAAAGTGTGTTGTACATCGCTCTGTATATTAGTAACAATTAGTTTGTGGTAGCTATACTAAGAAATAAATGTTGTAGATGCAATTTTATTAAAAAACCTCTGAAAAATTCTATCGACGTCGTACCACCTATGGCAGTAGATTGATGTCAATTATTATTAATATGTAAATGTAAAAAATCGTGAAGAAAGTATATTAAAGGCTGCGAATTTCCATTATTGAATTTAACATTAAAATGGCCTGAAATAATCATAGGCAAAGAATTGAAATTTTCTTGCAATGCAGTAGAACCACTATCTGAATATGGTAGCAAATTAAACCGCAAAAAGCGAATGATTTCATCAATGTTAGTATTGGGTGAAATATAAACAACAACGTACTTCAAAAGTAAGGTTATATTTATACACGTCAATTGAAACCAACGGACGCAAACAATACAGACGCATGGATGTACGGCCACTGTCATCTCTCACGGTCTATCCCTGTGGCTTGAAGACTACCCGATCATAAAGCTTAGCGGGGGTCTAACTTGTGCCTACCTAGGCAGCCTAGCTAGCCTAGCTAGATCCTAGCGAGGCAAAAGTATAGAGGCAGGTGGCGTGATGTAACGCGGCTTAGCTTGGCCCTATCTAGGCAACCTCTCTAGAGTATTTTCTGCATACCCCCACTGAAAGTGCTTTAAGTATATGTTTTGCTCTGCTTCTTAACCTCGCTCACTAGGTGTGCGTAATATACTGTCCTTCAAGAAATGAATTCTTAGACTAGGAGAGTAAAAAATAGTATAATGTTTTACAACAATGGTAACTTTTATATTAAAAAAAAAATTTATTTTAACAATGGTAAAAATACAGTAGAGAAAAAATAGTGTCAGTTTAATAAAAATGTGAAAATATTTTAAATGCTTTAGTCCTCAGCATTTTGATTTTGACCCTCTCTACTATATCTAGCCATTCGACTTCCTGACCAGTCCTTTGAATAAAGAAAGACAGTTTCCAGAGTGTTCAGGATATCCTTCTCACTAATGTGTTTTTCAGAACACACACTGCTCCGAAATGGCTGTCATTCGCATCAATTGTATATATTGTAGCTACAGTATAAGAAAGAGTGAGATGAAAGATATCTAGCTAGGCTCGCTACCTAGTCCCTACCAATTTCACCGTAACAAAACCTACTTTGGACCTACCAAGACAGCCTACCTAGGCTCTCTCTAACTACCAAGGTAGCCTAGTTAAATTTATGATCGGGTACTAGCCTTACCTCTGAATTAGATAGACCAATATTCTTGCAGGCGGCAGCGTAAACACGCAGCACTGGGCACTTATTGGCCAGCAGCCGTAAACAGCATGTGTGTGTGTGTGCGCGTGCGCATGCATACTCAACTGCTTGTATGGATGAATATGATATAGTATATCTACATATTTTTGCTGGCAGCAGCAGCGTAAACTCAGCGCTTCTCAGTAGAGAGAGAGGGAGAGAGGGAGAGAGAGAGAGAATGGTATCAGTATATTTATATATAGGCATGACAGAAAAATCGTTACACTTTGAAAATTTTCACTGGTGAAGAGGAAATCCAAACCTCCTATAAAATGTTTTTACATCAAAAAGATCCAAAGGGCATTGGGCTTGTTAAAAATAGTTTTCAGGGTGAAATCAATTCCAAGTTGAATATACTCAAAGTCAGATTTGCAACATAATGTTGCTGAACTACAACTTTCACACCAACGTGGAGCCGTCCCTAACGTAACGCACTCAAATATCTCTGAACCCAAACACCGCCTAAAACACCAAAATATGTTTGTCAGGAAGTGCACAGTTCTGGAGAGAAATAATCAGGACGCACACATTATAGTCGTACAATGAAAGACACAGAACTACAAATTCTATTCCAGATTTTTCGTTTATTCATTAACATAAGATAAACCTTACAAGAATCATCGCTATCTTTAGCGCTAACACGTAATACTTGCAGAGTTACACACACACCTACACCCATATACCTACGGACACCTACATTTGAAAGCTTACACACACACTCACACACTTGCGCGCGCATACTAATTTCCATATGCGTGATTCAGAGAACAGTCAGCTTTGAGGTTACAATAACCCGGCTCGATCGTGAGGAAACTCGGCCACCATGCAACACTTTCGACCCCAAACTATCTGATCCTACACATCAACTTGACGACGAGAGCTTGTACTGCACATTATCTCTTTCGCTCGGACAAGGTCCTACCATAGCGGACTGTCGGACACGCTAACTAATCTGCCAAGACTTAAATAACTCTGCGAACTTGGACATACATAGACACTCTAAGACATCCTATCGAAATATACAGCCAGCCCCCCACCCACTGTGACCAGATTTAGCGATTTTGTCTGGGTAACAAAACTTTTAGGTTGCTGACTGGCGACTTTTTTGGAAATTTTTAAGAGATTTATTAGTGATTTTGCAATTCGTATGAAAATTGTAGAGAAGTACTTTGATGAATAACAATCTAATTATTTATTAGTCGATGAAGTCGGTAATTCATCTTTTATTTTTCGGACTCAGCCGAATCATCAGTTTTAGTATACCTACGTATACAGTCCAGTAAACAGTCTTAATATATTACAAATAATACGTAGGGGTAAACGATACAGTTATTGACACCTTAAGGTAGTGATTGACCCCTGTATAATTTGTATATCTATATATAAAGACTCCATTTAAAAATGCATATGGTGGTCAATCACTATCGGGGGGTCAACAACTGTACTCTTTACCCCTACGTCTTTAAGTTTCTTCAGTAAATAAAAATATTTGGTACCAAAGCAGCCTATTGGTCTGTCTTATAAACTAATTAAAATCAGCTATGCTAATGCTTGGAAAATCAAATTCTTTAATAGAATCAATTACGACAAGTGCTTTCTCTGATATTTGTAAGTCAGAAAAAGGAGAATTTATTTTTATAGGATACATAGTTTTTGAAAAAAATTTTTTTCACATAGCCTTACTTGGCTTAAATTGCGTAAAAAAAATACCCATCGCAAAGAAATTATATTTAATCGGTAAATAAAATATATCGATATAAAATCAAAATAATTTTGTATAAACTGTACTATTTTGTTATCAAGCTATGCAGAAGCGCGACGAGGTAAGTTTGAGAAAGCAGAAAAAACCTCGGCTACCGCGCTACTATTTTTACTTCAGATTTTCATACTTGAATTTTTATACTTAATAAGGCATATGTATCTCAAAATGCTCCAATTAAGATTAATATTTCTTCAGATTCAGTTTCAGCCAGATGATGTTTTTACCATAAAGTTGGCTGCAAGCCGAATTATTCCTGTGTATAATTGGGATAGGCATGTTCTTATAATTAAGCAGAGCTACCAACGGTGCGATGTCGGATTTAGGTATTTTCTAATTTCACAATAGATAGCATGCAGCGCTAGGAGTTCTCAGTGACTATAAGATGGTAAATCTCTTGCTTCTCGAATGAAGGGCTCGAGTTCGAGACTCCACTTCATCACTTCCTCCCGGGTAACTTTAAGGTATTTTTGAAAATGATCTAATCACTAGGATATCGTATAAGTAGGCCACTGGTATAATGACTTTTACCGTGGCAAGCAGATTTTCTGGTAATAGTAAGAAACAACAGGTGTTTTCCGCAATCGTCACCCGTCAGATCGGTAAGTCAACTTTGAATTTAGTGGGGTTCTATTTCGTAATATATCCAGTAAAGCAGCAGACGACAATAAATATCAATAAAATCTTCACTTTTTTTCTTAACTTTTTACGTTGTATGCTGTTTTTACTGGCCAGATTACGGAACAGAGCGCCAGTAAGATCAAGGTAGTTGACTTACCGATCTGACAGTAACGTCGAGCGCAACTTGAAATTACTTGCTTGTTGCGATGGCTTGGCCCGAGTGAAGATGCCCAGTTAGCTAAGGTGGGACCAAGTGTGTCCTTGTAATGGGGCACAGACTTGGGCACAAGATTCTGCTTAAGCGCTGCCTGATTTCGTCTGCTTAAAGTGTATATATATAGTTATACTCGCGATAAACCTTATACACGTGAGAAAGCTTGTAAATATCAGGTGAATCTTGATCAGAAATATATAAACATATTTAAACCAAGTTCTAATTTATTTACTAAGCCTTAAGAATAGCTTTAGAAAAAATTAAAGCACAGGAAAGTGTGTAAAATGAAAAAAATTTTTATGTTTTTCAAAAGTTCAACTCTGACACCTTCCTAATCTCTGCTACTATTAAAAATAAACTAAAACTATCAATACAGTCTTTTTTTGATATCTTTAGTAGAATCTTGACAAGAAAGAAGTTATTCGACGAATGAAGAAATGATTAATTATTATGTTGTAGTACTCTAAAAAATTCCTCTCGTATTGATGCATAGGACTCGCTGATTTGATAATCCATCGAGTTTTCCCTAATACAATTTGATAGAAACAGCATGAAACATTTGATGATGTGCGTGCTCACAGCAATTAGTTACACACACACGCACACAACACTCGTACAAGTCATACATATATGTATACCATCGTACATAGCTATGCAGTCGAAATCAAGCAGTGGCTGGGGAGAAGCATGTGCCAAAATCTGTGCCCCATTACAAGTCAACCTGTGCCCAAGCTCGGCTGCCTGTGTTGGGCCACACGTCTAACTTTGGCAGCCCAATAAAATTTCCAATAGGGTTGCGGAAAACACCCAACAAAGCCTCAGAAAAAGGGAAGGGGGCGGTTTGATGTCTCTCTGATGGTAAAATCGTTTCCCTGGAATAATCAATACCAATAATGTAATTCGAGATGAAATTACATGTGGCGAATCGAAGTCATATATATATGTGTATGTACCCACATCCATTTAAACAGTCAGATAAGACGTAGCGTTGCTAAGGGTGAGATTACACAGTTGCAACACTCTGTGCTAAAAAGTATTCACCAGACGCCATGTTCTTGATGGTCGCACAGTCCACGAAAACTTGAATGCTAACATATTAACTTTTATTTTATTTTTCAGATAGACTTCCCAGCTTTTTGCCTGGTGCAGTTGTTTTTGTGTCAGTGTGTAATGATTTTTAACTTAAAAAATATGTATATAGCCAGGGGCTATATAGGTGCAGCTTATTAGAGAAGACTTGATAATATTATTCACTTAATTATATCATTGTAGTTTTCACTTGTACTTGATGTAAGTTTTCACTTTCACTAGTATGCGAGCGCAAGTATGGAACAGATTTACAAAATAGTCAGGTACAATGTTTTACACGGTTGTACATTAATCGAAAGGTTATTTATTTACTAGAGGCACAGTAGTAAATAGTAATTATGATAAGTCGATGTACGCGAGTGTATTAAACGTTTACGTCAGGTATACATGAGTTTTAATTAACGCTCAAGATATTTTTTTTTTTTTTTTTTTTTTTGAGATACAGTATACAGCTGCCTTTGATGGCAGGCCAGTTAGTTGCCCCAAGAACGAATGTCATTAATATTAATGCCGATTGTATAAGACAGATGTGTTTGTTCATTTGCCCAATTGTAAAGTTATGAGCATATCTGTATAGAAAAAGAAGAGGAAAAGGAGCAGTAATAGTGGAGCAATAATGCTAAAATAAAAAAAATACTAAATTTGCTTACAAATGTGTTTGATGTGCACTATAGCTGCGCGCGCGTACTAGGCGAGTCCGCTGACTCCTTATATCGCTTAATATGAGATCGTTATGAGCTTGCCATTCAAGAGAGCCAGAGGATGCTAGGTATGTTAGCGGGCGTGACGGTTACATGGGTGCCAGATCTGGTGTGTCCGGTGTCGTACTGGCAGACGCCCGAGACATGGCCAACATAGATGTCCCTTAACCATCTGCTCGTGTCGCTGACCAGAAGCTTTCTCATGAGGTGAGTGTACCTCAGGTTGGCCCCTATAAGGCTTAGCGCACGCTCGTTACACTCACCCCACACGTCCAGCACTCCATCCAGGAACGCCTCAACTTCGAGCGTGTAGCCTTGTCACCTAAAGTCCTCTGCAAGGTCATGGTATTTTGCCACTTTGAGCTCTCACGCTACTTGCAGGGTGTACGAGCCATTTTCAAAGGGGACTTTTACGTCAATCATTATTATTTAACGTTCGGCGTCGTAGCGTATGATAAGGTCAGGTCGCAGAAGCAGTCTAGTATTGCGTTGTGACGCTTGGTCACTGCTACAAGGTTAGGGCAACAGTATTTTAGCACATGGGGGGGAGAGTTTCAAGGCTCGCTCCGCATTTTCGGCACCGTTCGTCAGCTCCCACCAATCATCTTCTCGAGACGTTGAGCGGAAGCACGTTGAGGCACGCTTCATGAATAAAGCGCCAGTCAGCGAATCTAGTGACGCTCCCATTTCTCAGGAAGTGGTTGGCGATGCTTAAACGGGACGTGCTGGCAAAAATTTTCCCTTGGTCTTTTTTGTCAGTAAGTCTTATTTTATAGTGTTCGACTAGGGCAGCCCTAAGACGGCGCACTGTTTGAATTATAGCTTGAGAAGTTATGATCGTGATTCTACCTCGTGAGCTACTGCATTCAACAGCCACTTCTTTGCGCTCCGCAGACCAGTTTTATTTGATTAACAGTGCGTCACTCATCCTTCGGGCTGTGTTTTGGGCTCTCCGCCACAGAGATGCTCGGTCGCTTGGTAAGAGTGCCACGTCTCCTTCAAGTAAACCTGACAAGTTTCAAGGTCTTGTTCCGTTCCCACGCACTTTATTTTAGACTCTACTATCCTCCACAATGAGTGCCAGGCCAGATAGCTTACTCATGGGTCCTTAGTGTGGAGTATTTTAAACGCATATGCGTAATGGTGATGAGATCAGCCGTATCTGCCAGCGAGAGGAGTCCTCCTCCCCCCATTGAGGGGGGAGGAAGACCACCTCTGCGCTGGCCCTTTGGAGTAGGTGCAGCCATCCTAGTTTTTTGAGGACTTTATCCACCACTGTTAGGGGGCTTAGACAAAAATACATCCTGGGGAGGATAAAGGTTGCCACGGCTTCTAATTTTTTCCAAGGGGCTAAAAGTGACTGATCTGTCGAGCGCAACTCTCGGAGTGTGTCGTCAATACTGTTGGATGAGGTTCCGTTGATCTGGTAGCCTGTTTTTGAACCGAGGTAGCTCATAGGGGGCCTGCCTTTTGGGTACAGAGAGGTGCACTTGTCTGAATTAAAAGTCAAACCTATAACTTTTGTAGTGGTTGAGGCCGCTCCAAGTTGTGCTGTTAGGTCTTCCAGGGAAGTGGATACAAGGGCTAGGTCGTCCGCGTATCCAAAGCACGAGTATCGGTGTCCCACTATGTCGTATGAGGCGGCTACCCCCTAAATTGTTTTTATAATTGATTTAAATGTTAAATTAAAAATTATAGGGCTGAGTGGGCACCCCTGGACAACTTCCGACAGGATCCTGACCGGCTCCGAGGTTCCTTAGCTAGTTCTAATGCACATGGTCACATCCGAATGGGTCGATTTAACCAACTTTCGTATGGGTTCAGGCATTTTGATTGATAGTAGAGCTTGTCTGATCGGGGTGTGCGGGATGGAGCCGAATGCGTTCGTAAGGTCCAGCCAGGCTCCTACCAGCTTGTTGCCCCTGATTTTGTGTCTCTCAAGATTTCCTGCAGTACGTAAGTGTGCTCGTGACACCCCTCAAATAACAGGAAAACTTTCTAAGCAGGGCTTAGGCATTTGTTTGCCGTTGACTATTCCGTAATACGGTCTGCAATATCGCTGCAAAGAGTTAAGCGATAGCTGTACCAAGCCCTATTGGCCGCTAGTTTCTAATTAGTGATTGGTCACCTTTCTTAAGTATAAGGATGGTTTCGTAGGTTTTCTAAGCGCTCAGGGTCATAGATAGACTTAGATACACGTTAAAGAGCGCTTCTAGCACATGACAGCCTGGGTCAGCCTTTTGTAGTTCAGCATAGGTGACACCATCTGGTCCTGGAGAGGAGTTGATCATTCGCCAGAGCTGGCATCTGATTTCAGCTCTACCAGTTAGCGCGCCCAGTCTGTCACAGCTGTCGGGATCAGGGTCAGGGATTGTTCCGTCGATCGCACGCAGGGTCTTGGAGCCTACTTCGCCGAGCTCATGGGTGTGTTGGAAGCGCGTCCAAACCTCATTTACATCTAGATCCCAGCGCTCTGGATGCCCGTCTAGCACTTCCAGCATTGCGCGTCGTCTGTTTTTCCTATAGAGCCTTAGTAGATTAGTAGTGGCTATTTTTCGGTTGTGCCCTGTTTGTACATTAGGTCTTACTTGATCGGAATTATTGCTTGTGGGTATTCGCGATTGCGTGTTTTAACTGCGTGAGGCGTGTGGGGTTCCCCCGGTTGCACCTACCAGTCATGCCCTGTGAGAGTCTACCTAGGTAGTCAGCGCATTTAGCTGCTAGCTCTTCTAGCAGTTGTTTGTTGAACGCATGGGAGGCCAGCCTTACGGGGGGCTTTATTTTGAGAAAGTTAGCTGGTGCATTTTTCACTATTCACGCCTGCGCAGAAACCAATATTTGACTTCTGCACATGTTCAGATGACCAAAATACGTTCAAAAGTGCACACTCGACTTTTGAACGTATTTGGGTCCTGCTTAGGCGACGTTGACTTGTTTTGGCGGTTGTTGTTCCGATTATTTATATACAATGTTTTAACAAACATTATGAGTACTTTTTAAGCTAAACATTTATTAAATAAGACATTCATAATGAAATTAGCTTTATACACTTATTTGTCAGTCAAGAAAAATCCAAACAAACAAAATACTATCTTACCCGGAAATTCGCGTTTCGGTGGCAGAGTATAGAGACGCAAGTTAATATTCCTTACTTATCGGCACGATATCTACATTGCGCAGAGGAGTCGAAAATAGTATATTACGCACCTAGTTAGCGAGATTAAGAATGTCTTAGATTTCACGTAAACAAACTCCCGAGGCGAAGCCGAGGATGGTTAGCGTGAAATCTAATGTATTTTTTAACCTCCGAACATGGTGCATATTCTATTTTTTATCAATCCTGCGCCGAGAGAAGGGATTTTCGTCCCGCTTCGCGGAACGAAAGTTCCTACCTTTGGCACGGTATGATGAAAAAACCAGTGGACAGTGGATTCTTAGGTACCCAAGTAAAAAGTTATACTTCTATAAAATTATATGGAAAATATTAAAATTATAACTATAAGTATACCTCGTATCAAACGATATTATGTACAAAGGTAGTGCAATTATTGTTGGAATGAGTATACCTACGTTAGTTGGGTGAGGTTACAATAAAAATTTTCATAGCAGCTAGCCAGCACAAGACCGTGCTCTGTCATCAAATTTTCCGATGATTTAAAAAAAAAAACTTTTCAAGAAAATCGGAAATACCCTTATGAAATAGGAGATCATTCAACTGTACCCTTTTTCACATGTTTAATTTAAATAATTTGCAACTTAACATGTAACCTTATGAAAAAATCATTTCAATTGGATTTATAAGATCCAAATAAAGCTCTTATTTTTTTTTTGTGTGAAAGATTACTATAAGATAAACCTGTTTCATTTTCGAATAGATCTATAATTTTTTTTTTTTTTTTCATTATCACAAAAAAAGGCCAAGTATGCGTAATGTAAGTTCATCCTTATAAGAAAAACAATTTCCAACGTTGCAGCATATATTTGCTCTCCTTCCACCTCTCAGAATTTTGTTCTGAATTACAAAGGAAAAATTGAGAAAGAAGAAAACGTAATAAAAATCAATCATTGTATGTATACAGTACGAAAATTTTTTTTTCATTCATGAAAGCTCTGAAAAAATGTGAAAAAATTATATAAACAATAATTTATTTATTTTGAAAGTAACAAATTCATGATAAATAAATCAATTTTCCAAAATTAAAAAAAAAACATGTACCAAAAAATATGTTTCATTAAATATCTTGTTTATTTAATATAAAATGAAACCAAATAGATGAATACACAATGAATAAAAATTTACATTGAAAATAAGTTACAAACTGTTAGATAAAATGAATTTTTTTTTTTTTTTTTTAGGAAATTGGTTGACAAAAAAAAATTGTAAGATTCAAAATATGTGATGTGGTGCGGTGCAATGATGTCGTGTAGTATGGTGGGATAATGATGTTGGGTGGTGTAGGGGGACCAGAAGTACGTCAAGAGGGGCGGAGTAAACAGGGAGAATCAAGCAAAATCCACTTCCGTTACACTTTTTCCTCAAGATCACTAATCTGAAATCGTTGATTTACTCCGTAGGGCAGAACGCGTATATAGAAGTGTAACTTCAAAAATTTCCTGCTCCTTACTTTTTCTTGCTTTATATATATATATACATATACAGAGAGAGAGAGAGCAGCAGTATAAAAGTGCATAAGTATTTAGTACTTATTTTCACCGCGTCTATTTATTTTTTTCGATCTGGAAGAAAATTTATACATAGAGCACACGTCCAACTCGGGTACGACTATAAATTTGTCGTGTAATACAAGTAATCTCTTTCGGTAATATGCAACGTAGTAAATTTCTAACCCCAATCTGAATATAGCAACAATGATTACATAGTTGTTGGAAATTCTTATAAAAAACAAACATGTGACTTTTGCAGCAACCGATGCCTGAGAGTCTAATTTATAATTATATTAGCTTAAAAATATTTGAATGCGGTTGTTGTGCAAAAATATTTATTAAATAATAAAATTTATAAGATATTATTTAATACCTAACAAAATTTAACGAATATTGAATAAAATTAAGTTGTTCTGACCGACTTTTTTTGCTTTTTGGGTCTGTTAACATCCACTAACCGACAATCCTCGCTTTGCTCGGGTCGTAAATGTTAGCGAATAATACAGGCCCTTTTCTTTTTGCCCTAAACGTAACGTTTCACCATACTCACCACAAAAGCTAATTGTTATCTGATCGCTAATGAACCACGAATTTTTGGCCGAACACGTAAGAAAATTAGTACACGTCACACGGGACGTCACTCAATAATCTACTCCCGTGGTTTGCCCCCTCGGCTCCGTCTTGGGAGGTAACTTCACCGCCGAGAGCGGATCATCGAGTTTCGTCCCTTGTAATGTAATGTTCTAATAACAGCTGATTCTGCTTTCTGCGATTTTACGTTCCGCGCGTTTCCGCCTTGTTCTTGGTAGCACAAAATGACACATATGCGCACTAAGAAATCTAGTATCTAGACATCTAGTATCTAGAACACTAGGACACAATTTTATCTGGAGTATCGCAACTTTGTAAACTGTACCCTTAGGTAGGACACTAAATCGGTGGCAAATTTTAAATACACATAAAAATTTAAATATCTCGAGTATATCAATATCCTACTGTTCTAACCTTCAATTTGATGCGACTTGAACACATGAATTTGAAATTCTGAATTAAGATTCGTAATTAATAAATTAATTGTCAACAGTAAAATGTATGACTTTTTTAGTAACAGTGGTAAGTTATTACTCGTACTATTTTTATGGTCTTCGTAGACAAGTTTAACTGAAGAAAGAGTTAGATTTTTATGATAAATATAAGTTATAAATGATGAAGAATGGATAACCCACATAAAATTAAAACTTTTTACCTTAGCAATTGGATCCTTTTAAGTATTACGTCAATTAACATAAATTTGTTTTTAAAAAAATAGCTATTTTATTGGAAAAAGAAGTACGGCCATATAACTTTACCGTTTCTCATAATTAATAAAGCCCAAACTTGGACACATAATTAACAGCTCTAGGAAAAAAATGAGATGTCAGACGATTAAAACATAACTTTATTTTTCATTTTTTTTTAACCTTGTGTCATATCAAAGACGCAATCAAGAAATTTTTTGATTTACGTATTGTTAAATAAAACAGCTACTAACAATAAATCGTATAACACAGCTGTAATAGTATCAACATAATCTAATTGATAAGACAGAAAACTCTAATTATTTCCTGAAGGGTCCTGAATAACAGGCTGTAAACCTAAGCCTCATTTAATTCAGCGATTTGGGTACTTAATAAACTGCGTGGTGTTTCTTGGACCACGAGAGGTACAGGTTGTTTTCAAATAACTTTAATGCGCCATCTTGGAATTTCATGACAGAAATATTGTATGTTGTGTCTCTACTAACAATTAAAAAATGAGTTACTTAAGTGAAAAAAGACGAAACGTCGAGAGCCAAATATTTCCAATTGCAAATAAAAAAAAGGATCTCACTACGCAATTCTTCGCGTGATCATTTTTTATAATTTGTATTACCCTGTAATATTAGTTTTTGCCAATATCTTAAATAAAAGAATAAAATGATACTCAACTAATATTGGATAACTTACTAATATTGGATTAATAAGCGCTTGAAACAAGAATAGAAGAAAATAAAGCTAATTTCGCATTTCTAAATCCGTTTGTTCAGGAATGATCAGCGATTCCAAGAACTCGCCCAAACATTAATCATAAGTAGGAAAATTCTAATAAATCTAATAATGAATTTTTGATCGCAAAACAATTTGTATATATGTTATAAATTGTTTTGATTTAATATCTTAGAACTAAATGAATCTGTTTATTAACAAATACCTAATAACTTTGCACAATCCAGCACTTATACTGTAATATCAAATTATACAAAATGTTTTTTAAACACAATTCAAATCAAGTAGGTAACTTAAAAGCAAAATAAAATCACAACGCAATATCCAACTGGATCTCGAAATCTAAACTATACGGTATTATAAAAGAAGTTAATTAAATTATTTCAAGTTAAATTGAAATCTCCTGGCATGAGATGAGGCACATCTGTGAGGCCACCACTAAGGGTTTTACTACCTCTACGATGAGGAATCGGCGTACATAAACGATTCACGACCGACACTCCAACATTCGATTGCGATCTCTATTACTCACGGTTACCAGCCAGAACGTAGCGGGATGGCTTAGACTGGATCGCCCACGAGACACACGATGACGATCTAGGATTTCTTCTACCCAAGGGAACGATCGCTTGAGCTTGGCGAGCTCATCGATGAAAAGCTCCTGATTTCCCTTGTACTCGCCCTTCTATTACGCCATCCCCTTCTATTATTCAAAGCCGCCAAAACCGCTAATTGTCTTCGACCATCCTCGCATTTCCTCTCACCTCGTCGTGGCCCTACGCGTACTTTTCGTATCCCTTCCCTATATTGGGACCCCACAAAACATATATTACTAATAAATGTTTAAAGTAGTGGTAAAATGAGAGATTATTTACTAAAAGCAATTTTTTAAGTAATTTGTACATCGCGTTTACGGTTTTCATACGCATTTTTCTTGTGAATAATTATTTATTGTGAAAATTACTTAGTTATTAAATAGCTGTGATTTGGAATGTTTGATTCTATCGATGTTTAAAAAAGGTAATGATAAAAGCTAGTTAAATAAATGAGAGGTTTGGGGATTTCAGATGCGTATAATTACTAAGTCTTTTATCTAAAAATTTTTTTGGAAAGAGTAATTTAATTTATGTAATTAGCTTTAAAAAAAACTGATTAAAATTGTACAATAAAGTAGTGTAATGAAAGAAACAAAATCATCATGGATACAAATTCTGAAACTATGTATTTAAAAAAATTTATTTTGTCCGGTAAATTTATGAATTATTTGTACAAATTAACCTCTGTAAACATGTACATGCTCAAGATATCTTGATATGAGCAACTTTAAGTAGAAATTTAGTAGGACTATTGTAGATCACCGTAGCCATGTTTTACAGACTTCTATCCAATACTTTCTAAAATGAACAATATCAGAAATAATTAAGTTTTTTAAAATAAATATTTAAAAAATGGTATTTTCCTGAAAAGTTATGATATCCCCATAAAAATACTTTTTAACAAAACAAGAAGGTTAGACAAGTTTGATATGTTGAGTTTATATTTTTTAAAGAATTTTTAAAGCCTCTATACTCTGTTTCTAAATAGTATTCTTCCTAATGAATCCATAGCCTTGAAAAATTTTGAAATCAAAATGAAAAAACCGGTAAAGTTTTTTTTTTTTGGTGCAACACACATTTTGTACGACCTTCGTAGTATAATACT
The DNA here is from genome assembly GCF_000648655.2 of Copidosoma floridanum. The sequence continues at coordinate 24,644 of NW_019379846.1, read as the reverse complement.
GTTTCGTACTTGTACTTTAACAAAACAAACTAAGTAATATTAACTTTTGACTGGTACTTCATGCAAGCATTACATCAAATACATTTATTCCTTTGCTTCAACGAAGGTATATTAACATGTAAGGGTTAATTTAATATTACTTAGTTTGGTTTTGTTAAAGTACGAGTACTAAACAGTATTATACTACAAGTATCATACAAAATGTACGTTGCGCCAAAAAAAAACTTGACCGTTTTCATATTTTAATTTCAGATTTATTCAAGGCTACAGATTTATTACAAAAAATACTATTTATTGCCAGTGTACAAAGGCTTAAGACATTCCTTATAAAATATTAACCCTACACATCAAACTAATCTAACCTTTTTTTTTTTTTTTTAAAGGTATTTTTATGGGGATGTACCTTTTCCTCAATTTCCATTCTCCCAAGCTTCATTGTGAGATAGTTTTTTTAACTTGTTCTTTCGACAAGATCTTGATTTTTTAGTTTTCAAAGGAACAGGATTGCTCAGTCTTTTACAATTTTATGTATAATTTTTTATTTAATTATCAACTGATAAACACAATACGTTGCAACTGACAAATGCACGTCAAGATACGTTGAACAGCTTTTGACTGTTGAGACTGTACCTGGTACCTAATACCTATATGTAGGGGTATCTGTCCCAATTATGGACCCTTTAAGAAAAATGTCGAGCTCAACTTTATTTTGTGTCTAACAGTCAATAGAACTACACCTTGTATAATAACGTATAAGTCGTTTGATTCTTTTTTAACAACATCAAATTTTTTTTTGTATCAAAAAGTTTTGTTTTTTTATTTTAATGATGAAACAAGAAAAAAAAATTTTGTCCGTATTACGGACCCCCTCGATGGACTTTGAACCTATCGTGGACCCCCTTATTACGGACCCTGCCCATGATGTGGACCCCCTTATTATGGACCCTGTCCATAATGAAAAAAAATTTTTGTATGTAATTAAATAAACATTTGAGATTTATTTATAAGTACTTCTCACACTTTAAACAAAATATATGACTAGACACTTTTTGAGATAAGTTTTTAAGAACAAATTTTTATATCAAACTAATTTTGTGATAATTACTATTACTTTTTTTTATTATAATAATCTTATATTTTTTATGACTTTGTAATGGTTGTTTAGTCTTCTTGGTGCATTCTTTAAGAGGCATTTTTTGTTGTTCTTTCTTTACTTTTAGAATAAAACAACAGCTCGAAGTTATGGAGTTGAAGGTTATGTGTTCACTCAATACTGGCGGAATAAAGGGTCCATAATAGAGACAGAGCCGATAATCATGGCTGTATTGTGGACCCTCTTATAACGTGTATAAATAAACTTTTCAGGAGTATAATTTGTTTTTATTATTTTTCTGAAACTCTTATTGATATATTAAACAATTTTTTGAGTTCAAATAATACTCCTAATTTTTTATACAGCATTTCAAAAATATGAGTATCTTACGGTTTTCAACAAGGCATGATGAAGAAAATAGTCAAAAGCGTTGTGTAACTTTTTAATATATTATTTTAATGATATAACATTATTTGAATGCTATTATTTGTCGTTATTATGGTGAATTAGAGAGAAAATAACAACTTAAAAAATAATTCATTGTGCTATTGAAACATTCGTTTAACTTATCATTAATAATGTGATAATGGGTCCACGATAGGGACAGGGTCTATCATTGGGACAGATACCCTACTACCGACTGACAACTTTGACATGGCAATGACTAGATAGGGAGACTTTCGTAGTGACCTGCACTGGTAATTCGTAAGATATATTCTAACATAATGTAGAGGCTATGTTCTGTCAACACTACAACTTTGTCTCATGCTATAACTGGACTAGCTTTTTCTTTCTGAATCTGATAAAATTCTACTGCTTGCAAAACAATTTTCTCGTAGAAACAGCTGTATAGGTGTACGGGCCATGTTTTTAATCACAAACCGTGAACGTTGGATATTTCAATTATTTTTTAATAAATGAATCCCATATACATCCACTAAATAAATATAACAGTTAAATTTTTAGGCACGACTAATAATAATACTCAGGAGTGCGTTATATTTTTGCAAGATCAAAAAGTTTAAGTACCTTCAAAACTTGTTGTTTTTATGTAAAAAAAGTTTTGGTTAAAAAATTGCGGTCACGAACTTCAACAACAGGTATGTATTTATATATATCGATGCCTAGGACGAAAACCAGCCCAGTTCAGAGTTTTCCATTTAAAATAACATTGAAAAATCTTAACTGGGCTGGTTTTCGCCCGAGGCATCGATTATTTGCATATGCCTGATAAAGTTTTTTGATTAACTCATTCAGTTTTTGTTGGATTGGGCTGAAGTTCGACAAAGAGCTTCGTCTTTTATGTCCAACGTGATGGTTCAAAATTAGCAAGATTTTCTGTTTTAGAAAAGAAATTGCAGTCATTTTAAGATGGTACTTTCAGTGAAAAAATTGTTATTTGACTATAATTTTGTTGCGTGATATTTTCAACAAGATATAATTGAAATACAACTTTGTTGTATTTAATATTTTCGTCCAGGATGTAACTCAAACGTTTTGCATGGAGAAATAAATAACTGTAATTTTCACCGTGAAAGCAACTGTAAAAGTGTGACACTGCGACAGTCACTATACTTTTTACCGTAGTTTATGGGTAATCTTTATCCCAGTAAAATTTGTCTTGAAAAGACCATAATTTTTACCGTGAAGCAACTGGAATTTTTACTCAGCTGTTAAGGTAAAACTAGGGTCACGTGGTACAGAGATGAAGCTATAGGACAGAGTAGACGTCGGCTGCACCTGCTTAACCTCCAAATTGACACGTCTTATGTTGGTATTTAGTAGTAATTCTCATAATCGCTACAACTGACAACACATATATATATATTCCGACTTTCCTACCGAACCACATCAAAGTATACACATGTATCATCGTGCACAGTAATTATTCCATCTGTACTTAGAGTCTTTTAAATGCACATTTCTTATTATTCTCGCTTTTCACTCTCGCTCTTCCCTTTACTTGTCTTACTAGCTGTATTTTTCCGAAAATGACCCCCGTCATAACTGATAGGCATAAGGAAGCTCTTGTGACCTGTTATGTTGGAATCATCGGTCTAATCGGTTGAAGTCATCGAATTGCAAATGCACACAAATACCTTACAATTAGTAGAAATACTTATCGGTGAACACTTGATATACACGTAATATATACACCTTCACACACAGCACATGTATAATATTGATTTTTTTCAATACAAAAATCTCACATTCCTTTCAACGTGAGAGGATTCCTCAGCAGTAGGGGTGAAGAAATTTTTTTAAGATAAAATTGTTCTGAAAGTAAATCTCCTTACTTAAACGTTAAAACAAGGTACATACTCAATTAAATTGAATAATAATTAAGTTTTAAAACATGCATGTCATTTTTTTTAAGGTCTAACTTGCTTTAGGATCAAATTTTCATTTTCCTGCAAACATCGAATGCTTATGCTGGAAAAGAAGCTAATAACAGTTGTTATAAACTAACTTTAGAACGTGTAATAGTTATAACTGTCTTGAAGTTAATAAATGCTTATTATTAGTCGTGCATAATGTGACTAGATTTCTCCCTTCACCATTTTTATGGAGTAGTAATACCTACCGAAAAAAACCATAAAAAAAAATAATTTTGATGGGAAAAACTTTTGAATGAAAAAGTGTATTTGATGTGGATAGGTACTAAAAAAAGTGGTGTGTACAAGTGAAAATAAAAAAAAACATTCGAGAGAGAGAGAGAAAGTAAGCTGGTGCAAATCAGTCACGCGATTATACACTGCGACAGTTGCAACGGGGAGAAGTAAAAATATCGGGCTGGGGGGGGTGCACAGGAGGCAGGAGCCAGTAGCAGTAGCTATGCTCTTGAAAGTAGGGCGACCCGGCTTGCTGGCCAGCAATATGGGGTAAATGGTTGCACCGGTGCGCGACCTGTGAGTCTGCATATACCGCGCATTATATACAGCAGTGAGAGTGAGAGAGAAGGAGAGCAGGGGAAAACGCGATGATGGCCTCGGTGAAGAGCTAGGGGGTGGGAACACGAGCGGACACTGCCCCGGTTTCGAATGCCTTCAAGGTCTAACCAATTCAATACTACTATACGCTGCTGAGCCTCCCTCTCTACCTCCCTCCCATGCACTCTCACACACACTATCCATTCTATCATCATTGCACACCGCTGCTACCTTACTGCATCCCCTTTATTTTTATTATTACCTTTATTCTTCACAAAATCCACGTACATCACGACTGCGGCTACACTAATCCTATACTTCCCTTAATACTCTTTAAAAAAAAAAAAAAAAAAAAAAAGATTTTTTTTTAAACTGTTTTGGATGTAAGTTTTGTACTTATATTAGGATTGTTGTTACTTCTCGCCATTACTCTCACCAATCAAATGATAATTTGTATTGCTATTATAAAATGTACAGAATGGAAAGAATCAGAAAGTGTTAAGTTTTTACGCTCTTATTTTATTAATACTTTTATTGTCTGTCGATAAATATCCTTCGTTGGTGGTATTGATTATTTCTTTAGACAAGGTTGCAGTTTTGGTATGAAAAAAGTGTCAGCAAAAGCAGTTAATACTATTCAGAAAAGGCAGCTATACCGAATAACTTGTCTTTTAACAAAGTTAACATGTAACCTAATCAAACAAGCTGGAAATTATGTGTTTTGCAGAAACTTTCAAGGAAAGACCCGAGAGTAAATGCTAAATGCAGTTCGCAAATACAATGCTTTTGTATGTAAATCATTTTTTATTCTTCCACAAGTAATTAGTAATCAGTGATGTGTCCTTTTAAATCTGCCTTATTTCATGATCTTATTTATCAGTTTGACCGCGACGTAAGCGATTTGGGCAAAGGCTTTTTTAATAATACAATTCATACGACAATCATGTCGGTATTGCATTGTTCATTTACAGCATACCTTTTATTTTTACTGCATTTCATACAATTTAAAATACTGTTAATAGATCGGCAAACTATATAAAATAATCATAGTCTCTGGTTGTATTTAAAATATCTAGTTTGTTCTAAAATATGCAAAGCAAATTCATTTTTTCTGCCTCGGACGTTTTTGAGAGTCGAGTGTGCCTTCATTGGAAAAAATAGGGTTCGTACCTGGTGTGTATCCAACCAGAGTAAGCACAAGGAGCTCTTCAGGCCTGGTGCTTACCCTAGTGACATGCGCTACCAGGTACGAAAACTACCATGTCGTCCCTTGGACAGATGCTCTGCACCCTAAGGCGCACATTCCGCCCACTAAGTAGTCTGCCCACGAAAATGAACTTTGAGCCCGGCAGGCTAGAACAGATAGTAATTAGTGGGTGAAAAATGTGTCCACGGGCACAATAGTCAACAACAATTCATTCAAAAAAGTTGAATCACTTCAAAAACAGTAAAAGTGTAGTAGAAAGGTTTTATTGGATATTACTAAGCTTTAAAATAATCAGTCGGTTCGTTGGATTCAAGAAGATAGTTCTACTCGCTATGAAAGGATCGAAAAAAAGAAAATGGTTGGACATTGTTAGTATGTTATCGGTTGAAGTGCTCCAATAGTCATACGTTTCTAACAGACAAGGAAATAAAAAAGTGTGTAATTGATTATCCACGTGTTAGTGAGAGCGACAGAGTCAACAAGTCAAAGCTGGGTATCAGGTGCATGACTGGAAGTTTAAATAGTGTTTTGCCAGCTGGAGGGTAGAAACTATACTTTAATTATGCTAAATTCAATTGAACAATGGGTTTCAATCGTGATGTGATTCTTTATATTGTTTTTCTCCACAAATCAGACTTTATACTTATGATGTGGGACTAATGTTAACTACAACTAAAAAAACAATACTTTGTTTCTTTGAGTGGATACAAAACTGGACAGATGCGGATACAAACTCTTAATCTATTAAGCAACCCTTCATAGTAATTGAGTTTAAATATAAAGTGAGTAGTAAATAAATTCTTTTAAGGCTATCGTATTCTACCATGATAATTTTACAATTTGCATTATATTTCCAAGAGAGCTAAATTGTAAAGGAAGTTTGATTTCAATTTTTCTGTCTGTGGAACGGGAAATCAGACTTAACTTGCAGTATTTTGCATGCTTAACAATGAACAGGTAATTTTTACTATGATGTTTTTTCATATGGCAAAATTTCGTGAGAAAAATAACGAAAAAGCAATCCTACAAACTGCTCTTAGTTTAGATAATATTTAATGTGACTATTAACTTAGTAGTTAAAATATTTGGAAACCAAACTTTCTTTTTTAAATGTTTTAAAATTAGAAGAATTATCTATTTTTCTTTACTTTTGTGAAATTATTTGATTAAAAATATTAAGGTCAAAGTTCCCATATTTTATTTTTCTAACACGTTTATGTTAAGCGTATCAAAGTATTTTATATTTCCGTTTTCTTTCAAGTTAGAAAACGTTAATTTTATTCATTTTATGTAGTCACTGTATATAAAAACTGTCACCCTCATCACCGAAAAAATTAGAGACTGCCAGAGTTGTAGAATAACTTTGCAAATATCCACGGAAGCTGTATTTGCAAAAAAAACTTATCCATAAATAACGGATTGAGTTTGCCAAAAAAATTACGGGTCTGCAAGAAAAAGCAGGAAGAGCACGAGGAGGATTTTACAAAGACTAATAATTTTCAAAAAAACTTCAAACTCAGACGAATGTGAATATGAAATGCCAGAAATTTGGAGGGGTTGATCTCCTTTTTGCAGATATGTGTGGATTTGAGTTAAAATTTTTCAGGCAATAACTTAAAATTAAAGAGTCTTACATTTTTTCTGATTTTTTTTATTCCACAAGCTTTTCTGGATTAAATGAATCAAGCATTTCTTTACTGTACACCATTTAGTTTTGACAACAAAGTGGCAACGCCAACATAACTGCTACAGCTAAGTGTAATTTTTCTTTAAAAATAAAAAGGTTTATTAGCTTCAAAATAGAACATTGATTTAAAGCTTCTTATTTTTAACGGAAATCATCCATAAAATATTCACCTTAACACTCAACCTTGTCTCCCCCTCCCATCCCTTCTCTTTATACAGATTACGTGGCATATGCTAGACCCCAAAATGGTATACAGAACTTTAAATAAAATGTTATTAATCCATACATACATCTTTTTAAAGAGAGAGAGAGAGAGAGAGAGAGAGTTCACTTGCATTCTCACCAACGTATATTTCAGCTTCAGTTAGTGCAAAGGATGAGCAGATGAATAATTAGGTATAGAAATGTGTGAAAATTGCTTATTATTGATTGAGTGCAGCACGTTATACAGATTTATCTACACGGAGAGAAAAGAAAAATAAAAATCGGTGTGCTACAATGAAAATCTGGTGTCATTTCGCCGTCTAGGGACTGTTTACTATTGGTAACCAAAGTATTACCACTCTAGGTATTGATTTTCATTGTGTGTACAGTATAAATTATTGTTATAAAATCAAAATAGATGGAATCAAAAGCAAATCATAGTACGAAATTTCTAAGCCATAGATGTCTCATTGCTATTTATTTTGAACTTTAGAATATGCGTATGTAACGATTTAAGTGTAGAGAGTATAAGAAATAGTTTTAATTTACATGGAGCTTCACTTTTACCTGATATGAAATTTGGTAACTCTTGTTTTACTTTAAATCTCATAAAATTAAACTCGCATGTATGAGACAGTCAGTGTCAGAAGCAGGATTTAAGAAGTATGAGGGGGAAAATAGGGGTCGGGGGCACCGGCTGGTGGCTTGCACGCTCCCAGTGGAGCTGCGGCGTGGCGGTAGCATTAGAGAAAGAGAGTGAGAGCGACGAAGTAGTGACCTAGTACAAGTGACCGAGATGCGTGACCTGAATTCCGGATGCCCTCTCTCTATCTTTCTTTCCCTCCCTTACGCCGTACAGAGACTCTGCACAGGTGTCCCACTGCCCTCCACTTCTATACCTACTGTGCTATATAATGCCGCCGCGAACTCGGCCTAATGACTCCACTCTCGCTCTTCTTTAACTGAATCTTGCTCCACCGAGGAGGTGAGGGTTTCCAAGGCACGTGTTGGCGTGCACGCATCTAACCCTTCTGCACACGCTCAAACTGAGTTTCCTTAACCCCCTGTGTCGCTACTAAGTAGCTTGAAGATGAAGAGCTTAGACAGTAGGAGTATTGTATTTCCGATGGTATGTGTCCCATAAAAAGAAAAAAAAGGAAATCTGGTGCTCCACCTAACAAGCCATTGAACCTGACAGTAGCGAGTCACCCACTAAATTCAATTATTATCATATGATTTTAATTTTAATTATAATCATGATATATATTATGCGGAGGACAGCATGATGTTATTCTGGAAGTTCTTGTTATCGTTGTCCCATGTATTATTTGTTCAACCCACATTGAGTGACGAAATAGACAGGTAAACCTAATTAACAACAACACTCATGAGGGATAGACTGGAATACCTTACCGTTAATTTTGTAAGAAATTACGTTCAAGTATATTTTAAGGAGTATGTGCAATGTGCAAAACCTTGAACAACTAACAAACGGTTGAATAGTCACCCTCTGCAGGAGAAATTTCCATTATTTTCATCAATGATTGTATGATTGGATATAAACCACCTGAACTTTCTAAATAAGAGCCTTTAAAGAATCTCCAAGTGGACATTTGAGGAGATATTCAAGTATTGTGAGGATCGAGAGCCGAGCCGGACGACGTGACAAGAATTCCTTTCTCTTACTTACTATCACTTGGGCATTCGTTTTTCAGTAAGATTCAGAGTGTGGGTCTTCTTCTCTCGGTTTTGAACAGGAAAGTTGAGCAGGACTACCCAGTGAATCGTTCAAGCGGCAACTTTTGAGGCCACGTCCCTTTTACCATGAACCACCCACTGGTTCAGCCACTATATCTGTCTATTCAGTTAACATTTTGAACCCTTCTATCCTCGCAACACGGGATATATTAGACACTAGTTGAAAAAGGCACCATACGGGTCGTGCGTACGTCTGTGTATTATGTACGTTATGTGGGCCGACGAGGATTTCTCGGTGAGCCGTTATCGAGGCCTCGGCGTGGCTGTTTATTCGCTCGCTCATGAAAACTTAAGGGTATCGAGAGTCTTGAGGGTGAGCAGGAGCAACAGGGGGTGGCAAAAGGGAGACGGAGTGGGGCTTAGGGTCGGGGTGAGGGGCTGAGTGAAAGTAGGTAACGTTCAAAAAAGTAGAGCATGTCAAGATTTGTGCCGGCGCTATGCTTCCAGTTCAAGATCAAAAATACTACAAATATTTCTCCGCAAATTCATCCCTTTCCCGACCCCCCGCTTCCTGCGGACTACCATTCCATTTGGCCGACTCGTGCAGGCTTGATTTTCGCAGCCTCAAGGACGCGAGACTCGAACTCCTCGAATTGTGTGCCTGCATGTTGCTCGACGATTCAACAGTAGAATTGCGTATTTTTTTTTCTTCCTTTTAAAAGTTCAAGATTTTTTTTGTTTCATTTAAATACACTACATAAAAAGTTATTCACTGACACTGAATAAAATATTTTACCAATTAGAAAGAAAACATATTGTAACCAACTGATAGAACAAGGCCTTTACCGTATTGATCTTAATTGAGATTCCATGAATACGTTTGCATGCACATTAGTAGTCTAAAAAAAACGTTTTTGTTTATTCCACAAAATATTTCTGTTGACTCATGATATTTCAAAAGTCTCATCTGATGGAAGTTGCTTTGAAGTACTAATTTTTCTGCGAAATATTTTCACTCATATATATATATATGGAGGGGTTGATCTCCTTTTTGCAGATATGTGTGGATTTGAGTTAAAATTTTTCAGGCAATAACTTAAAATTAAAGAGTCTTACATTTTTTCTGATTTTTTTTATTCCACAAGCTTTTCTGGATTAAATGNTAGGACTATAGGTATCAATGTTAGTAATATTCTTAAATTTAAGAGATATTTAGGATCCATTTGTATGATAAATTTCATAATTTCGATTCTTAAAACAGGCTAACATACGTTGTTATAACATTTCATAATATGAAATTTCATGGAACATAGTATTAAATTAATAAGTTGTAGTATTCATTTTTGTAATTTCTCATTAATTTTGCTTTATAATGGTTATAAAATTTGGTTCTAAACCATTTTTACTCAATTTCATAAGCCCTTTTCTAACATATTAATCGGCTAACGTGCCATTTTTAATTGAAACTTTTTTACGTTAATGCATAACAAGTTAAGGGTCAATTGTTTATGAAAATTTCATTATTTAAACAACAAAAAAAAGTTTTTATTGTCAATTAAAAATTAGACACTCAGTGGTCAGCCCATGCCATTACTATTAATTTTTCGTACGATAGTTACGATAAAATCTTTAGATATAAGCACAAAACTAAATTGAATCTTCCCACATTCCTGATTTTAATAGTGTGTGATATCCAATACGGAAATTGAAAGTAACAGATAAAACGCTCTTGTTGATACAATTTTTTGACATAACATGTCCAAGGAGCTCAATTACAGAGATACAATAAGTAAAATATTTATTGACGATACCTTCTTTGTTTTCTTCCTCTGCGCATTTACATTCAGCGGATAATGTCCTTTTTTTAAAAAATTTTTTGCATAAGAAAAATTGCAGGCTGCACAGTTGTTGTACGCAAAATTGTAGATTTATCCATACTTTCTGCATTCGCGTTAATTACTGTACTATTTTTTGCAACTGCAGAAAAACAAATTTATTACGTTGGGTAGACTATAAGGCTGTATAATACTTACAAGAATAAAATAATTTCTTGCAAGAAAAAGATTTTTTTATCAACATTATTTAGTTTGAGTAAAAAACTATATTAATCTGATTTGATGATAATTAAAAACATTGTTGTCCACTATAATATAACTAAACTTGTATTAGGCGGAGAAAAAAAATAGTCGGAATTTTCACCAATGGTATTCCAGCAATGGTAAAAGTAATACGCTGTGACAATCACTATACTGTTTACCGCTATTTTAAGGTAATTTTTCCTATTCATGTTACTATTGAAAAGAGGCATTTTATAAATGTGGACCCAAAGCTTGAACACTCTTACATTAATTCATGTATCGTTATTGATTATGAGTGACATATAACCACATACAGGAGATCGAGATTTACGCTCAGAATGTACATATACATTTAAAATGGTCAAAACTAATAAGTACCATAATTATTCTCCCCCGTACCATGTGATTCTAAGGTTAATTACTGCTCTCAATCTTTTCACCAGATTAGAAATTACCGTAGCTACTGTAGGAGAAATTGGAGCTCACAAAATTGGACAATGTATGATGTAAGTACTTGCCGTAATTTTTATATGTATATTTGTACTTATTCATTTGAATACACGGTGCACTATGCCCAACCACGGCGTTGTCATTTCCTTGATTCTATCCACAATTATTTTGTTTTTTTATATTCAGATGCACTTTGTACTTCTTATTGTTCTTCAACTGATATTTTGAGAAGTCATATAAATCTACACATATTACTGCTCCATGAAATAATTTTTTACAAAAACTAAATCCGTCCGAGACTATTGCTCTCATGATACTCGTCTTCACCGATCCAAATAACCTTAGCGTAAGTAGTAGGATTCTTTTGCAATGATTAATTTATTTTACGCATTTTCACGTGAATAAAAGTTTAGTTCAACGATTGACACTTGACACATTAAAATTATTGTTAATTACCTTTACTATTATTTCTTGTAATTTAAAAAAAGTTGAAAACTTAATAATGTGTCGTTGATTTGTCATCTCCTCTTTTAATTATTAATCAATCTTGCCGAGTTGGCACTTTAATTGTTCTAAAAATTGAAATATTTTTTTTTCTTATAAAATAACTCGTCATTTGATGAATAATGTTATTAAGCTGTGAAATCTAATCAACATTATTCATAAGGGAAAAAACTTTAATTTTCACTGGACTGCCAATAAAACTCTAGGAAACGACATTAAGGTGGTTATTTCATGACTCTCGAGTTAAAGGTGCGACTGCCAAGTAGATATTTATTAATGCTGCTTAAATTTTAAGCGGTTATTTGTTAATATTGTTTATTGAGACAAATTAAGTACTGTTTCAAAATTTTTTAGATCATAATATACCATATAAAAGTTCATAAGAATGATTATCTGAAATTCGCGCTTAACCTCAAAATACCAGCAGTGGATGCTTGGCTGTGCTTTCAACATAGGAAAGGAAAACGTGTGCCTGTGTTTCTTTTTATATCTTTTGATTAAGTCCGTGGACACATATATTTCGAGATAGCAGAATGTTTGGAATTGCATAAGCTTTATTGTATCAGTTTTTTAATTTATTATATTCAGTCAATAAATAAGTAGGCTACAACTTTCAGAAAAAAAATGCTTAGTTGCCATAGGAGCATGTGTTTAGAATTTAATTTTCATTTATCATTTTCTTGCGTTTGTATTCGTCAGCCTACTCTGGAATTTTGAAGGGTAGTATATTGTAACTTAATAAATGATTTGTCAAGATTTCATGCCATTCTGTTCATACTCATTTCATGAAAGAACTACCTTAAGGTCGTACTTTCGCATGTTGATTAACCTAAAAGATGTAAATAAAATTAAACATATAAGATTATAAGGACCCAAAAATGATTTGGTTACATTTTTGTGAACTTAGGGTGCAAGGAAGAAAATCATAGGTATTTCACTACTTATCAGTTTAATACGCAATCTCATAGAATACGGCAGTTAATTTCGTACTTATAAAAAATGACCAGCAAGATAATGGTGAACATTTAAGATAAAGCCGCTGAAAGTATAAATTATATTTTTGTCACTTTATTGCATAGATCGAATGAATAAAATTAAGAGCTTTAGCACATGTATTATATATAAACATACAATATATCTTATCTTACTATTTAATAAAGAGTCAGCGTTTGTTTATATGTTCACAAAAATCTCAAAAACTACTGAACCAATTGATTCCAATTAATAATTTTAATAGATACGTTTTTATGCTACTTATAAGAACTAACTGCAAAATAACTCTGAAAGTGAGTTTTAATTTTTGACCGCTAGTGGGCCAGTGGTCAAGTTTTCAATATTACTTTATATTGACTGAGCTGCCCCCGCAATTAATTTTATGGAGTTACTTTAACAAGTAAAAGATTGTAGTAAACTGCAGTAACGTGTGCCACGCACACCAGCACATAGTCGATGTTTAGTGATAACAATAACATATCTCATGAAATTTTGATCGTTTCTGAGCGTATATGGTGTGGAATTAATTTACACTCTGATTGTTTTTCATATGGACAATTGTATGTTGGATTTACGAGATCAGATACATCTGAAAACTAATTTAAACTTACACCACATAGTAAAGAAAAAACTAAAAATGTAGTGCATTCTGAAATTTTTCAATATGTAAATCAACAGGAACAGAATAAAATATTTAAAACATCCGTAGATAAGGGTGAGATTACATGAAATCTGGCAGGGTCCAGACTGGCAGACTCGCTTCCATTACAGCTCACTATAAAGTGTGAGAGAGGTCCTATCACGTACCGAGAGAGTTTTATGTGGTCACGTGATCGGATCTCTCTCTCACTCTAGAGTGGGCTGTAATGGAAGCAAGTCTGTCAAACTCCATGTTACCTTACTCTAAGAAGCGGGCAAAGCCGCGATGAAATGTGCTACATTGTACATGCTATAAATATTTGGGATGTACAGAAGTATTGTAGGAAGATATATTTCAATACAAATATTTGAAACATTTTATACAATACGGGCAAAGCCGCGTCGGGGTACGCTGGTATATGTAAATATAATATATAATAACGTATTGCCATTGAGATAGAGTACTTATTTGATTGGTGTGGTATCGACGGTACCACCTCAATTCTGTCCACTTTGGACACCAAGTACCTCAAGGGTCATTTGAACTTATCAGATCTTATCACCGTCTCATGGACTATATAGCACTAACTGAACTAAATATGAAGTGAAACAAATCAGCTGACATATAGAACAGTGTAAATACTACGCAAATTAGGCTTAATATAATACGTATTAATTACATATTTGCCTTCAATTTGTAAAGGAAATCCAGTTTAGAGCTGAATTTAGAAGATAGTTAAAAAATTAGGTCTCTCGAGGGTGTTTCGTGAGTTGCTAGAGCGTTTTCATTTGAATTGCCAAATAAGCACCATGACTTTTTGTTTATTTATCCACACAGATCTTTTTTTTTATATTATAGTGCTTTTCGTCTGGCTCTCTTTCAGAGACACTACTTAGGGCACTTAGCACTTGGGATTGGGAAGGAATTGAGATGGGATTGGCAGAGGCGAAACGGCAAGGCTTGAACGGTCACCCATCCAAGTACTAACCGCACCAAATGCTGTTCCACCTCGGTGATCGACAGGACTGAAACTCTACCACTGAGCCATCATGTTGGTCATCCATATAGATAACTGGTATCTGAGAAAATGCATAATCAATGGCTGAAAGGGGTTCTTACACATAGATATAGTAATTGTATAGCGCAGGCTCGGCTAACCAAAGCACAAATTTTTTATGGTCTGACAGCTTCAGAACTCATTTTGGTTTCCTTAAAAAATTTGAGGCAAAACGTTTGCTTCTAAACTATATTTAGCTGAAATTCAGACATCTTTTCGACATACACTTCAAAAATGCATATTGTTCAGTAAAAATGCATTTTTTTGACATTTATTAATCAACTGAGTTCAGAGAGTTTGTAGACGCTTTCACGAAAAATCGTATTCACGAGGTTTGGGAGTATCATTCAGAAAGGCAAGGAACGGGGAGTCCCCCCTGCCCGCACATGTGGACCCCCTTTAGCGCACACCTCCTTTTGCACTCTACAAACTTGAAACTGTACGACTGTGACTTGCTTGTATTTTTGAAAAATGCCGAGCAAGGCTTAATTTTTTTGTCGAGCATCTCCCTTTTATACCAAGTTTTCTATGAAAACATTTTTTTTTATTCCAACACATTTGAATATACCGTAATTTTTAATTCCAAGGTAACCTAACCTTGTTCTCTCATGAGAGTCCGTTTTAAACTGACAATATTTGATAACTTTTTGCTCGAGAATTTCCCTGGTAAAAAATTTGAAAAATTCATGTGCACTCATAATATGCTCGTATGATTAGTAAAGCCGTTTTAAATATCTTACTTTCATGACTGAAAATTCATTTCTTATACGAATTTTTCATTACGCTCAGAGCATAGGTACTAGAAATCTCAGTCAGAGAAGCGATGCGAACACGCGAGGCATCTCATGGGACTCATATACTGCGTTCTATATGTCGTGTGAGCATCAGGAATATTACGTGAGTTACGTACAAGGTGTAATTAAAGCTTGAGCATTTTAGAATAACCTGTAGCAAGCTATGATTTGAAGAAATCAGTATAGAGAAAAAAACAAGAAAAACAATGGTATCCTCCCTCCCTCTCTCTTATATCAATTACATGCTGTGAAATAAGAGGGTATTGAGAAAAAGAAGGTAGTGGTTAATGGCAAAAAAAAAAACTTGGACAAAGAAATGTAGAAGAGCACACATGGTAATTATTTACGCAAAAATCTTACTAGCAAACCTTTATCTCACATGCGAAGAAGGAAGAGGAGAAGAATAAGTGAGAAGCGAAGAGACAGGTAGAAAGAGACTAAAGCAGATAACTTTTAACGATGTCATAATAAAAGAGGCTTACACTCTTGGCTGACCTACATAGGCAGCCAATCGTTTTAAACGTTTGTCTGTATACTTTTCGTTTATGAACTCCCTTTCTTCCTCTTTCTGAAGGTTAAGTCACATAGTCCTGTAGAATATCATATTATTGATTAAAAAATACAATCCTTCACTCGTCATATCTCATATTCTAAAATATTTTCTTGTGGTTTGACCAAATTACAACTCTACAATACTTATGTATCTAGAATTATACAACAGAATTTTTTTCTGTGCACTTTTCTGACATAAGGTTGCAATTAGAAATAATTGGCCTTAAAGCCAATAAATAAGATTGTGTGATAAATATAAGAGTAAAGACTCTGAAATAGGCAAACTTTAACAAAATTATTAGATTACCTTTTTTTGCACCCTAACATACTTGATGACTGTTTTACAAATAACTTAATGACTATTATGCCTAACAATTTAAGAGTTGAAAAGTCTTGTAATTACATACCTATTCGAACATTATATTGCAAGTAACTCGCTATTTCGATTAAAAAATTGGGCTCTATTTTCGTCATCGCTCAGTCACCACGGATTTTAATGTAATGTCGTACAAATTAAACTTAAATCTGTTATTGACATACTCAAAGCTGTTCAATGTAAAGTACACATAAAGTGCACTATGATAATTTAAATAAGACTCAAGAGAAAGAAGAGTTCTTAAAACATAACATGCTATGAAGACAGAATATACATGTTTCAGTTTCAATTTGTACGAACAGTTTCTAACAAGGTTTTGCCTGTTTCAGCTTTTTTTGTAACAATTTCATGATTTTTGGTCCGTACAAGAAGCTGTCAGTATTTTTTACTCATGTCAGCCTTTTAAACGACTGGTAAAAAAAGGTGTTTTCTTGCTTAGGGCACAAAGTGAGACTGTTCCTTTTGGCACTCGGGTAGCACTTCGTGCTCTGCATATCACTTTGCACCCACGGGTAGAAAACACTATTCGATCCTTACTAACTAACCTTAAAATAGTACCTCTGCCGCTTGATTTTGGGTTCTTAAGCGGAAAAATAGTATGTACCAAATTACAGCAATGTTAATAGGAGATGAGAAATGAAGCATGGGAAAAAATCACGATTAAGCTGAAATTTTGTTTACATGACTAGAATTGATCAAGTTGCTGATTCTTACTCTTCTTAGATGTCATATTTTCCAATAGTTATGTATGTATATGTGAATAATTGTGTAAAGAGTTCACAGTAGGTCAACCAACTTACAATTTCCACAACAGGTTCTAGCTTAAGAATGAAACTCATGAAATACTTTGTTAGATTATATGAATACTAGTTTACTAAATAATAGACAATATTAATAAAGTCATAACTATTGGCCATGAATAAAAGTAAAATTATCGTTACCTCAAACTTTTTCTACTCTCAAATTTGTTTGATTACTAAATCACTTATAATTCTCGTGTCAATGCTTTCTTTTTTTGGAAGTGATTGTTCTTGACTACAAGACCATCCAATATTAAATCAAAAAGTATTAAGCACCCTCACCTTACGTAGCTATTTAAAAAATAAGAAATACTTATTTTTAAAAAATACTTACCATAAAAAGTCCTGCAATATAGTATAAAATATTACGTAACAGGGTAATAAAAATAGACGCATACGTTAATGGAATGTTGAGACAATTTTCAATTCGAATTGTACAAACGTACGTAGGATTATTTTCAACCCACTTGTTAATTCATCGATGTATACTTTCTACAATGGACTAAATCTCAATAGTAAAATTTTCATGGTTGTGTAACATTACTCTCAGCACTCTTATTAATATCACATTCAACTTTACTTGGGTTATTGGAACTGGTGGGATCTTACTATTTAATCAGTGTATATAACTAGTTTTTATTGCGGATAATTTTAACAAACAGTTAAGGGTTTTCTTCGACTCTTCAACCTCATTTGAAAATATTATTCTATACCCAATTGCTTTTCTTTCAAATATCTCTGTGAGTACTCTCATCAAGGTAAAAAACCAATTGTTTATACATGAGGAGTTCCCCTTTCATTTTTCACTTTACAGGGTACCAAAAAGTGAAAAATTAAAATTTTAAGCTACACATCGTTTATAATTTTTTTTTCATTGGTGGTTATGTAAGTAGTGAAAAAAATTCCAGAAATACGCAGTTAAGATATTTTTTCATCAAGATTTCAATTTTCGTTAAAACAATGGACGTATTTTCATCTTCGTGGCTGATAAACGTGAAAATGCCCGTACAAAAGTACAAAAGTTATAGTAAAGAGCGTGAATAAAGTCTTAGAAGGAAGTTTTTATTAACTGGCTAAGTATTTGATATGGTTATTGACTACAAGTTGTAGCAAAAAATTGAATTTCTACAAAAATTATAGCCAAGTCTCATCATACGAAAAAATATGCTAAGAAATAAAAGTTTTGTATGTGTTTTTGATTCCAAATGAAAGTAATGTTTTGAACAGTGGAAAATTGCACTGTTTAAATAGAAATAATTTTTATCAATAAATAGAAATGAAAAAATATACTTGAAAGAAATAATCAAGATCTTAAACATACAACTACTTTAGCTAATAATTGCTTTGTAAATGAATCATAATATTATTATACGTCTTAATAAAACAGTTTTAAAAAAATAAAATGCGAAACTTTTATTTCTAAACATAATTTGTCGTATCGTATGAAAAAGACATTGATTTTTCTGTTTAACAACCTTCTGTGATTGAAAGCATGCAATGGATTGCTACAGATTACAGTCTGGAATTAAGTATTGACAAGTAGGGAACCTTGATTGAAAAATATTCACTAAAATTTCCAGCAGATCGGTAAACTGTACAGTGATAAGTGTAGTATTTAGAAGTATGGTAATAAATTTAATAATAAAAAATTTTGACTACATTCTATTTAACATAACAATTAATATTTTTTAAAATTACATCTTGAAAACCATGTTAGCTTACTTTGCTGGTTTTTTTTATTTGCCAAAATGCTGTAAGATTATTTATGTTAATATCAGAGTCTTTTTCAATACACTTAAAATGGCTTTAACGGACAGTAAATGGAAAATAATGATAAAATACTTTTTATACTTTTTATAGCAATACTACAAAAGACCTGTACTTGAAACAATAATAATAATGGTGATTTTTTTATTCGTTATTTTTTTATGGTTACGCCTATAGATACAGGAATCTTATTATGCAGTAAAGTTATGCCATCCATTTAAATAATTTAATTACGTGCTAAAAACAAAAATAGATACAACTAGAAAAATGTATGGATTGTACGTTGCACTAATAAAAAATTATGAAAATGACTGAAATTGTAAAAACATGAAAGTGAGGTTATACATGAGATAAGTATTTGTGTTATTGATTTATTTTTAATGTTTGATATATTATTTTTTGTACAATAAAT
Source organism: Copidosoma floridanum (assembly GCF_000648655.2). The sequence goes on along the minus strand of NW_019379846.1, from coordinate 5,402 downwards.
CAGAAGAAAAACTATTATAGCTTCAAGGTAAGGATATAGCTAATTAAGATGAATTTTTTCTACAAGAAAAATTTCTACAAAGCTACGGTAAACACTTCGTTGATCATAACTTTACTATTGGTTTTATAATAAAAAAGTATATAACTTCTCTCTTCATGTAGTTTTAGTACCTTAAAACTATTTATTTTTTCTTACCTCAGAATGTATTTTTTTCTTGTATATTATTACAACGACAAACGCGTTTGAATCACAAACAACTGCACTTGGATTAATTGACTGTTTTTTAATCCTTTTTTTGCAAACGCCACCATTCGTCACGCAGATGTAAATTACACTTCGTACTTTGCTTAAGCAACTCAATACCTCAAAAGAAATTCATTAGATGGGGACAAAAAAAATTATAAAAACATTGTGTCAAATCATCATGATTGTTGTGTCATCAGCATGAAAACACATTGTTGAAGCGAGTTTTGTGTGTACGTGCCAAAGTAACGTTAACCACATCTCTGATATTGACTTGAAAGTGCAAAATTGACAAAAAAAAACTTTTTCTAAACTATGTCATTAGATTATCGAAAAATAGGTGTCGAAGAACAGTGGTCTACGGAATACAGGTTTTTTTTTTATTGTTTCTGGTAGAAGTTATTTTCAATATTATACTTTCTTGGCATTGTTTGATATTCAAGTGCACTGATATGCTTTTTCTGAAAATCACCAAGGCCAGCATAAGCTAGGAATTCCTATTTTATGTTTAACAGTTGGTAAGTGTAATGATATGTAAAAAAAGAGTCGTAAAAAGGTTAAACAGCATAGCACATTGAGAAGCGAAATATGGCTATAGTATACATAGGGGGACACTGTTGATGCGCAAGTGATACATTTGGCAACTTCACGTCAGTGATTTTAATGTACTTTTTTTTTATGACTAGGCCAGGGAATAGATATAGACTAACGTTTGAAAATAATAGTCGGAAAAAGGAGTAATAGCAAGAGTAGATCACTGATCTAAAAAAAAGTTCTAGTTTACATAAAAAATATCATGTTTAAAGTATATATAGCACAAAAATTACCTTCTAACAAAAATAAAAGTTCAGGTAACTTTGATTTAGCGAGATGCAAAATTCAGTTGGTGCCTATCAGTGGCACCTTATTCTGAAAAGGAGTATTCAGTATACGGACAATTTTTTGCAAGTTAGTTTTTTTTCTCGTAAAAAATTTTGCGTCAAATTAAAGAAAAACCTTTTTTTGAATCGTGCTTGCATGGACATGAGATGCGGATATATTCTCTACAGTTTCTAATAATTTTACCTTGATGATAAGTATTATAAATTAATATTTTAAGCAAGATTGCAAAGGTACTGTAGACCAGTGTCATTCTATATATAGATGCTAGTCTCATAGCCTTTGAAAAATCGTTGTAATCGCCTTCGCTCATCAAACCACTACTGCTGAGGAATCGCTTTTACCTGCATTGATGTAAAACGTACGATTTTTAAGTACAGTAAAGTCAGATTGAATCAGCCAATTTTAGGCCAAAAATCAGCGAAATTGATAACCCGGGTTTTTAAATTTTTTTACCGGACAACAGTATCAGAAATATCAATATAAATCTATAGCCTAATTCGAGGTGAGTCTGGCAGTCAAAGAAAATATCAAAAATCGTAAAAATTTGTTTTCTTGTATTTCACGTGAAAAGAATAAAAGATGAGTTTAAGCAGTTTGTTCGAGCTCGATCAGTTCAGCAGTTTTTAAATAAATTGCAAATTACTTTGTTTTTCGGCCATTTTTTGAAAAACTTTAGAATTCGCGTTCTACATAACATTAATGAGGTTTGGGAGTAATAATAAAATGCAAAGATCACAATAATACAGAGTTTTCTTGATAGTCTAGAATACGTAAAACTTATATAAATTTTTTCAGTATTTGTTATAGGTCATTTTTGAAAGAATTATACAAACGACAATCATGTGATTAACATAGGCTCTTGTGGAAAGTAACCTCTTTGTCTCGCTTAAATGGACAAAACTTTTGGAAAAATGCAAAGGTATTGAAAAAAATCTACCTACGAGTTAATTATTGTTTAATTATTCAGTGAGCAAAATTTGGAGGCATGTTATAGTGCGTTGTAAACAATGCAAACGTTAAACGTAAGGAAAATATGGAGTTTGTGGGGTGCAAGAGGGGGTGCGCGGTAAAGGGGGCCAAGCTGTGCGGGCAGAGGGGACTCCCCCTTCCTCGTCCCTTTGAATGATACTCCCGAACCTCCTGAAGACGTAAAATTTTAATAGAATGATGGTCTTATAGTTCTCAATGTATGCACAATATTTCAGGAAGACCGGATGATAAGTTTTTTTAATATCACTCATAAAACCGAACTATGACCCTTTCGAAAAACAGCTATAAAGAAGTTGTTAGCCAAAGTAGAGAAATTTTTTAAACTCACTTTTGTCCCTTGAATGTTTAACTACAACACAGTAAGGGTTGATAACTACTTTTTGAGTGTACTAGTTCCAAATCAACTTAAACTTCTCAGCTGCACAGTCGTTCCAGTGATCACTTGTACGAAGATTCAGCTACACCTTCAAGCATTAAATCTGCACGCTAGATTCTGGAACGTTCGTGATTGTTCGAGCTTGAAGTATACTCTTTTACGCATTTTTCCTTAATCTTGAGTTGAATTTCTAATTAATCTTAGCGAGTGCCAACGTATTTTGAGGGATAGTACAGGAAACCATCAAGAACAAGTGTATTTCCGACAATTTCGACCGGCTTATGACTTTGAATTTTAAAAAACCAATGAATCAGAACTTATACTATGGAAACATTTGATTAAATGTGAATTTAATGGTTGCAGTATGAACTTATTACACTAATTACAATTGCCAAATTTCAATATTTGAATTGATTACAAAAAAAAGACCACCTAGTCCTAAACAGGTTATTGCCAGATAATTGGCTGAATGTATGTACAGAGTTTTTTAGGGCACTAATAACGAAAATACATTTAAGAAATAATATAGGTATGGACGTGTGTGGAAAGGTATGTAAGTTTTACCAATTGCATATTATGACTCTGTCATCTCGTGAGCTTCCTTTAGTGATTCAAGCCGAGCTCGGATGTTCTCTGTTATTCTTCGTAAGATTCAAAACATTACAGTCAGAAAAGTGCAGCGCACGAGACTATTTATATTCAACATAAACATTGCTGCAATTCCGAAAGCGCAATCTACTGGCAAATACTTTTTGGAGAATGTTAATAATAACTTTGAGTGACTTTTATTTCAATTTTCAAAGTTCTTGATACACGGATTTAGTGAAAATCCTAGTTTAATACAGAAAAGAACATGTTGTGCGATCAATAACGAAAACATCGAGGATACGCTAGATGCAAGAGGTGTCGTCACAAAAGAGAGGACGGAATCCGAAGCTCATATCAAAATAAGTTATCAGCTGAAAATAAGTCTAAATAACGATGTACAGGGAGAGGTAAAAATATGGAGAAACAAACTACAAGCAGCTTAACAATCATGCGCTTGTTTGAATACGTACTATGAAATCGTATGCGGTATGTATAAATTAGAAGGATGCACGTTAGTACAGTACTTACTAATAGGAATTCAAGAGTATCGTTGGGTGTCAAATGATGTTGAAGAGCTACCGCTGCAAGTGTCTGGAGAGCGATACACAAAGCGCTACACATGCCGCAGTTTGTAGGTACACTGCTGGTGAGCATAAAAACGTGGTTTCGTATCGATTGGTGAGCCTGAAATCCAAAGTATTTCTACGTACGTATCTATTCTGCTGCCATTGCTTAAAAAAAAAATAAATAAAAATAACAGTAGAAGAGAAAAAAATGGGCAAACATACGCCTGGACTAAGCAGTTAAATTTGGATGAAAATCAAGCCTACAGGAAAAAGATTTTGTTTTTTTATTCTTAAGCATGCTTTGTGAGTGCGTTGTTTTCTCTCCCAATTTGACTTTCAGTGACAAGATGAAATTTTTTAATTCACGTATTCAAATTAGTTTAGTTTTAGTGATACGTTTAATTCAACTCAATTAAAATACCTTATTTAAGTCTTTAAACTACTTTAAACTACACTTAAACGTCACCTTAGATTTATTATTCACAGCATTTTGGTATGAGTGTAAAAAATTGTGTGCTTAGTTCTTTATGGTATGTTCTGTTGAGAAGTAAACTGAATAAAAATGTGAGATGTGCAACGTGAACTCGACGTTTCCTTACGCAATTATACTAGAACAAACAGACTGGTTGTATTGTGCAGGCGCAGGGGTAGGTAGAAAATCTCCAAAGACGTCGTAAGAGAGCAAGCACATTAGGGGCGAGGCACAGCACATTAGGGGCGAGGGACATACTTAGGCAAGCTGTATGCAGTTGTGAACTGTGGCAATTTGCCACTGGCAAATGACGATGTAAGATTTTTCATATATATATATATATATGTGTGTGTGTGTGTGTGTGTGTGTGTGTGTGTGTGTGTGTGTGTGTGCATCTCATCGGTAGAGTCACTATTGATTTGAAAAAAAGTCAGCACAGTAAGTTAGGTAGTTTATTGGAATAGATGTACAACAACTAAAACTGATGGATTTTCTTCATTAACATGTACTTTTTTACTATATGATAAAAATACTATGCGCTACGTATGCGTAGACGAAAAAATTGACAAAAAGTAACGAAATCGAGCCGTAGTGATAGCTGTCATTTTTCAATATCAGTAGCAATAGCACGAAAGTATCTTCTCATCACATGCAAATGGCCAGGCTATTGCCTCAAAGCTTTGACAGAAAGTATTTTTTCTTCAGCAGCTTACGGCATTAGACAAATGCCAATGACTTTGTATTACGTTATTCAATGGCTCTTATACTGGTATTGTCATACTTTTCCTCTTGACCTTCATTATGTCAATGCCGATGAAACTTGACGTGAATGCGCGTTCTATCCGGATCATTCTTGTGTGCGCATATCATCACTTCAAGTATTACGGAAGTTAGCCGTAGTAAAAACAAGTTTGATCGTTCGTGGGTAATGTCAAAAGAGCCGTTGGTGACGTAATTGCAACGTGTGACCTTTCGTACCAGACGTTACTCTCTGGCGTACAATATTTTTTGCAAGTGCTCTATCTTGGGTGTTGTCTGATGTTCGATATTTTACATTACACCTGCATCGCTTTCTAGCCATAGACGGGTCAAAATTGGCGGCGTCGTGCTGGATCAATGGCAAAGGAATTTTTTCCCATAAATATGTTCATTAGATCCCACAGACTAAGAAACTTCATGTTGCCACAGCACAACCTGGTCACAATTTGTTTAAACTAACTTTTTTTAAACAAATTAGTAAAAGTGATTTTTTCGATCTAAAAAAAATATATTCAGTTTCTTTGAG